>CM071613.1:24765061-24865061 GCA_036365135.1 Miichthys miiuy
CTTGAACTTACAGGAAGGAAAAGTTGGTGAGCTGCTCCTGAAAATCACAGCAGATATCTAAACAGCAATTTTTCAGTCTGCAGTGACTCTGTACAGGAAATGTATCGAAATCCTCTGATTTCAATTTAAAGTTCAGAAATAATAAAGACAGAGAATCATCTAAAGTTCTTTAATCTTTTTTGATACATTAATTTGAGAATTATAAACATTTTTCTACCAAACAAACATTTGACCAAAATACAGAAACACAAAGTAACGTCTAAAATTCATCTGAGTTTGATAACACGGTTATCTAATCCTGTGAATTATTGAAGAATATGAACATTTGGATCCGTGCTCACTGAAACTTTCCATTTTGATGCTTAGATGATGGTTTAATCTTTGACTTTGACTGATGAGCTGTGTGACATCAGATCATCGTGCGGTCTGTATTAGAAATCACACGGCGGTGACGGCGGTCACAGCTGTCTGTCAGCGCCGTCACATAAAATGAAGTCTGGATCGTCATCACGTCATTAACACGGTGATGGGACAAACAGAACCAAACGTGGCCGAGGATTCAGTTATCAAACAGAGAGTGCAAATATTTCAGTTTTTAAGGGTTACATCATGTCACTGGAATGTCACCTGGGTGATTTGTTTTTTTGTGTGCAGGTGCTCCAGGAGGAAATGGGCGTGGTCAGATCTTACAACCTGAAGCCTGGAGGAGACAAAATCTCCGTCACAAAGCAGAACAGGAAGGGTGAGTCCACAAACTCAGAGTCAGCAGTGAGCAGGTTCATGACTGTCGGTCTGGTGAAGCATGTAGGTTGTAGGTGGATGCAGGTAGGAAGGTGGTCTACACTACAGACGCTTACAGGTCCACTACAACATGCAATGTTTGCATAGAAGTCTCTGGCTCAGGCTCTGCTCTGTGATGTTGCGGCCTCGATGTTTCGAATGCAGCAGGTGTGCCCGGTGGTATTTACAGGTAACACTGAGTGTGCAGAGAAGAGCTGAACTGTTTGAACCTCCTCTGTTCATGCAGCAGCGACACAGACGCTGGTTCAGCTCGAAGGCTTCTTTGTTCTTTTTAAGACGAACTCGTCGACTTTATTTCTCTCATTAAACTTGATTTTTCCGTCCAGCAGCTCGTCAGCGTGAGCTGCGCCTGTAATGGAATAAACTGACGGCTCTGTCTGTTCGTCTCCCTCCACAGAGTACGTCCAGCTCTACGTCGACTTCCTGCTCAACAAATCCATTTCTAAACAGTTTGCTGCCTTCTACCACGGCTTCCACAGCGTGTGCGCTCTGATGCACTCATGGTGAGTGTGTGTGTGTGCGTAGAGACTCATTTGTTGGTTGCACATGCAAACTTTCCTTTAGTCAGTCGCTCCTGTTTCTCATTATTGCAGCCAAATAATGTCTGAAGCAGCTTTTCAAGCTAAATGTGCTGAATGATGAGACGATAAGTTCTGCTAATATTCAAAAAGCAGCTGCAGAAAGTGTAAATAAAGGGGGACTTGTTGCAGGTATTGATTGGCGTACAGAAGCCAATATGTTTGACAGATCTAAACTGCTGTGGTCAGAAAACGATGAACAATCTCATCATCATGTGTATGAACGTGGACTAACACACTGGACTGGAGTCTGACCATTTAAAAAGAAAACTCACCTGAACTTTGTTTCTTATCTTATTCATTATTTTCAGACCCTGAGCACGGCGCTCAGTCTGGTGCTTTTGACTTGTGGCTGCATAAAGTTTCAGTTACAGGATATGAGAGTTTATTTTCTCGTATTTGTGTTGACGTCACTTGGATTCTTCAGAGTTTTATCAGTTCAGGCATTAGATCAGATATAGGAGCTTGTTTCCAGGAAAGATTTTTTAATGTGGAAATGATGAAACAGCCACTTCCTGTTGAGCAGCAGTCAAATGTTGACTCACTGCTGAGTTTTAGGATGTTTGAATATTTGATATTCAAACACCTCCACCCTGAACTACTTCCTCTTTTCTATGTTGTATATTACAGATGAATGTATACAGTGACTGTGGATCAGCAGTCCAACAGTAGCAGTGTTTGTCTTTGACCTCTGACCTTTCGGCTCCCGGTACACACAGTTTGTGGTTTGAGGGCAGACGGTTTCACAGTGATCCATGAAGGACCGTCTGTTCTTCTTATCAGTGTTTTGTTGGGACTGAATGAACACGCTGAAATAACTCTGTGGTCAAATTGTCTTATCAACTGAGGTCAGAGAGGGGACAGCCTAATCCTGATCCTGGACCTGATCCTGGACCTCATCACAGACATTAGACTGATCCTGAACTTGTTTGTCAAGCAGAAGTTTGAGAGCAGCTTCACATAAACTGACAGTTTAGATCCTGTTGATGCTACACTGACCTGTAATCAGGCGAATGGTGCCTGCTCCATTTGTTAGTTCAGTTTGTTAGCTGGTACCACAGGTATTATTTCAGACCACCGGGAAGACGAAGAAGACGTTTTCAGCCTCTATGGACATAATGGTAGAGGAGAAGAGAGTGAAGAGGACGCTGACGGAGGAAGCTAAGAAGAGAAAAGGAGAGAGTGAGCGAGCAAGAAGCCGGACAAGAGTAAATCTGGGACTGACTTTTAGTGGTTGGTGAGAGCTTGGTGAAACAAAAGGCTGAAAGACAGCCGAGCTGGCGCTTGAATGTTCACCTGAATATTTTAAAACTTCTCCAGAAGTTTCAGGATGATCTGATGTTTGGAGGAAGTGATGATGGCTACAGATCAAAGATCAGGAAATCACCATAATCATAAAGATTCATCCTCTGGAGACCTTCTTCAGTAATCATCAAGATATCTCACTGTGGGATAGTGCTGACTTTGTCACCTCATTACACTGACAGAAACACATTTCATCAACTCATCCAAAAATAACTTTATCAGCTACCTGATCAGGTCCAAATACAAACACGTGTGTGTGACTCTGAGTGTGCCACACACTCAAACTGTCACGTCCACATTGTCTGACGTGTGAGGCAAGCGTGCAGTAAACCTGTGGGTGTGTGGTTTGTCATAACCGCACAGCTGCCGCTGACAGTTCTGAGTTTTGGCTATTGAGTCATGACAAGGTCAGACAGAGATATCAACCTGGGAGCATCATTTTGTTCTGTTTTAACCTTCAGAGAAAAATTCAAATTATTTTAAAGCCACGCGATGTAAGAGCAGCCTGAACAGCTTCAGCAAGCTCACCAACAGCAGACACAGCAGCAGCTAATGTTACTGACTAGTCCAGCAGCAGTCAGCCCAGCTCGGCGCCTGTCTTTCAGCCTTTATTTCACCAAGCTCTCACCAACCACTAAAAGTCAGTCCCAGATTTACTCTTGTCCGCGCTTCTTGCTCGCTCACTCTCCTTTTCTTCTTAGCTTCCTCCATCATTCCTCCTTCTTCTTCTTCACGGTGGTCCAAAACCCCGGTGCTCTGAGCTCACAGCCCAGCTAACAAACTGAGCTAACATGAGCTAACAGCAGCTAACAAACTGAGCTAACCTTAGCTAACAAACTGAGCTAACAGCAGTTAACAAACTGAGCTAACATGAGCTAACAGCAGCTAACAAACTGAGCTAACCTCAGCTAACAAACTGAGCTAACATGAGCTAACAGCAGCTAACAAACTGAGCTAACATGAGCTAACCTTAGCTAACAAACTGAGCTAACATGAGCTAACAGCAGCTAACAAACTGAGCTAACCTTAGCTAACAAACTGAGCTAACATGAGCTAACAGCAGCTAACAAACTGAGCTAACATTAGCTAACAGCAGCTAACAAACTGAGCTAACCTTAGCTAACAAACTGAGCTAACATTAGCTAACAGCAGCTAACAAACTGAGCTAACCTTAGCTAACATGAGCTAACAGCAGCTAACAAACTGAGCTAACATGAGCTAACAGCAGCTAACAAACTGAGCTAACATTAGCTAACCTTAGCTAACAAACTGAGCTAACATTAGCTAACAGCAGCTAACAAACTGAGCTAACCTTAGCTAACAAACTGAGCTAACATGAGCTAACAGCAGCTAACAAACTGAGCTAACATTAGCTAACAGCAGCTAACAAACTGAGCTAACCTTAGCTAACAAACTGAGCTAACATGAGCTAACAGCAGCTAACAAACTGAGCTAACAGCAGCTAACAAACTGAGCTAACCTTAGCTAACAAACTGAGCTAACATGAGCTAACAGCAGCTAACAAACTGAGCTAACATGAGCTAACAGCAGTTAACAAACTGAGCTAACATGAGCTAACAGCAGCTAACAAACTGAGCTAACATTAGCTAACAGCAGCTAACAAACTGAGCTAACCTTAGCTAACAAACTGAGCTAACATGAGCTAACAGCAGCTAACAAACTGAGCTAACAGCAGCTAACAAACTGAGCTAACCTTAGCTAACAAACTGAGCTAACATGAGCTAACAGCAGCTAACAAACTGAGCTAACATGAGCTAACAGCAGCTAACAAACTGAGCTAACATGAGCTAACAGCAGCTAACAAACTGAGCTAACCTTAGCTAACAAACTGAGCTAACATGAGCTAACAGCAGCTAACAAACTGAGCTAACATCAGCTAACAAACTGAGCTAACATGAGCTAACAGCAGCTAACAAACTGAGCTAACAAACTGAGCTAACATGAGCTAACAGCAGCTAACAAACTGAGCTAACACGAGCTAACAGCAGCTACAGCTGTCAGTAGTTTACTTCACTGTCCATCATAAACTCTGTAAATCACAGAGAGTTGAGGCGGAGCAGCCGGAGGACATCAGAGGGAAAACCAGAAAACATTTTCTCCATAAAATATGATCCAGTTTCACCAGAATCAGTGAAATAGTTGGTGGTGTGTGACTTAGTGCCGTAAAGCGTTACGTACTTCTCAAAGTTACATAGTGTGAGAACAGACGTACGAATCACCTGATCACAGGTCAGTGTGGATCATCAGGATGTTTGTAATTTATTTTTAATAACATGTTTAGTCTCATCTTTCTGTAATTTCACTTTCATGTTGGTTGTAAGAACTTTCCCTCAGTTTGTCACAGCTGATCCGATGCCTCAGACTTCCTGTTCCTCTTCCTTGTTTTGCTCTGACTCGCTCTTTGATCACTCAGATGATGTAATCGACCTCTGTTGTGTTTTATTGGAAATTCTCCTGAAAGTGATTCATAACACTTCATTATAAGACATATAACACGATTCTGGTGAAATCACATTCCTGCTGATCATGTTTGGCAAAGACATGCAGTTACTTCTCTATTCAGTACTTCCATCTTGTTGGAGGTGGAGTGTGTTTCCTGCCATGCATGAGGACGTGACAGGAAATGACACGCATACGTAATCCAGCTTCACTGTTTTATCCCTGCTGATATCATGGTAAACATTATTTTTAAGATTTATTCAGGAAATAACTGCCGATCGCCTGCCGATACTTTGTCAAGTATTTGTAGTGCTGATGCTCATGAATCAATAAATGTTCGATGTCAGCATTATGTTTACTTGATATGAATTTGCTCTGGTGCAGCTGCTGCGGCCGGAGGAGGTGGAGATGTTGGTGTGCGGGAGTCCCGAGCTCGACATGAGCGCTCTGCAGAAAGCTGCTCAGTACGAAGGATACGGCAAGACGGACGCCACGGTCCGGTAAGACGCCCGCCACTTCCTGTTTACGGGAAACTGAGCGACACTGCGAAGTCAGTGTGATTCACGCCGATTCAGATCTTTATATCTGATGTTAGTGTGATTCAAGTGAAAGTCTTACTTTACATACACACTTACACACACACACACACACACACACACACACACACACACACACACACACACACACGTCCTTGAGTGGATTTGTTTTAGAGGAAGACGAGCCGACACACGTCAGCCGCAGATAATGAAACTCTGACAGCCGACAACAAGCAGCTGCAGGCCTGTTACACAACTGCCCGTCTGCCTCTGTCTGTCTGCCTGTCTGTCTGCCTGCCCGTCTGCCTGTCTGTCTGCCTGTCTGTCTGCCTGCCCGTCTGTCTGTCCGTCTGTCTGTCTGTCTGCCTGCCTGCCTGCCCGTCTGTCTGCCCGTCTGTCTGTCCGTCTGCCTGTCCGTCTGCCTGCCTGCCCGTCTGTCTGTCTACCCGTCTGTCTGTCTGTCTTCCTGTCTGTCTACCCGTCTGCCTGCCTGCCCGTCTGTCTGCCTGCCTGTCCGTCTGCCTGCCTGCCTGCCTGTCTGTCTGTCTGTCTGTCTGCCTGTCTGTCTGTCTCTTTGCATGCAAACGTCCTCCAAACTTCCCACTAACCCTTTGTGTGGAAATGAATCTCCATCTGTGGCTCAGCTGCAGCTCTAATCCTCGTCACATGGAGGTCTTTATGCAGCCGTCTTATTGGTTCTGGTGGCATAATAATCACAGACAGACACAGAGCTCAGGAATAATAAGCCATAAGTACCTGATGCTCCTCTAAAGTCTGTGAGATCAAACACTAATATGACTGGCGATGTCGATAGATCTGTGAACATTCTGACCAATCGGTGTCACTTATTCTGTCATGCATCAGTTTGCTGGGCCCAGAGGAGACCGCAGCAGCAGTGTGGACAGAACATCTGTCTCATGCTCTGCTGGTTGACTTGTCTCCAGGTGTTTCTGGGACGTGGTGTTGGCGTTCCCTCTTGAGCTGCAGAAGAAGCTCCTCCACTTCGCCACAGGAAGTGACCGCGTTCCTGTCGGAGGAATGGCCGACCTCAACTTCAAAATCTCCAAGATCGACGTCCCAACTGACTGGTGAGGTTCAGAAACAGAGTGAGCAGAGATCTGCTGACACAGACGAACATGCTTCAGTGTAACTTTAACGTGTGTCTTCATTCACCTGTGAGCTGCAGCACAGCTCGCTCAGGTGAAGCATTAACAGTGTAGCTGCTCCGTCGTCTCAGTCAAACACTGAACTGACTGTGAACTGAGATAAGACACTGTTGAACTTTAACTGAATCTGGGTCAGAGGAAGGACGAGCTGCCTCACAGCTGAGGAGAAAGTTCACGTATGGAGGAGGTTGTGGTGGTCGAACAAACAACAACACTTTAACTACTGACCAAAGCAGCATCATCATCATCATCATCATCATCATCTCAGCTGAATTCAGACGATAAACAGACAAATCAATGTTCAGATGAAATGTTTGATCACGTTGGTGTTTTTCTGTCTGCAGGCTGCCGATCTCTCACACCTGCTTCAATCAGATCTGTCTGCCTCCGTATCGCAACAGGAAGGAGCTCAAACACAAACTCACCATCGCCATCTCCAACGCCGAGGGCTTCGGCCTGGAGTGACCGACCCAACACATCCACCACCTCCACCCCACACACAGACTCTTAGCAGCATTAGCTCTCTGTTGACAACGCACCTTATACGAGTCTGTGTGGTCAGACAGAACGAGTCTGTCATCATGAGTTTGATCTGATGGACTGTGACTCAGCAGTTCATTTGATTTGCACATCACAGATCAGCTCTTCATCATCACTTCTTCTTCTTCACCCAACTCGCTGTGCGCAGCGTTAGCTCCAACATCTGACTGCCAGATTAAATCTAAACCATCTGTCCAGCTTACATTTGTATATCGAGGTATTCGCCGACCTCTTCGGCTCCAGCAGCTTCTCAATGCCGGCGGTCCTCATCTTCATACGTGTTGAGTCCTCACTTATGGGCTCAACATAGAAAGAGGAAGTGTGGAAGGATGAGGACTGAGACACAGAGACAGATTCATGAATGAAATGTTCAGCATGTTTGACCATGTGCTCCTCAGAAACCTCGTTTCTTCTCAGGTAATTATCACTCTCATATTATATCTAACAGAGGAGATGAACCGGGTTCACGGCCATCAGTCCAGACTCTATCAAGTTTTTCTGCCTCTAACATGAACCTTAAACACGTCTCGTTTCTCACACAGCAGATCTGAGGTTTGTCTATGAAGCAGAAATCTATAAATCAGTAATCTGTAATAATATAAGCTATCACTGCTTGTCGATGTAAAGCTTTGTGTCATGAGATGTCTGACATTGCTGCCTGTTTTCACTGAACTAAAGGCTGCAGCACGTTCCCTCATTTTGTTTTAATGTTGTAATACGAAGCAGAGCTGATGATTGACAGCTCGGTGTTTGTTTATGTTGTCATATTTTATCATGGCTGCCGTCAGGCAGAGAGATGACGAGCAGATGTTGATGTCAGAGCCCGTCTGGACTTCAGTCAGACTGTCTGTCTGAGTTTTTGGACTCACAGATTATTAAATCATAGAAAAATCAGAGAAGCTTCAATGAAGCTTCACTCGGTGCTCAAACATGGAGATGTGAATCCACCGAAAAGTCCAGAACAATGCAGAGATCCTTCCTCGTTTAGTGACTGAAGCTCTGCAGCAGAATCATCAAGTTTCACTTTGTTCAATAGAAAGTCAGCTGATCTCTGAAAGTCTCTCCTCCTGCCGGTAAACGTGTCCGGATCAGACCAGAATCCTTCTGTGCTTTGAATCAGGTTTAACGACACGTCGTCCTGTGTAATAAACTTCTTTTATAATCACAGTTTATTTGTGTGAAATCTGGAAGCTCAGCTCGCCTCCTCCTCTAATCCTGAAACAGCTTTCTGCTTTACGTAACGTTACATAAGTCGGCTTACTGCCCTGTAACCACGGTGACAGGACACGAGGACTGCACAGTAGATTTGATAGAGAAGTTTGATCAGCTGTGGTCGATGACACGCTTTGAGAACGTCGCGGTGACGTTTTCCTGCAGTAGAAAATGTGACTTTACTAGCAGACAGGAAGGCTAGGATGATGTAGGCGACATCGTCTCAAACTTTTCTGCTTTTAAACACTCAGCAGTCTCTTACATCAGGTCGCCATGCGAGACAAATGCAGACGTTACTGAGCAACAGTGAGGAAGCTTGTATCCGTCTGATCCGGGTCACTCACTGAAAAGGTCCTTATAGCATGAGGAGGAGGGGGGGGGGGAGGAGGAGGAGGAGGGGGGAGCCTCTCTGTTAGTTAAAGACACGTCCAGACCAACAGCAGGAGACAGACGAGGCTCGTCTCCAAAGATCAGTTTGACCAGGACGTCCACATTCGTGTCACGTCTGTAAAATATGGGACGTGTTTGTGGGATCAGAGAAGTTTTTATGTATGTTTGGATGTGTTGATCTGACCCCAGGTCTGTCTGCATGTGAAGGACCACACTGTGTCGGGTTATACAGTGGGATGGACGGCAGCGTAAAGACCTGAGTGGTCCGTTTGAAAATAGTTCAGATGGATTCAGAGGATTGTTGAGATGTAATTATTTTCACCTGTCACTCATAAAGTCGTATTGTATTTTCATGGTTTGATTATTTAACACATCGGGTCGGGTCAGACTTTCTCTCTCTGGAGTGAACGACCTCACGTGACCCGTTTCTGAGATGTCTTATATAATGACTGTATGTACTGCAACGTTTCCACACAGTATTCACTGTGCAGTAAAGGCTGACGAGGGTGCGACCCTCTCTGGAAAAACATTCACCGACTCTGTCTTTATTTCAGGGTTAAGTATTAAGATGAACCTGAACGCACCTCAAACTTTTCACACTGTTGATATGAACAAGAACCAAAACATGAATGTAAGTCGATCAACGTCCAGCAGAGTCACGATTCATCAAACTGACACTGAAGAATGAGTGAAGCTACACGATGAAGTGTTCAGGGGAGGCAATCTTTAAAAGAGTCAGACAGTTTGTTGTTTGTTTCTCTGCTTCTATCTGGAGGTCGCTTCATCTCCCACAATGCTTTAACATGCTGACTGTCTTTCCATCTGTCTCTCTGCCTGTCTCTCTCTCTGTGGTGTCCTACTTTAATGGCGGCTCTTATCGTTGATTGAACAAACAGAGGTATGTAGGCCATGGTCAGCGTCTCTTTGTCACTCAGTAACCAGCCAACAGTCGTCCATTATCTGTTAATAGGAGAGCAGACGGGCTGACTCAGCACATTCATTTCACAGATAATCACATCATGGAGGCAGAAGAGTCTCTTTGTGTCGAGCCTTCATTAAACCACATCCTGTTCAGCCTCGTATTGATCTGTCATCGCTACATGTGAGGAGGATCACGTGTTACCTGGACCGCCCCCCTTCAGGAGACCAGCAGCAGGTCCAGGTTTGTTTGAGACCCGTCTCAGAAGAACTCAACATCCACACCACGTTCACAACACTTCGAACCAGGTTTGGAGATCAGGGCGAGGAAGTGTGTACCGCTTCATGTCATTGGTCATGAGTCATCCACCATGAACCACCATCATCCACCATCATCCACCATCATCCACCATGAACCACCATCATCCACCATCATCCACCATGAACCACCATCATCCACCATCATCCACCATGAACCACCATCATCCACCGTGAACCACCATCATCCACCATTAACCACCATCATCCACCATTAACCACCATCATCCACCATGAACCACCATTATCCACCATTAACCACCATCATCCACCATGAACCACCATTATCGACCATCATCCACCATGAACCACCATCATCCACCATTAACCACCATCATCCACCATGAACCACCATTATCACCATCATCCACCATGAACCACCATCATCCACCATCATCCACCATGAACCACCATGAACCACCATCATCCACCATGAACCACCATCATCCACCATGAACCACCATCATCCACCATGAACCACCATCATCCACCATGAACCACCATTATCGACCATCATCCACCATGAACCACCATCATCCACCATGAACCACCATTATCGACCATCCACCATGAACCACCATCATCCACCATGAACCACCATCATCCACCATGAACCACCATCATCCACCATGAACCACCATCATCCACCATGAACCACCATCATCCACCATGAACCACCATCATCCACCATGAACCACCATGAACCACCATCATCCACCATTATCGACCACAGGCCACCATGATCGGGTTCTGCTCAGGGTTTCTGCCTCTAAAGTTTTTCTTGCTCATGTGAATCATTTGTTTTAAAAGACAAATGTCAGTGAACATTTTCCAGACGTTGATGTAACGTTTCATCATGATGTTGACAGAAAGTGTAACTCTGGAGTCTTTGCACTGTTCAACTTTTCACCTTTTATCTAAAACCAACAGTTTTTACCTCTGACACATCGACAAATATGATGCTATAATAAACAGGAGAGAGGTCCGACAGACACACAGACGTGAGCTTCTTCATCTAATACATTCCAGATTTTTCTGTTCTGGATGTTCTGTCTGTTGACCCGGTTTGTAAAACACACTGACACCTGTGATGTATTCTTGTGTTCTGTGAGCAGAGCTGTGGGAAAGTTTCAGGTACCTGAAGGTAACGACGTCCAGATGACCTTAATTATCTTTAACGAGTCCTTTAACTTCCTGCTGTCGATCACGTAGCCTGAAGAGATAAATTTTAATATTCATAAACAGCTGCTGACGTCAACACATCAACTGTTGTTTTTAACATGAATTCACACATCCATTCAATGGACTCTGTGTGTGTGTGTGTGTGTGTGCGTGCGTGTGTGTTTAATAGTTTATGAACTGTTAACATTGGAGAGTCTCCAGCAGAGCTCATCATTGTGTAACTGACCTGTTGCATAATTTATTTATTTATTTATCAACTTAAAAGTAGGTCGCTTGATTTTTTAGATATTTACCAGATGTCGCAAGTTTTGAGGGAGCGTGCAACTGGCATGCTGACAGCAGGAATGTCCACCAGAGCTGTTGCCCGTGAATTGAATGTTCATTTCTCTACCATAAGCCGTCTCCAAAGGCGTTTCAGAGAATTTGGCAGTACATCCAACCGGCCTCACAACCGCAGACCACGTGTAACCACACCAGCCCAGGACCTTCAAGATCGTCTGAGACCAGCCACTCGGACAGCTGCTGCAACAATCGGTTTGCATAACCAAAGAATTTCTGCACAAACTGTCAGAAACCGTCTCAGGGAAGCTCATCTGCATGCTCGTCGTCCTCATCAGGATCTCGACCTGACTCCAGTTCGTCGCCGTAACCGACTTGAGTGGGCAAATGCTGCAAGTTGCCAATATCCAGCAACTTGGCACAGCCATTGAAGAGGAGTGGACCAACACTCCACAGGCCACAATCAACAACCTGATCTGAACCTGAACTCTATGTGAAGGAGATGTGCAGCACTGCGTGAGGCAAATGGTGGTCACACCAGATATTGACTGGTTTTCTGCCCCAGATCCCCAGTAAAACAAAGCTGCACGTTTCAGAGTGGCCTTTTATTGTGGCCAGCCTAAGGCACACCTGTGCAATATTCATGCTGTCTAATCAGCATCTTGATATGCCACACCTGTGAGGTGGGATGGATTATCTCTGCAAAGGAGAAGTGCTCACTATCACAGATTTACAGATTTGTGAACAATATTTGAGAGAAATGGTTATTTTGTGTATATAGAAAATGTTTTAGATCTTTGAGTTCATCTCATGAAAAATGGGAGCAAAAACAAAAGTGTTTCTATTTTTGTATATATGTACAGGTCCACACACACACCTGTACAGGTCCACACACACACCTGTACAGGTCCACACACACACACCTGTACAGGTCCACACACACACCTGTACAGGTCCACACACACACCTGTACAGGTCCACACACACCTGTACAGATCCACACACACACCTACAGGTCACACACACACACCTGTACAGGTCCACACACACACCTGTACAGGTCCACACACACACCTGTACAGGTCCACACACACACCTGTACAGGTCCACACACACACACCTGTACAGGTACACACACACCTGTACAGATCACACACACACCTGTACAGGTCCACACCTGTACAGGTTCACACACACCTGTACAGGTCACACACACACACCTGTACAGATCCACACACACACCTGTACAGGTCCACACACACACCTGTACAGGTCCACACAGTGTTCTGGATGCTGTACATTATGTTTCTTTGCGGTCAGTGTTGTGGAGATGTGGTGTGATTAAAACTTTCCCACGGTGAAGGTGGAGTCGGGTGGAGCAGCTGATGTTGTCATGTCAGTTTCAAAACCTCCAGAAGTATTTTGTCTGTTATGACACATCAATCGTGTGTTTTCTCCCACACACACACACACACACACACACACACACACACACACGATCCTCCTGCCATCCTCAATTCACCTCGAGGCTGCTGCAGAACAATTCAGACTGATTAATCACCTGCAGAGAATGAAGCACACACACACACACACACACACACACACATGCATCGTGTGTCCGTCTGTGTTCTGGACCCGTTTCAGACCTGGCAGAGTGAGGACTGTTACACAAGCAGCTGTTTGTCTTCATCAGGCCAGCCCTGACTCCACCCTGCAGAGACTCCACCCTGCAGAGACTCCACCCTGCAGAGACTCCACCCTGCAGAGACTCCACCCTGCTGAGACTCCACCCTGCAGAGACTCCACCCTCTCCTGGTTTCCTCCCGTTAAGGAGGATTTTTTATTTTCGTCTGTGGCGCCGTACACCGTGTACGAGTTTCCAGAGCGGACGACAGTACAGCTTCATTAAAAGCGCGATGAAGAGCTGCTCTCATCTGTGCAGAACTTTAACATCAGCTCAGTACAGTCGTCATGAACTTATGAGACGTGTGTGACGAGAAGAGTTTTTCTCCCATCCAACATGAGCAGCCTCCATATACCCTCACTATATAGAGTGTAAATATAGATATATATATGTGCTGCTGTCTCTACAGTGGTGATGATCTTACTTCCTTTAATGCATACTTCTGTCTGCAGCCATGATTTATTGATGTGACGCATGCAGCAGCTTTAAAAAGCCACATTAACCTCAGCTAGCATCGACGTTAACCAGCTCGTCTCTTTGTCAGCGGCAGGAAAATTTAGTGTGGAAAGAGAAACATGAGAGTCTGAAGATCTCTGAAGCTGAATGTTTGGAATAATCTGAAACAGATTTCTCCAACGTCCAACCTTCTCCTCCACCTACGTGACTCTTCTTGACCCTCTCTGCCCGCCCATGTGGATACATGGTATCTTTAGTGCGTCCACCTGATGCCTGTAGAAGTCATCTGACTGACAGAAGCAAACATAATCCGTGCTGCAGGCGTGTCCTCAGACTCTCTGCTGCCCACTCAGAGAACATTTTGGCCAAAGAGTCGGAGACAAATCTTTGACACTCGAACGCATCATTTAGACTGATTCTATCAGCTGGAGCATCCATCACTACTTGTCTTACTTGTCTTGATTGTTCTATGTATGAACAGCTAACACACTGTAGTTATTTATACAGAATACTTTTTATTAAAACTCATCTGACATAAAATTGGTGAAATTTGTAGCAGTGGAAGAACCAAAAACAGACTCTTACTGATAATCAATGAATTCACTTTCACTTCGTCACCTCAGTGTTGAAAAGTTGTGAAGTCGACACAGGAAGTGAAGTCGAAACAGGAAGTGAAGCCACAAACTGCAGTTCCTCTAACGTCCACTTGAGGCTGGCTCCAGAAGTGAGTCAGTCTCCATAAGTCCCCATGTTCAAATGTCCAACTTCACAGCAGAAATAAACATGTTTACAGCCTGGTACAAAAACAGTTTTGGTCTCTGTAGCTAATTTCCCCGTTCATGACAACTGTACTGAGGGTGAATTTATATACAACTCACCTGTTCAGGTTATATTAAGGCTTAAAGTTATGCAGGATTAAGAGCGTGGACGCTTTGATTGGCTTATTAGACCCCGCCTCAGGTCCACTGATGATCCACGTCTTTGCTGATATTTAGATTAGCTGGGAGGCGGAAGATGATGGCGGTGGCCACAGATGCATTATTTTAAGCTTCATAAACCTGTGGGTGACGTCACGCAGACGGCGTCTCCATGGGAACACTCGTCTTTTATTTGCTTTGACAGACTTCCACCCATCCTGGATCTACTTTTACACGATGACTACGCAGAGGAGCGACCCTATCGGCTGTCAGGCATTTTGGTAAACAACCAAGATGGCTGCTGCTGATGTGTTTGACTAAGTTTAATTTACAAACTACACTGTGCCATGCTTTGCTGCTCTGATTGGTTGTTAGTCTCTCTCTGCTTGGAAAGGTTTGAATTTACTTCTGGCACTTCCAGGCCGGCTCGTACCATCAGGACCAAAACAAATCGCTCGTCTCGATGTCATTTTCTACCAAATTCCACTGAAATGAAAGACGTGTTTGAAACATTCATGTACAAACGCGATAAGAGTCCGTCCCACTGGGGTCAGACACCTGAAATCAATCTGAGGTAACGACCTTTTATACTACAAGTGCTCATGGAAATATGAAACGTGATAACCAGCAACTCCAATTCCATTCATGACCTGAGAGTCGAGCATGACAAACTAAAAATACACAGAGACAAAAATGTGGACTGATGTTTGTATCGACCCGTCACTCTGTGTCCTGATCTGTTCATTACACATGAAGATCAAACTGACCCAACTGACTCTGTGACTGGTGTCCATGTCCAGGACCAGTCACTGCATGTTCTTATTTGTTATGTGAATAATGTGTTTATATTTTTATCCATCAGCTGATCGAAGCTGATGACATGAAACCAGAGAACAAAGACTCCCACTGTGTAACTATGTTCAGCTGTACTCGAGTATTTGTTCTGATTACATTACTTCTGATCAAAAACTAGCGAGTCGACAGCTTTGCTAACAGCCGAACATCAACCAGGTCACCAACAGCAGACACAGCAGCAGCTAATATTACTGACTAGTCCAACAGCAGTCAGCCCAGCTCGGCGTCTGTCTTTCAGCCTTTTATTTCACCAAGCTCTCACCAACCACTAAAAGTCAGTCCCAGATTTACTCTTGTCCGGCTAACATTAGCTAACAGCAGCTAACAAACTGAGCTAACATTAGCTAACAGCAGCTAACAAACAGAGCTAACAGCAGCTAACAAACAGAGCTCACAGCAGCTAACAAACTGAGCTAACATGAGCTAACAGCAGCTAACAAACTGAGCTAACATTAGCTAACAGCAGCTAACAAACTGAGCTAACATTAGCTAACAGCAGCTAACAAACTGAGCTAACATTAGCTAACAGCAGCTAACAAACAGAGCTCACAGCAGCTAACAAACTGAGCTCACAGCAGCTAACAAACTGAGCTAACATGAGCTAACAGCAGCTAACAAACTGAGCTAACAGTAGCTAACAGCAGCTACAGCTGTCAGCAGTTTACTTCACTGTCCATCATAAACTCTGTAAATCACAGAGAGTTGAGGCGGAGCAGCCGGAGGACATCAGAGGGAAAACCAGGAAACATTTTCTCCATAAAATATGATCCAGTTTCACCAGAATCAGTGAAATAGTTGGTGGTGTGTGACTTAGTGCCGTTCAATTCTTGTGTTTGTTTGTTTGGTGTCAGAACTGCAACAGTTTGCATCACTTCCTCAGACCTCGTCACTTCAGAGAAACAAACATTTCACTTCCTGCATGTTTCCTTACATGGTTTGTAATGAAACTTGATTCAGGGACTGTTTACTCCATGGGTCAGACCTTATCAGGGTGAATGCCTCTGGACTTATTAAGAATGTCAGAAATAGACTGATGCATTCAAACCAGCTTCTGGCTGACAGACACACTTACAGTACTCAGGCCTTCGTTCATGACTCACAGCAGACAATAGGTTGAAGTTCAGTGTGTCCGTCCATATGTCCTACATTCCTTGTAGGTCAAACAGACATGTGAGCATTCCTGCTCTATGTGACGCCTCTCTGTGGCAGCCCACATCTATCGGTTTAAATCTCTTGACCTGCTGACCTCAACCGTTTATAGAGCAATACTGAGAGTGCTGGCAGCTAAAATAACCCACCGACATCTGCAGGATCACATGGACTGTATACACTGCCTCATTACTGTAACAGACCGATGCTGTGCTTTTATATGGGTTAGCTCATTTACATACCTTCTATTGATATCCAAACCACACTATAGAAATACTTTCTGAACACTGAATGAAATGTATCGATAAAGTAGCATGTTAGCTAAAAGTCTGAGTTGTTTGAGGTGATCCAACACGTGGAAGCCAATATGAAGTTTATAACAATATTTATCAAGAAGGACTTTGGTGATTAGACCCCGTCAAGATGATCCATCTTCATGAAGTGCCGGCTGATGAAGACAGGGGATAAGGAGCTAATCCCCCCTGAGTACAGACAGTGCTGCTGGTGAAGTAAAGCTTGAAGATGAAAGATGAAACCTCTCGTTGAATCTCTCAGATTATCTGGAAGGACGAGGTGTTGACAAGGCTTTGCCAGTGCTTCATTTCAAAGTGCTTTACAGGGTTTGCATATTGCTAAACTGGTATTGGTGGGTGTGGATGGCAAGTATACAAAGTACAGGACTTTGACACCCGAGACCCACTGTTACGGGAATTTTCAAAGAAAAATCCTTGAATAAGGAAGACTGGATTCAAAGTATCAAAGTTTAAGTTGAATTTATTATTCTTGTACAAGAAGGAGCGTTTAACAGTGCAACACACAAAAGAGGTTACAGAGAAAAGGCTCCCTGAGGAGAAAATGGGCTGTCTCAGACACCTCCTCACTGATGAGTCTGCTCAGCAATGAACATTATGTATCGAAATGACACTTCCCAGGCCTGTTTCTCATGTCCTTGTCTCTCCTGTCCTTGAACTATTGATCTACGATTATCTCTCCCTGCCATCCTCAGCAAAACACAGTCCAAATAAGGGAAGTGCACGAGACATGCAAAAAGCAGGAAACACACATTATATGAGTGAAAACATCTGAACCCCAGTATAAATCCTATAAACACCCACGATCACATCAGGTCACGTCTGACTTTCCCTTCATTAAAACAGACCAAACCAGATGATCCTCTTCACTCTCTTCTCCTCTGCCATTATGTCTGCAGAAGCTGCTGACCGCTGGGCCTGAAAATCGTCTATTCTTCCCGGTGGTCCAAAGTTGTTTCCTATTTGTTCAGCAACCAGCAACTTTAAAACCAGTTTGTTGTTGGGGCCATTGGCAACAGTTTCCCCCAGCTGGAGACAACTGGCTAATTGGAGATTACTGGGCAGGATTAAGAGCGCGGTCCACCGACTACGTGACAACTCTTAAACTGATGTATAAAAGTCTTTGTTTACTGCAGCTTCCTTCTCAATTGAAAGTGACATCAGCAGGATGGATACATAACTGACTCATCACGAAGTCAAACAGAAATCTAGAAATCAGATAACATGAACACGATGTCTGGCAGGAAGCGCCACAGACTTAATCTCATTGTCACCTGATTACAATGTTAGGAACTGGCAACCTTCCTACAACCGGAGCCTCAACCACCTTGCAGGTTTCAGCTATGAACTTCCAGTTGTCTCTGTCACATGTTTATCTTTTTAGTGACACAGTTGAGTAACTTGATAACTGATATTTGCAGGTAAGATCGTGCATCAGACTTCAGTGTGATGTGTCTTTTGTGTTTTACTGGAACCAAAACCAAGAGTTCAGTTTAAGTCTATAGAGGCCTGCATGCTGTCCTGCACATCATCATCATCGTTCCCACTTTCCAGTGCAGTCGACAAGTGAAGGATAAACCTTGACTTCATTATCAGCTGTTCCACCAACACAAAGTCTGCTCTGGAATTACAAAGAGTGTACGTGCTCTACCTGTGTTCTCTCTTGACGCTGCGCAACACTGTTACTGCCCATTTCTCAACGGCAGGATAACGTTGAGAAATGGGTAATTTTTGTGTGATTACTCCACAGCAGACCAACAGGATGTGACTCGAGCGAATCAGGTGAGAATTTTGACACAAAGAAAAAAAAGAAAACATTGGCAGCAGTTCACATGAATACACAACCGACTGCCAAGTTTAAACTCTTCTCATCAATTTCACAACATCGTGATGATTAAAGTTGTTTAATGTTTCTACCTGGACTCTACGAGAAGCAGTGCTGCAGAAGTGGAGATTCCCATTTGAACTCATGACAAAAACCACAGTGTTATGATGTGGACCTTCTGTCAGGTTCATCCCTGATGTTTTACTTGAAGCGTTTGTGTCTGAACTGGTCAGTACAGAAAAGTGGTGAACTGGAAGCAGGTCATGGGCATCCAGTGGCACCCTGCCACAAACCTAACATGGTTCAAGAATGGTTTGAAGAACAAAACAACCGGTTCAAGGTGTTAACTCGGCCTCCAAGTCCAGTCGAGCATCTGTGGGATGTGTTGGACAAACAAGTCGGATCTACGGAGGTCCACCTCCAAACTTCCAGGACCTCAAGGACCTGCTGCTAACGTCTTGGTGCCAGATACCACAGCACACCTTCAGACGTCCGAGGAGTCCAGGTCCATGTCTGTTCTGGTGGCCAAACATGACCTAGACAATATTCAGCAGGTGGTCAGTGTATATTTGGAGCGTGATGGACGTGCATTCCTGCACGTTTCCACTCTTTCCACACGTATGTGCACATTTAAAGGCAAGGCAACACTGGACTAAAGTGAATATCTTTCAATAATCAGTTCACTGTGCTGACATGAAATCACTGATGACAAACCAAAGTGTCCCTCCAGTTAGATTCACCTTCACACTCAGACTGTGATGAGCAAACTAGAATCACACCTTTGGAGTGTGTGAATTTTTCTGTTGTGCAACTTTGAGCTGAATTTCTCACCAATCAGGTCGAGCCTTGTTTATCTGATTTACAGTAATCAGCCGGGTGGAGCACATTTGTCGTGTTAGTCAGAGTGAATCAGTCCACATTGGTATTTGTGGAGGAAACAGGAAATGAAATATAAATGTGGAGCAGAAATTTATTCGACTTTAGTTTGAATTTTTCTAAACCAGATGTCTAAAGCTGCCAGCTGTCAAGACTGTCACAGGACGGTCTGCTCTTCAAAGTGTTCATCATGGACTAAAAATAGTCTAAAACCTGGACGTAGTCTCCGTGACGTCCCCGCAGACTGTCTAAAACCTGGACGTAGTCTCCGTGACGTCCCCGCAGACTGTCTAAAACCTGGACGTAGTCTCCGTGACTGTCTAAAACGTGGACGTAGTCTCTGTGACGTCCCCGCAGACTGTCTAAAACCTGGACGTAGTCTCCGTGACGTCCCCGCAGACTGTCTAAAACCTGGACGTAGTCTCTGTGACGTCACCGCAGACTGTCTAAAACCTGGACAAAGTCAACAAGTCATACTCTCTCTCAGTGTACATATTTTTGCAAACAAAACCTTCCTCCAGGCTTTTCGACATTTCGACACCTCAGGTTACAACATGATGACAAAGCGCTTACAGACAACAATGGTTTTGTATTTGTGTTTCATGTTTGAACATGGTGACATGAAACATGACGTGATTACTCAGAGTGGTGGACCTGCAGCACAAGAGCAAGTTTAAAGGGTGATTTTTTGACTAACTTCCACTTTTTCACTTTGTTTCTTCATGTTTGGTTTACTGCACAACGTTTCAACATACACAGTTTCACTCATGCTTGTTTGATTACACACACATATAGGTAGAGCTGTCTGCTCATGTTCACGGCCAGCTGAGGACTCGACTCTGGTTCTGCACTCTGGACGTCCTGAACTGAGATTTATCGTTCTGTTCCGGCACTTTCACCCAGTACCCTTCTCTATCCAACCTGTCACCTCTCCTTCCATCTCTTTACCACCCTCCCTCACCCTTCTCTCACCTTATTTAACCATACAATATTTGGCCTTTACCCCACATGGCTCACATTATCTGTCACAGCCTCCATGTGTCTCCTGTCCACCTGTTTGAGTACAGAATGTGTGCTGTCGAAAGGTGATAAACCAGAGTTCAGATGGTTCAGTGTGTATGTTTAAGATGGCTAATAACAGATTATAAATGAATACTTTGCAGCTGCACTTCATCCTTCAGCCTGAAAAATCGATTCAGATTTATAGGCACGTGTGGAAAGGAAACAATCAGACTAATTGAGATCTTAAACTCATTTTCATTGGCTCAAACTTAACTGTTCCTGTCATCCAGTTTCCATGCGTGGCTTCCTGTTACATGTTGTCCTGGACTCGTGTGTCAGCACCACGTTGTTTCACTTTCAACAGCATTTAATCAAAGTCCACCTCGTTCTCCACCTGCTGTGTTTGTGATCAAACCCCCCAGACAATCACGACAAAGTGAATTCTCTGCATACATGTTCAACTATTTAAAAAAGGTCCACAGTGTCAGATTTATTCAGAGCTCTGTTTCTGTTTTCCAGCCATCGTAGTTTCTTCTTCATGTTAGGAAGGCGAGGGTGAAGTGAAGGGGTCGCACCGCTGTGTGCCACCAAAGCTGTTTCATCTGTAGGAGGTTAAACAATCCTTTGTGCATCTTTGTTGTGATATGATGGAAATTTTGCAGATCCTGACATCACTGACAGCAGCAACAGTTTGATGTTGTTGTTTGATGAAGTTGAAATGATCAGTTTTCACATATAGTGAGACGACAGATCAGAACATTTCCTGAGCTGTTGTGAAGAGACTTACTTTGATAATTTGGTCAGAAATGGAGGCACTGTGACAGTAAAGTGACATCAATAGTGAAGCGCTCACTGTGGTTAGCTCGGTCAGCCGTGTAGCTAACTGAACTGACTCAGCCCGGGATACCAGGAGCCAAACCCGGCAAGAAAACCACCTCGATAGGCTGCTGTACTCACTGTTAGACTGGACACTGCTGGTTCAGAGGTTCTGTTGCTGTGTTCACTGTTAGACTGGCTGGTTCAGAGGTTCTGTTGCTGTGTTCACTGTTAGACTGGACACTGCTGGTTCAGAGGTTCTGTTGCTGTGTTCACTGTTAGACTGGACACTGCTGGTTCAGAGGTTCTGTTGCTGTGTTCACTGTTAGACTGGACACTGCTGGTTCAGAGGTTCTGTTGCTGTGTTCACTGTTAGACTGGACACTGCCGGTTCAGAGGTTCTGTTACTGTGTTCACTGTTAGACTGACACTGCGGTTCAGAGGTTCTGTTACTGTGTTCACTGTTAGACTGGACACTGCTGGTTCTGAAGTTGATCGGGTCACCCACAATGCTAACTGCAATGCATAGCCGGGGTGGATGTAATGCACACTCAGTGCTATTGGCTACTGTGCAATGCAAATCAATACCCACAAGTTCGCCCAGACTGACACATAAAATTGAGGAACTTCTGTTCTGATTTTTTAAAATAAATTTTATAAATCAAATCAAATTAAATGTTTAATATTAGTATTTAAAGGAAATACAGTAGAAGAGACACACATTAGTCATCATGACTGTCCTGCATGAAAAGGGAACCAGTCCAGGTCTGTAGCTCCCTTCTGGAAACCAAACTGGACTCAGTTCTGGGATGGATGGGAAAGAAATCATTAAATAGCCTCAGAGTACGGGTCACCAGAGATAAACAGCATCCATTAACACTGAGGCTGCACGTGCAGGAAGGACAGCAGAGGACGTTAATGGGCTTCTGTTGAGTCTGCTGTCAGAGAAATGTGACTGAAAAGAACCAGAACCCATGTGAGTCTGGACCTCATGCTGAACGGGCCGAGAGGAGACAAAGAGGGCAGAGGCTTCATCAACACACACACAAACACACAAACTACACACACACACACACACACACACAACAAGCAGGAAAACACTCACACACATAAACATGTACTCATCAATAGATGATCTGTGCTCTGATGAATGCAAACAAATATCATGTCAGGAAGAAGAGAAAGGAAAAATAAGTTCAGGTCAAAGCCAGACTAGAAAGATGAGTGTTGGTAGATAAGAACAAGAGTCTGGAGTTTTGTCATTCATCACATCACACAACAGAAACATTCAGAGCAGAGAAGAAGATTCAGACTCAGAGCTGCTTTTGACTGTCTGAAGGAGGAGGCCTGTCTACACATGAACCTGTATGAATGCTTCAGGTCATGTTGTAATTAAAGCTAAGTGCAATGCAACAAAATATGAAGCTAACTTTAAGAAAACAGCTCTAAGTTGTCTGGACCGTCTAGTAGTATCGAGCTTGACTAACGTTGACAGAAAATGGAGAAAAGCGGTGATCTGTGGCACAAACTGTGGCGTTTAAAGAGGCAGAATTAAACAGTGAACCACAGGATACCAGACCAGAACACGAGCGGGTTTGTCCACACAGGGCTCAGCCTGGATTTGAAGGTCTAGTTGAGGTCAGGGGTCTGAAAGGCTCTTTAGTTCAGCGTCACCATCTCTCTCTCTCCTGGTCTACTTATATTTCCTTCCTCTGTCCTCCTCCTTTCTCTTCTGTCACCCTCCTCCTCCTCCTCCTCTCCAGCTGATCATGCCTTCACATCGTGGACCCGGCGTGGCGGCGGTAGCGGGGCATCGTGTTACAGCTTCACACTCTTGTGGCGAACCCCTTCAGCTACTGCCGCTCTACAGGAATAGCCGCTCCTCGTCCCAGCTGCCAGATTGAAGAGAGTCCTTTCATTATGCTGGAGATGGTTTCACTGCCGACACGTGAGGATGTGGAAGACAGTTAGATGCAACGTGATCCTGAAAACAAGTGGCAAGATTCCACGTCTATGTTTAACTGACAGATTATTTTAATCGGCAGGTGTAATGATGCAACATGTTGCATCGACTAGTCAGAGCGTGTCACAGTGCAGAAACAGACAGAGCAACTGACCAATGAGTTCATACATTACATAAACGGAGCTCAAACTCTAAAATGCAGATCATCTTTGTAAAGGTAAAAGTGTCGATCTGCTGGAAAGTTGAGTGTGGAACGCTGGAGAAGAAGATAAGTTTGAAAATGTCTTCATTCCCAGAAGGTTCACGACGGCCGTACTTGAATTGAGACACCAGCACAATAGTATCATGATCAGGTATGAAAGGGTCGTCCTTGAAGGGCTCAGTCGTTCACATCAAGGGCAGGGCGTCGTTCACCAAGAGTTTAAGTCGTCGTTTGTCGACGCAGTTTGCATGAATTTCTGGATTTCACCGTCTACAATCCAGAATATCATTCAAACATTCAGAGAATCAGAGAAATCTATAAATGTATAAAGGATGTTACTACATGGGCTCGGGAACACTTCGGTTCATCTCTGCATGTACAGATGAAGTTCAGACTCTACCATGCAGAGAGAAAGAGCAGTCCACGTTTCAAACTGTTAAGATAGTTCACCTCTGTGCACAAATCTGAGCATTTCTCAGTCACTGTACTCTCTTATCAGACTTACCTTCTCCTGTACCTGAGGCTCAGATAACCTTTGGCCTTCTGAGGTGGGTGTAAACTGGGTGACCCAGCAGCTCTTACTATCATCATCTGCAACAGATAAGACTAGTTAGTTTAGTGAAGTTATCTCTATCTCGACTTCTCCACCCATTCTTCTATCAGAGCCTCTTTATCTTTCTGCTTATCGTGACCTGTCGACAGCCTTTGTAGCTCTTATCTGTCTGAGTTACAAATGTGACCCAAAATAGATCAAGATTAAGTCTACATTCACGCTGCATAGGTCTGACATCAGCATGCCAACATGCTCACCATGACAGTGCTAACAATAGTATATGTGGCCAGACAGAATTAGCTCTCAGGAAGGTCTCAGGATGTCCAAACACCTGACAGGCTGAACATATGTAACTGGAGCACAGGGTTCGTCTTAGGTCCACTGTTATTTATCTATATTAACTGTTTAAGTCAAAATGTGGACGATGCTAACGTTCATTTCTTTGCTGATGATATGGTGTTTTCACCATCGCATGCTAACATTTGTTGATTAGCAGTGAGCACAAAGTCTCATGAGTCTTAAAGACATTTGGTCACAAACTAAAGTACTAAGACCTGATGATGGTGCTAAAGCAACGTCTGCACAAAGTGTATATTCAAAGTATGAATTAAATATATAGATTTTATATATTTCTACATCCATCACAGTCAAAATGTGAAGTTTGGAAATGTTTCTACATTTTACTGCCGATCCCGCTGAGTCAACACTGAATGTTGGAGCCTCCATCAATCATCATGAACACAAAGTCAGACTGAAGTTCAGTCGAGTTATCAGAAGTCATGTGATGTGGAGAGAGAGAGGACTTCATCATGGAAAAATCCTGATGTGGTTCTCACACACACACACACACACACACACAGCCTCAGCAGTGTTTATCATCAAACATCGACTGACCAGAGGGTGAGGAGGAGCTTCATCCTCCTCACCCTCCTCACCCTCCTCACCCCTCAGTGTTTAGACTCTGCATCACATCACAGACTGTAACACTGAGCTCAGACCTGTTTGACGGACAGGTGGAGACACGCCACAGTGTGTGTTACGGAGCGTGTTACCTCCTCGCATGTCAACAGGAACATGTGAGCTGAGCTGAACTAAGAGAGGAAAAAGAGGAAGTTTGAACTGTGTCATGGCAACCAAAAATATGTGTTTCTGATTGGCCGACAGGTGTCGTATATCAGGACACTCATGCACCTCCACCGCGATGCATTGCAGAAACAGAAACACTGAGCTGTGTTGTGACCTGATAACAGACCTGCAAAAGTTCACGGCTTGAATATGAATATTCATACTTCTTCTGACTCGTCCAAACACAAACTCTGTTTTGGAAGCTGATGAGATGTTGGCGGTCTCTGCTGCTGATAATAATTCTTCTTTATGTCCAAACAGGTTTAAACAGGGACGTGATGATGATGCTTTATTGTGACGGGTTCATGAAGCCGTGATGTAAAAACAGACCGCATGCCTCTGTTTGCAGATCCAGGACCTGCAGGCATGAACGTCTCTGTTTAACAGAGTGCTGCTGACGTCAGGGCAACACAGGGCGCCATGACACATTTTTACTGCGTTATGTAACGGAGCTGTCAGAGAGGCGAGCGCTCGCTCTGCTTCATGTGGAGTAACGACAGACGATCACATGAAGAGAGCGAGCAGAGTTTGATCACATCTACAGCAGACAGACGAAGTCTGAGTGTGTCACAAACTGCACGGTACAGTTCTCTCCTTTTCTGCAGCAGCTGAGGAACGTTTACTGAGCGTTTCCTGAGCGTTTGCTGCAGGACTAATTTGGTAACTGAAGCAGCACTTTGTGCCCAAATTTGGTGAAGTGGTTTAGACTCAGTAAACCGCACGCAGTCCTGTTAATCTGCCATGAGATCCAGACCCTCAAACCTCTCTGCTGCTGCTTCACGACCTCCTCGACCTTCCTGCTGTTTCCAAATCATGCATGACTCCTTCAAAAGATAAAGATTATTAGAAACAGCTCCCAGCAGCTGGTGAAGGACTGCAAACAAACATCATGCAGGTACTGTGACGAAGTGACACCGAGCAGCAAGTCACAACTGAACACAGACTGTTCATCTGTGTGCTTTTCTTTCAAATGTTTCGAGTCTCTTTCATTCAGACTTCTGAATTATATCTACGTTTTTTATTCTCATTTAGAAAAGTGAAGTGTGTTCTGTGCAGAGTGAACGGCTGAATGTATCAAAGAAAAGCAAACAGAGCAGAAAGGTGTGCCGGGTGAGGCGCTCTGCTCAGGCCTCACCATGCAGGTTCAGGTGTGTCCAGTGCTGCTGATTAAAGTCCTGACGCGCTCTGCAGACGTGAAGTTTAAACTCGACACAGCTGGGAAATGTTTGACAAACCTGAAATGTATCGATCACGTTAGAGAAACTTGTTTGAATGTTCTTCTGGACGCTGATGATGTTTCCCATGCTGCCTGCAGTAAACTGTGTTTCACCTTTCACACAAACATCGACTGGCCTAGTTGTTTCGTAACAGATCATGGTCCCCAGAGGATTATTTTGCTAACTCTTTCATGTGTCATCAGGTAGCTTTTTTTTACGTTCCAAGACTGATCTGATTCCTGTCAGATGAATATTGATCTTTGCACCACCATCATGGGCGATAATCAGTGTTGGCTGCAACTCTGATTATGTTCTGTCACTGCGTCAGTGCAGGAACCCCAAAGGAACCATCAATGATCATTTATCTGTGGTAGATGACACTAACAGCACACACGTAGATATCTGATGTTTAAATACGTTTGTCGAGCAGCTGTCGGTAACTACTGAACTTCGTAGCCTGCTCTTTCTATTAGACGCACATGAACCAAGAAAAATGACCAAATCTGACACCATGGAGGAGTTAAAGGAAGGTGGAGGAGGTGATGTAGGCGACCTCAGTCCATCTGTGCAGTTATCAGTTGGTGTCGGCCTCTCTGGACTTTCACTGCAGCTCAGATTAACATTAAACTTCAACTCTCTTTGAGCCTCGCTGCACTTCACGGCTCCACTGAAATAATCTGAGTCATGACTTGACTTGTCTCAGTGATAATTATAGCATTCCCTCTGTCAGTGTGTGTATCACAGTGTGTGTATTTCTGGCTCGTATGCATCCTTACATGCCTACATGTCTCTCTCTCTCTCTCTCTTACACAGGCAGCCCTCATGGCCGTCATCCAGCACAGAGACACACTCTCAGACTATTTCCATCCTGGTTAACCACCGACACACTCGCCGGGCTCACGACAGAGCAGAACGTTTGTGCTGAGACAGAACCAAACCTGCTGGAGAGCCTTTAAAAAAATCATCTATAAAATCCTAAATACGTCTCTGATGGTGACTGTGTCCATATCTGAATCCTTCATGTATCTTCTGGATTTCCAACAGTGTGAAACATTCTCTGTCTTGTTTCTTTATAAAATAATGAGCGCATCACTTCAGGCTTCATCAGTGCCACTGTAACTGTAAGTTTAAGATATTATTTGAAGTTCTGGAAATAGAAAATCTTTTTTCTTTTGTTACATTAAAATCAGATGAAAAGTCACATTTACTGTGACTGAGAAATAAATCTGCAAACAATCAACATCTCAGACAGAGTTGCATTAAATGCTGAGTTTGTAAAAGTCTGAATATTTTGCCATGAATCTGCTTTAACCATCAAACACATTGTTATCATGAAACACAGTTAAAGGTCCACTGTGTCAGATTTATGGAGCTCTATTCACACAATACAATCTTCATAACTCTGTTTTCATCATGTCCACCATGTTGAACTTCATGTTTCTACAGAGCAGACAAACTGAACACTGGATGTAGATCCACACTGAGAAGGACAGGCTGAAGCAACAGCAGCCATTTTGAGCTGAGATAGTAAGCTCAGGTGTTTCCAGTGATACTAATGAAGGTTCATGCAGGTCAGACAGTCGGTGCTGCTGTCGGCTCACTGGAAAGTCTCTGCAACAAATGGAACTGAGCCTCGATTAGTATTGGAAACACCTGTTTACTGTTTCAGGTTACTGGTTTCAGGTCAATGACACTAAATCCTAAACACTGAACACGTTCCTCCTGTGATCATCCAGTCTTTAAAAAAACTATTACAAAAGTCTGAACAACAAATGTGAATTATCTTCTTTAATATTAATAAAAACTGACATGAAGACAAAAATCAGGCAGCTGAAACTCTGTGGTGTGTAGTCCGGTAAAGTGGAGCTTCACATTTCAAACAGGTCAAAGAAAACCTTTATGGAATATATTCCAGCTGATCTCTCAAACTAAATCTAATGACACTGACTCAAAGTCAACCATCAACCTCGTCAACACAGGAAGTGCCAAAAAACTGCAGTTCCTCAAACGTCCACTTGAGGCTGGCTCCAGAAGCCCCCGTGTTAAAACGACATTATTAGCATTTAACCAAAATTACCATTAATTGCCATTAACTGAAGTGAAGAGAATAATGGTAGACACCATTAATAATTCCACCATGGCATCAAAATAATAATGGTTGGAGCTTAAAGCATAATTGGACCACACCTGACTCCTAACAGTTTCCTCTCCTCCTAACAATTTGCAAGTAAAAGCCAAGTTGCTTCCCAGCTTTCGAAATCTACCCCACAATAGCCACAGCTATTCCGTATTCCGGCTATTCTGCCACGAACGCTTTAGCAAGTCTGTCCTCATACACTGATCGACAAGTCGCTACACGCCAGTTTACATTCGTCTTCTCTTCAAAGTCTAACCTACGCCCACTCCTTCCAAGTCTGGACAATCGCATGCACGTAATCTCCTTGTCCAGCATTCTTCTGCTGCAGTCACTCCTTCAGAACCTGAGCAGTCACTTTGGCTCTCCGCATAGCATCCCTGATCATCACCGAATTTGACTGGAACTCAAGTCTTCAGATCCACACTGTCTCATTCCAAGTAACCGGAAGTGGTTTGGGGGTCCGTCATGCCCGGTGCTACCGAAGCTTCCCCACACCGCAGCATCAGACCCAAGAACTTCACGAGATCACACTTCATCCGCAATCATTCATTTTGTCAATTAATAATTTTAACTTATCTTGTTGATGGTGTGGTCCATGCTAGTGAAATAATAGCTTCTGCTGATTTCTGTTGATCGTGTGCAGTGGCCTCAAGTGTTACCACAGTCACAGAAACAGGTCCAAAATGGTGCTGAGGGGGTTAAATGTTTCTTACTAGCTAGTGTTATTCTTACTAGTTTGTTGTTTTTTTATTGTGTGCACATTAATATGGACGCTGCTCCATTCTATTGTTATTCATTTAAGTGAGTTAACTTATTTATTCTTTTAGTTTTTATGTCTTTTTTTAGGAACATTATTAATGTACTCAAGCCTGTTTTCAGACTGTTGAATCTCCACAGGTCATCTGAGAAGGTTATGAAGCTCTCCCTCACAGTTTGACTAAAGAGGGCCCCCAAACAGCATCGTGCGTAGGGCCCCCAAACAGCTAGAAACGGCCCTGCTTTTGTTGCCTGAAGCAGAGACCGAAGTCCTGCACCCACAATCCACCACCACCGCCGCCTTGCTTCATTCACTCAAAGAAACGTCGTCTCTGAACATTCATATCACCACAGCTAATAATGAAAACAACTTCACACATACAAACATGATAGTACACAGAGTAATTATCCAGAAAAGACACGAGGGGAGCACCAACATGGTCAGATCTGTGGCAGTGTTTGACGAGTTTGGAGTGAGAGCATGTTGATGAAGACATAACACACTTAAACATGAACAAATGGTCCTGTATCGATGTTTAATCTCAGACTCTGGCCTCCCGGTGGAACCCCGCGGATCGATGCAGGACGATCAGTAAACCTTATCAAACACAGAGACAAACACACACTAAAATATTACCACCTGTCCTCACTGATTGTTTATCTACCTGGTCACGTGCCCGAGAAAGAGCCGTCCTATCTGATGACCTCTGACCTTTCAACTTAGACAACATGCCATAACACACACACACACACACACACAGACAAAATGGACATAAACAGTCACACACACACAGAAATGCACCTTTTTTCTTTTCTTTTAGCGTCACACACTCTTAACATCACCTGGAATGATTTAATTAACAGGTGAGCCTCGTCAAAAGTTAATTAGGGGAATTTCTTTCTTCAGCTGCTGTAGTAAGACGACAAGAAGTGCTGAGCTAAGTAACAAGAAACGAGAGTCCAGAGTTATTTCATAGTTTAGAAGTCTCCGGTGTTCATCTACAATGTCGGAAATAAATAATAAGAAGGTGTGAATGAACTTTTGATTTGTTCTGGATGTCTCTCAACACAAAGTACAAATGTTAGCCGTATCATATGAACCTATCAGAACAAACAGGAACAGGTACACACAGACACCAACACCCACCTGGTCACCTTGTTCTGTTTTCACACAGAGAACACAATGCTGTTTGTTTGTTTTGGAGGGAGATCATGTCCATTCATTTAGATCCAATAGTTTGTAGTTTTCGTGCCAACCTGCATTTTGTGTCTGCTGAAGTTTGTCTGCCGTCCATGTTACCAAACACAACAGAAGCTATATTTCTACAGTCTCCTACACATTCCTCATGGCTCTATAATTCTAATATTCTATTTTCTGTTAGTTTTTCCTGGTTTTTGGTTAAACTTTGATAAAACGTGGAAACAGGGCTGGTGTAAGCTGAAAATGTATCAACTTCAACAAAGGAATTTTTTTTTTTTCTACGCTTTTACTCCAGATCATGACGACAGACCAGCTGACAAAGATGTGTTTCTATGCAGACGATGCAGTCATGCATACAATCGTCTAAATCAAGCTACTACAGACATTCAAACTAGACTTTACAAACTCAAGTTATCATTTAAGCAATTCAAATTTACAATAAATGCTCAAAAGCAAAAAACAGTTCACGACTTTCTACAGAAATCACGCACATTTTGTACAAAAAGTTGTAAATCTTTAAACTTTAGGAGGCGAAGAAGAAAGTTTGCATAATCTTGGAATGTGGTTGGATGACAAATTATCTTTCCATGCTCGCAGTGATTGATTGATTAACCTCATAAAGAAAACTGAAACCCAAATGAGGTTTTTATTTTAGATTATATTTGTTTAATTACTTCACACACACATTTTCTTCATGTTTCAGTGTCACACACACGTAAAATTCTCTTTTCTTTGTACAAACTGTACATACAATCTTTGCGGTCATTGACTCGTCAAGGTCACTAATCTGTTTGTGTGTTTCCAGAGTTTTCCGCTGAGTCTTAACCTAATCACTCCTAATCAGTTGTGTCCTTTAATGACTCTTTGTGACTTGTTTAAATCTCACCGCCATGGATTTGTTTTTGTGACCTTCCCATCACCACATGGGAGGTTTCTGTCTTTGCATCCTCATTGCATCACTTCAGTCCAGTCAGTCTCTGGATGCAGCCCGGCCTCCGTTAATGTTTGACCAGCATTGGTCTGTGAGCTACATGTGACTCCAGCCACACATTTCATGACTGGAAGTTAAACTTTATGATAAATGAATGTAAACACTTTTCTTACTTATTTTTAACAGTGATCATCAGACGTGTTCTGGTTTCCATTTGTGGTCTGAGTAGTACTGACCAATCAAATTTGAACAAGCTTCAGGTGCAACAGTCCATGTGGAGAGCAAAAAAGGTGAAACTCATTGGCTGAAATGCTTTTATCTGCATTCATGTACAGATGTTTGTTGAGTCTTTCTTGTCATTCTTGTGCATCAGGTGGCACCAGAAGCCTGGGAACATTGGCCAATATTTGCATAACAGTAGTGGACAAAAATGCAAATGAATTAGCATGTTCTTTTTAACATTTCTTTGGAATGTATTTAACATATGCACTACTTCATGCAGCTTTATTAGCTCCATGTATCCACAGTATTTCAGAGTCTGTCCTTAATATACCACAGAAATGACCTGGATGGAGTTAGTTTGGAGAAAGAAAAGAAAATGTTCAGCTTCATTTAAGTATAAGTTGAGTCATATCTGTGTGATGGACTAACTGTGGCAGAGGGGAAATAGTGTGGACACACTGTTGGTGAAATGACTTGGTTCACCTCTGACATTCAGACAGAAACAAGGGAGGAATGTAAACATGTAAACCAAACAGTGCAAAGGAAATGAGAAGACGGCGTGCACGACACAGAAAGACGTGATTTTATCGTAGAAACAGACGTTTATGTACGAATGCAACAGGAATGCAAAACAGATCGACGGAGGATGATAAAGACGTTGTTCACTCTGATCCGTCAGGAAATTACAGGTATTGGCAGCAGGTGGAGATGAGGTGGAGCCTGAGGGCAGGATGAAGTTAAGTTTTGAAGCTGACACAGGATCAGCTTTTCTATTTTCCACAGTAAACCCCACAGTGAGAACCGGACGAACAGAACAGGGATCCTCCAGTCCTTCAGGTCAGATTCACCTGAGGATCAAAGTGGAATCTGGACAGATTATCCAACAAAGTGTTAGAAAATGAAAAGTAAAGTTTACAGTATGCTTCATACAAAATGGATTCTTCAGAGGCCTGGACATGAGTCACCGATTTGATGACTTTAGACTCAACTTGACAAAATCAAAAAGACTTACTTGGACTTGAGCCTTTGGACTCCCCCCAAACCCAAATATAGAAAAGTGTTTATTTCTTGTCCCAACGTTAATGCCGTTCATTCCAAGAAAGTTGACACTGAATCTCTCAGATCCACCACACGAACAAGTAACGTCATGTTACGGAGCGTCCATTGGAATAAATGAGAAGATAATTTCGTCCTTATGGACAATAGAGAGGCACAACAACTTCCAATACTTTGATGTTCACCCAAAACAAGATGACAAATTAGATGCAGCAATGTACATGTTGATAAAATGGTGTTAGCTTTGGTAAAGACCTCATTATTGTGCTTAGGACTTGACTTGTAAAAGGATGACTTGGTCCCATCTCATTTAAATTCATAAAATATGAATGTGAAGTTTCAGGTTCAGCAGGTTGCTCCATGTTTGGAGAAATATTATTGGTTTCTCTGTATCAGTCATCAATCATGACTTTATAAGACAGAAAAGGCTCAAAACCTCGATAAGTAACAAAATACCTTCAGATATATCTGAAGATGAATAAAAATAGATTCACTGACTCACTGATTACTGCTTCAAATGCCGCTGCTATGACCTGTTAAAATGTTGCTTTGAGTAAAATGTTAATGTCGTACCTAAAGAGTTAAAATGCCGATGATAACAGAGGAATGTTCAGGCCTCAGAAGGTCATCCTGGGCCGGCCTGAGGTCTTTCCTTTTGTGCATGCCAAAGAAGAAGAAGAAGAAGAAGAAGAAGGGAGTTATCGTTCTTCCTGTTGAATATGAGTCCAGCATGGACGGCAGCAGAGAGCACAGCTGCAGGCAGTGAAAGCTTTTTCTGCTTTCATCCTCATTCAAATGTAAAATGAATGGAGTATTATGTAGATACTAAAGTGTGTTTTCATCTGCAGGGTTGGAGTCTGCTTTAGTTGTTTCATTCTTACAGAGATCTTAATATCCATCAATCCAACAGAATCCTGTAAAACAGAAGTGTTGTTTTTACTCATTGATTTTAATGATCCCAGACGACCTCCGTCGCCTCAGTAAGTAAAGAAGTTAAGTCTTAAGTCATTTCCTGCCAATGTTTCACAATAAAAGCTCTTCCGGGGAAGGTAATGCATTACACTTCCTCCTTTAACAGCTGTGGCTTTTATTATGAAACAGGTGGAGTAAGTTACATAAGTAACAGTAAACCAACATGACAAAAAGATTCAGTATATTATTATTATTATTATTATTGTTGTTGTTGTTGTTGTTGTTGTTGTTGTTATTATTATATTCATAGTAAAACAGACAAAATTTGTAAGCGAAGCTGTGTCGATAAAAGGCCTGGCACAGAAATTCTCAAATGTTTGTAAACACAAGACATTTTTTGTTTCTGTGTTTACAAACAATAATTATGTAATCAAACCTTTAATGAGGCCATAACAGTTAACAGGTTTCAAATGGCCGTCAGTCAAACTGGACGTGTTGCTTGTTTTGTGTATCAGAGCAGAGGTTTGTTTGTATTTGAATTATTAAATGTGATTTTATTGAAACTCACATTGTGAGTCAGCGTGTGAAGGATGCTGCTAGAGCTGAAAGAAATACTAAAACGATGAAATCATGTCTATGACTTTTATTTGTATTATCTTTGTTCTATATGTAGAATAAATATTATATTATTAGAACACTGAGGAGTTTTCTTGTTAGCTAACATTGATAACAAACAGGCTCAGGACTCGTGAAGATTTTAGCACAAATATAGAAATTTATTTCTGAAAAGGAAATACATGACAGACGCTGTAAACGTCAGCGACACCTTCAAGTGAAGAAAAAGTTTCAACAAAGAGAAATGGCATCCAGCCGCTCGTCCTGTACACTCATCACATCGTCACTGAATTGCACTTATAAAAAAAAACAAAAAAACAAATCAAATAAAAACATTCAGACTTCGCATCATTTCTTCTCAACCACAGACGTTTCAAAATGTCTTCCCTGTTCGAGACAACCAATCACATGCAGAGTCTCTCGTGACATCATCGATAGCAGCTCAGTTTCTTAACTTCAAAATTACATCAGCCAAACGTTTCATCAGACAAACATGTGCAACGTACACGGAGGGAAAGAAAGGGCGGCACGACTCGATACAATTAAGTTACATGAAGGCCATTTAGAATCATGATTTGATGATTTTCTCTTTGAAAAGGTGCAAAAAACGTTTAGTGTGCATTTTCTTTTCATCACAAATGAATCAGCTGGTTTCTTTTCATACAGAAGCATTTTGTCGCCATGCACTCCCTCGTACTTTCCCTTCAATGTGAAGGACTTTAATCAGCTCCACTTCCACTTTTACAGAGTGACGTCTCATTCAGTGCATCAACAAAACAGTCTGTATTTTAGTGGGCAGGCACTCTGAGAAGGCACATTAATATTTTACAGAATCATTCATCCCTCGACATCATCCAGTCTTTTAGGCCGAACGACCACGTTACAGCAGAAAGCAGGTCAGTTGAGCACATTACAGTCCAGGTTCTGTCTGGTTTGAGCACTTCCTCTGCTATAAAAGCCGAGTTTGTTTGCTTCAGTCTCTGGCTGAGAGCCAGTCTAAGCTCAGGCCCACAGCTGGATTCATACTGAATGCCCCGTCAGACTCTCGGTTCTTGTTCAGCAAACATCCTGACGTTTTCACCAGTAAGGCACAGTGTTATCGATCTGACCCCAGCTCTGCCAGCCGGGAAAGAGTCCGCTGGACATGCGTGGGCTTCCGAACTGATCAAACTCCATCTCCAGAACCTTCACGCCCCCGTTTTTGTGTTCCGAAGGCTTCTTCTGCTCAGCAGAAGTTGGGGGCGTGGGAATGTTCAGGTGCTCGCCGCTCCATCCAACGTGCTTGAGGGTGTAGTTCTTGCCGTCGTTATTGTCCCAGAAGACCTGGTCTTGGACTTTGAAGCAGATGCAGAACTCAACCCGATTCTGTGGTGGGATGTAGGTGGGCAGCTCCAGGACGAATGCGAAGGTGTCGTTATCCTGGCAGCTGTAGACGTTGTTCATGAAGGTGCACTCAACGTTGGTGAAGCTGGTCCACGAATCGAATGTGGCACGCAGCTGCACCGACTTCTCGAACCCGATGTTCCGGACCTTGATGGTGCCGGTCAGCGAGCGCTCCTGCAGCGAGCAGTTCTCCAGGCAGACGGAGTTCTGAATCAGGCGGTTCCGGAAGTCCAGGTAGTCAGCTGAGGGCTGTTTAAAGTCCAGCACCAGGCTGCGCACCGAGCTGATCTTTAGATCCATCGTCGCCGTTTCCAGATCTGCCATGTCGAACTGCAACTCCTCCGTGACTCCCCCACAACGCTTGTTCCGGTACGGCTCGTCGTCGAACTTGGAGAAGACGTGGATGGCGGTGAGTGACATGCCTTTCGTGTCTGCGAACACCACCTTCTTCTTGCTGGCCTTGTTGTTGCTGTTCCACCCCATGCAGTCCCCGCCGTCCACCGCCTTCTGCTGGCTGCTGATGCATGGCCGCAGGGGTTTGTAGAGCTGCTGGATGCAGGTAGTGGACTGGTTGACCCGGTTCTTGGCTCGCTGCAGCTCCTCGTAGGAGCTGAGGAAACCTCTGAGAGGAGGCGGAGAGTGGCTGATGTAGAACCTCATCGCCACATCCATCGGCATGACTGGGCCAGGCATTGCTGAAGGACTGAAAGACCTGAGAACGCTGGGGGAGGGAGAGGAGGAGAGAGGGAGGCGGAAACAGAAAAAGAGATGAGAACATTGACGACTTTATTAAGTTATTAAACACAGAAACTATTTTTTACTTCAAAGACGTTCCTGTAAATATCTGCCCAATAAAAAGTCCCCAAAAGTTCTGCTTCTGGTTTTATAGCATTGAAATTATGCAAATCAAATGAAAACTGTACTTTGAATAAAACAAACAAAAAGGTACAGATGTTCAATATTTTCTACTTTTCTGCAACATGCGTCACTTTTGCAAGCTCAAACCAAACTCCGTCTCTGGGTCTTACCTTGCAGCACTCATGGAAAAATAAAAGTAAACAGTTCCAAGGAGAGAAGAAACGAGCTTTGAAGAGTTTTCAGTCCCTTTCTGACTCTTCTAATGTGAAGTGCAGTTTGTTCTAGCAGTTCATGCCGTCGTCACTCCCCCTTCTACCTCTCTCACTCTCTTCCTGCCTCTCAGTGCTGCCTTTCCTCTGCTCTCAGGGATTTCAACTGCCACATAGAGACAATTTGCATAAGCTGTCAGCTGGCTCCACAGACAGCCAATGAAAAGTCAGAGGGATTCCTCACCAACCAATCGGCGCAGACTCTGAGCTGGCTTCAGGCCATCTGATAGGAGCATGTCGCCTGCGTGGGCCCGTGAATGGAAGGCCTCAGCCTGTTGACTCAGCTGCTATTTGAACACCATGATGGACCCCTGCTGGTGTCGACGAGGATCTTCACATCACTCCCTGCAGAGAGCTGCAGCCAGCCTCCGGCTCTGTGACACCACCGGGACTCCCACATACCACGACCACGTTATTTTAGTCACAGTGACTCTGGAAAGAAAAGCGTCACTCCTTTAAAGAGGTGATTCAACGTGGTTCCTGAATCAGACCGATGAATGAAGTCCTCTTGTTTAATGGACACAAGACGTTCTTTAAATGTTCCAATAAAGATAAAGAGAAGTTTATAGTTAAAGGTCCGGTGAAGAATACGACAGGACTGAAATATAATATGCAGAAATGAATTTTTTAATCACCTGAAAATAAAAATAATTTTGTTTTGTCACTTTAAACGTAGTCTCCGTGACGTCCCCGCAGACTGTCTAAAACCTGGACGTAGTCTCTGAGACGTCCCCACAGACTGTCTAAAACCTGGACGTAGTCTCCATGACGCCCCCGCAGACTGTCTAAAACCTGGACGTAGTCTCCGTGACGTCCCGCAGACTGTCTAAAACCTGGACGTAGTCTCCGTGACGTCCCCGCAGACTGTCTAAAACCTGGACGTAGTCTCTGAGACGTCCCCGCAGACTGTCTAAAACCTGGACGTAGTCTCTGTGACGTCCCCGCAGACTGTCTAAAACCTGGAGGTAGTCTCTGAGACGTCCCCGCAGACTGTCTAAAACCTGGACGTAGTCTCCGTGACGTCCCCGCAGACTGTCTAAAACCTGGACGTAGTCTCTGTGACGTCCTACAGACTGTCTAAAACCTGGACGTGGTCTCTGTGACGTCTGTGAAGTGGGGTTGTGTTTCATAGCGAGCGTCACGATGTGATTTATTGGACGACTTTCTAACACCTTCATAATGAATTTGGACTTTTCTTCATGTTCGGGTCACATAAAAAATCATTTTCTTCTCAGAGACTTTAAATCTTTGTTTGTCTTTTAAAGCTTCTAGCTGAAAATCTTCGTCTGGTCTCACTTGTTGCTGTTTTGACTTTCAGCTTGTGTTGACAGTTTCTATTTTTAAAGATTATTTGCTTTATCGATCTTTCAGCCGTGAGTTAAACATTACCCTGAAAAACACCATCAGGAAGATTTTTAACTTTTCATTTATTTACTCTCTCTCATTTATTCTTTTAATCTCTGTGACAGTTTCGTCAGACTGAGGATCGTCATCATCATATTTTACATCATATCTTTGACAGCTCAAAGTCTGTTTGTGGCCTCTAGAGGACAAAACAAGTCTGAGTTTGGTTCACCTCAATCTGCAGCCGCTTATTAACTACAGCAGAAATTCTTCTAATCTCTGATTTAAATGTTTCAGACATCTTTGCAAACCTCGAGGTCAGAGGTCAGAGGTCAGAGGTTTCCCCTCAGTGATTCCTCTGTCAACCTTTAGACTCGTACACGCCACTTTCACATGGTCATGAAGACAACACGTTTCATCATCGCAGCCTCGTCTGAATCAGTCGTAATGCTAAAATAATAAAAACATGAGGACAAATGAAATATTAAAGTTTAAACAGTCTATAAAATGTCACTTCATTTCACTGAATTTATGTTTTTACATATTTTTCTGTTTGTGATTGTGAAGAAATAAATTCTCCTTTGGTTGAAGCTTTTTGTTGTCTTAAAGCATCAATCTGTTGATTTTTTTTGGCCGTGCGCGGAAGAGATTTCCAATTTTGGTGTCGAGTTATTTTGAGCTTATTAATCATGTGATTGCGACAGGAAGGAAAAAAAAGTCAGACTGAGGAAACAGCTGTGAAAGTTACAGGTTAGTGATGAGGTTAACTCAGGGTAAAAAATCACATTTTGAAATTTCTCAGGAAGATTTACAAAAAGAAAAGCTGCTGATCGACCCGTCCTGAAGACCGACTGAACATGTCAGTCAGTCTTCATGGAGACAAAGGTGATGGGGGAAGAGGACGCTGACGGAGGAAGCTAAGAAGAGAAAAGGAGAGAGTGAGCGAGCAAGAAGCCGCCGGACAAGAGTAAATCTGGGACTGACTTTTAGTGGTTGGTGAGAGCTTGGTGAAATAAAAGGCTGACAGACAGACGCCGAGCTGGGCTGACTGCTGTTGGACTGTTTCTTTGATATTATTTCAAAAAGAAGCATGCACTGGGCCAAAGGCTGACAGGTTATCATGAATCATTCATGTCTATAATAAGAGGAAATGTCTGAATGAATGTGTTGAACAGAAGATGATCATGTGTTCAGTTCGTGCTCGGTGCACAGGCTCGTCTGACTGAGCTTGTGTACATATTGCTAAATGAGAAATTCCAAGCATGATAAACTGCAGAAAGTAAAGCTCGAATCAATATTTGTACAATCGCTGTTACAACATGTCCAACAAAAACTGATCCTGAAGCAGCTGAAACGTTCAGACTGCAGTCGTATACACACGCAGTGAAATGTACTCGTTTACATAATTAGTATTTACATTGTTCACTTTGTCTGAGCAGCTCTGTGTCACTCTAACGTAAATATTCTCTTCCAGTCACTTTGGAAATGTTTAAAATTACGACAGGAGGATGACGGGAAGGTCGAGACACATTTGGTAACAGAGAGATACTGTCGTTGGCTGCCAGTTGGCACGGTAACCACTCATGTTGGCGCGGTAACCACTCATGTTGGCGCGGTAACCGCTCGTGTAGTAACCTCTCGATGGCCTGCAGGGGGAAAGGGATCAGGAGAGGCTGTCAGGGCGCTGTGATTGGCTGACACCCCCGTCACATGACTTGGATTTGACTTAAGATGCTGGCACTCTCATGGCAGACATACCTGACTGACAGCCACAGCAAAAATATCACAGGCCGTCAGATCGTTACAGGCCGACCAATCAGGAGACAGATCTCAGCTGATAACTTTCAGTCCGTTATTAAAGGTCTGTTAAAGACAGCGACACGAGGCGAGGCGTGTTTGGGAAGTTTTAATAAGAAAGAGAAATAAACTCAGTCTTCGTTAAACAGTCAGAGTGACAACACTGAAGAGGAGCCGAGCTGGATGAAAGAGTTCTGCAGAGCCTCATTTATGAACAGACACAGAGCACAAATGATCCATCACAGGTAACATCAGGAGGAGATAACGAGACGACTGACGAGACGACTGACGAGACAAACAGCCGCTGAGTGAAGCCTCATCCTGAGAATCATGATGTGACATGAATGTGACGAATATTCAGGTGTGCTTTAAAGACCAGCAGACATGCAGAGTCAGAACAACGCTCCACGTGAACACTGCACAGACAAACACCTGTACAGAGTGATGTCATCACAGGTGACAGAGCTCACTACTGTCACCATGACACAAACACTGAGGACACGAGGGTTGAAGGAAACGTTAAAGTGATTCACAGCTGACGTAAACAAAAGAAACGATGAGGTGTGTGTGTCAGGACATCAGTGGTGAAGGTGTGTGTGTCTCTGCAGGTACCTGCTGCAGCGAGAACACAGATTCAGATGAAGCGTCACACTGCAGTGAGACTCAGAACAGAAGCTTCATCTGGTTGGCTTCATTTGTGCTCATCATCAGACTGAACGAGGTCACACAGCTGCTACATGTCAGCAGCTCTCTGTCTGAACGTTTGAGGTGTGTCTGCTGATATTCATGCACGCAGCACGGACCTCTGATGTTTAATGAGTGAGAAGCTGAGAGCCTGTGAGTTGACCTACAGTAACCCCGGACACACCCCCATGACTGTGCACAACACACACACACACACACACACACACACACACACGTCTTTCAGTGTGTAGCAGTGTGCACAGATCTGAACTCAGAGCTGTGTGTGTGATTGAACACTCTGTTGGCTGATTGGTTGTTTTCATGAATCCAAAATAACTTCTGACATTTCAGCGAACCTCTCAAACACAAACACTGTGTGTGTGTGTGTGTGTGTGTGTTTAGGATGGAAATACACACACACACACCCTGATTGGCTGCCCCTGTAGGTGTTCACACCTGGTTGACTGACGTTTTAAGCCTTTGTGTCTCCACAAACTCACAGAAACGCGTCGAGGATGCGTCGATGAAACTAAAAAGTGAAACGTTTTCTTCGCTTTGGTTCAGGTGGAAACACGTGAAGCATGAAAATGTTCTCACAGGCTTCTCTTTGTTTTCTCTGTTGGATCATCATTTCAACAAACTGAATTTGATCAACAGACTCATCAAGGTGTGACCCATCTCACCTGACTGATCAACGGACACATTACCAGAGCTGTCGATCAGGTGTGAGTCCTTAAAGCTCCAATCAGCCAGAATAACTGGAAACACCTGAGCAGGTGAGTCTTGAACCGGTTCACCAGCTCAAACATTCACACTCACATTGACACCTACGGACACTTTTAGTGTCACCAGGTAACCTGTTCCACAAAGAGAGGTTCGAACCAGGAACCTTCCAGCTCTGCTTAGTTTGTCTGTTCTGGGCTCCTGTAGAAACATGGCAGACGTCTGTCCATAGAAACACACACAACACATCAGGTCTTTCAGATGAAGGAACAGTTCTGGAGATCATATTCTGTACGTGTCCGTAAGTCTTCAGTGTCCGCTGGTTACTGCAGAGCTGCTGTAGCAGTGTCAGGATGAATGTTGACGACTGTTCAGGGTTAAACCTGTCAGTGAGTTCAAAGTCAAAGTCTGTCTGTCAGCAGCTTCAACTTACTGAGCTGTGTATCACGCTTCAACCCACAGCCTGACACACCCGAGCATTGACACACACACACACACACACGGTCAGCGTGCCTCCTCTGGCTCAGCTGCTCCTGAAATAGCCGTGTGGTCTGACTGTGATCTGACTGATGATCGCTGCAGGACTCAGTCCAGCGGTCGCGTCAGTCCAACACAGGACAACGACGACACAAGGTCAACGAGACTTCCTGACAGAACCACAGAACCTCCAGTACCTTATGTTCTGTTGTTCTGGTGACAGAAGTGATTCGTTCAGTCTGAACGTGAAACTTCTCGAAGGCTGACTGAGACAAAACATGAACGAATCAGTGCAGGCCGTTCCACATGGCTGCACAGCGCGGTACACCTGAGCAGCGTCTGATGTCACAGCGTGGTACACCTGAGCAGTGTCTGATGTCACAGCGTGGTACACCTGAGCAGTGTCTGATGTCACAGCGCGGTACACCTGAGCAGCGTCTGATGTCACAGCGCGGTACACCTTGTCAGGAGCTTCATGGTTCTATAGGAACACTTAAATCTGTGGCAAAGACATTTAATGAGTGTGATGCTCGTGCTTTAGTGTGAAGGTCAATGCAGGACGTGATCAGTCCGTCCAGTGTCACATGACAGGATATCATAGATCCTTCACCAGAATCTGCATGAGAACGCTTCAGGCCTGAACGCTGGATTGGACCTGCTGGTTCTGTCAGAGGTCTTTTCCAGGATGAAGCAAGGAGTCACTGAAATGAAGTGAACCAACACTGAGCGTGACCCAGCTACCTGCTGGGTCAGAGGTCACATGACTGTATAAAGGATGTTACTACATGAACACTTCACGTCATCTCTGCATCTGCAGCTGAACATCCAGAAACACCGCACACGCTCAGTAGCGGCAGGTTAGACTCGTGTGTTTTCAGGTCTCCTGACTTGCTTCGTCACTGACGAGGCGATGAGAACGAGGTCAGGTTAAAGCAGCTGCTGCTTCACGTCTCAACGTTCAGAAGAAAAAAGCAGGTTATGATGTAAGAGCCATCAGCCAGCTGAGATAAGACATCCAGGTCTGTAGATTGTGTTGTGTGTTTATACTTCAGCAGTCCAACACTGACCTCTGCTGCTGAAATCTTTGCTCGTCACGCGTCGCTGTGCTTCTGCAAAAAGTTGAACGACGTCACTTCAGTGTCGCTTTGTGATTATTAATAACTGTCAAACTATTTACAACAGAAACATGTTGAACTAACCACTCCATCCCAGACTGAGGGATGCTGCGTCTCTGTGCAGGTGGATTTACAGAAAACAGCAACCAGCGTTCTTAGTTGCCGGTGGAGAAAGTCAGCAGACTGAGTTGCTGAGTTTGGAGAAACCTAATAAACTCTGTGAAACTCGAAGCTGTTTGTTTCTTTGTAAAATTCATCGTTTGTTGCTGCATCTCTGCATGTTACTATCGTCTCACCTGACAACATTTAGCACTGAGCTGTTTGTCAGTTACTGATGGTGAACGTCACATTTTTAGGAACAAATATGGGCAACTTTGTTAGACTCTTAGAAAGTCTTAGAAAATAAATGTTGTGAGTTGCTGAGTTAAAATGAACTTTATAAACTCTGTGAAACCAAGTTTAAGACTAATTCTTCAACATTCAGGCTTATTATCAAGTTCTGCAGGTTCTACATCACATTGTTTCTTTCTTTGTGTAAAACACTTTGTCTGTTTGTCTCAGTGTTTCTACGACTGTACGACTCTGCTTCATTCTGGTGTTACTAAATTGCACTGACAGTTTTTGCAGCTGCAATCATTTTCCAGCAGAGAGCAGCAGAGACCTGCTGAACTTTGAACTGATGCAGCTGCCTGGAGCTTCAAATCAAACATGAGCTGACGAGGGACGGAGTTTAGTCTGTTCAGACAAACAGGAAAACATCTTAAAGACAGAAGCTGCTGACTGCTGGGCCTGTAGACCTGGACCCGGTGGTCCAAAACGCCTGTGGTACAAACACTAACACTACCCCTGTGCTCTGAACTCACAGTCTGGGCTAACAAACTGAGCTAACATGAGCTAACAGCAGCTGCAGCTGTCAGCAGTTTACTTCACTGTCCATCATAAACTCTGTAAATCACAGAGAGTTGAGGCGGAGCAGCCGGAGGACATCAGAGGGAAAACCAGAAAACATTTCCTCCATAAAATATGATCCAGTTTCACCAGAATCAGTGAAATAGTTGGTGGTGTGTGACTTAGTGCCGTAAAGCGTTACGTACTTCTCAAAGTTACATAGTGTGAGAACAGACGTACATTCACCTCTAAGTTTTATCTCTGAATGTGTTTCCTGATGAGGAGTTTGAAAGATTTAGTGACTTCATGTTGGATTTCTGTGGCAGAGTGCATGAAGGTGTGCGCTCACACTGACAAAAAGAGAAGACAAATGAAGATGGTGGAGAAAAGCTGAGGAATAAAAGCTGAGCTGAACCGAGTCGGAGAGCTGCCAGACCCTCGCTGTGCCTGAGTCCTTCCAGGCAGGCGGCCAGCGTCCGACATGGGGGGTCTTAGTGTCCGAATCTGTGAAGGATCTGACCCATGCTGCTCCCCGCTGTCTGCAGAGGACAATCAGGCCACCGTGGAGACGTGAAGGAGAGAGGTGATTATGTTGTGAGGACCATCTGATACACTGAAGTCTGCTAACTAATAGTGCAGCCTCAAACACAAATATCTGAGCCCCTGAACGCCTCGTTTACATTTACTGTAGAGTTTCACAGCTCGTCTTTTTAAAAATAGTTCTTGCATCAGTCTGAACCTCTGCGGCTTGTGAGAAAGTCTAACAGCCACCTGACAAGCAGAGAGGTTCGATGAAATGATGAAAACAGCCCTGAAGACGAGGAACGTGTGAACTTCTGCAAAGACAAGACAGAAAACGTCTGCGGTGACAGCATGGCCGGGTTTCACCATCACTCATCGGTACAATGTTTCACAGAGGTGCTGCACGTAGATGCCCTCATCGGACCTGTTCACACGGTTAATGGTGATCTCTCCTGCAGGAGAGAGGCGTGCTGTCATGTTCTAAATGTCTAGTTGACCAATCAGGTTGCTTGGTCAGAACTAATTGTTGTATAATATGTTCTAACAATCTGTGCAGTGTCATAAGTGATGTTTGTGAAGTGCACACTGATGATCTATAATGATGTCGCGTGTGTCTTTACATCCCTAAATTATAACACACTATGAAGGAGTGTGTGCTGCTACTCATCATCTGTTGATCTGGACAATGCCACATATCCTGTGTGTGTGTGTGTGTGTGTGTGTGTGTGTGTGTGTGTGTGTGTGTTTTGTGCTCACAGGGTCATACAACCCCTTTTAACAAATTGCTGGCTGCACTACACATCCTGCCAAATTACCATAGATACTACCACAATACACACACACACACACACACACACCACCTCTTGAGTTGTTGTCATGGTAACCACTGAGCGGTGTCCAGGCTCTCTCCAAAGCCGGTCCTTCCCTCTGTTCTGTCCTTGGGAATTGTTCCACCTCAAAGTTACATGTTCTATTTTTAAAGCCGACTGAATACTGACAGGACGAGCCTCACCGGTTCTGATCCGCTGATCTTCCACCGGACCGGCTTCCTGCTGCCAGCTGCTCCACCAGAGATCTGCAAACATTTCCAGCTCACCTCAGCTCCTCTTTTTTCAGGCTCGCTGTCACCACGCTGTTTGTTTCTGTGTGTAGACTTTGTTTCCACATTTATTTTAAATTAAACATGTTGAGGGAAATATAACGGCTACCTGATTACAGTCTGACAAAGGTCCAGAAAACACATGTGTGGACTCTGCAGCCTGATTAGCAACTTTACACACTAAAAACATATCTGCATATGAATGAAGAGAAATTTAAATTCTCAGACGATAGCTGACATTCTCAGCTTGTATTTCAGCCAATTCGTTCCACCACATTCATAATCAGATAGCTAATGTTAGCTCGCTTTGTTAGCCAGGCTGCCCGGACTGTGAGCTCAGAGCACCGGGGGAGTGTTAGTGTTTGAACCACAGGAGGTCTACAGGCCCAGCAGTCAGCAGCTTCTATGGACATAATGGCAGAGGAGAAGAGAGTGAAGAGGACGCTGACGGAGGAATTTACAAGAGTAAATCTGGGACTGACTTTTAGTGGTTGGTGAGAGCTTGGTGAAATAAAAGGCTGAAAGACAGACGCCGCCTCAAAAGAGTATAAAAACAATAGTTTTCTAGGGTTCCATGATATTACTTCATAAAATAATCTACAAATTTAAATTTCATGGTAGAACTTAAAAAAACACATTGCTTTATTTTGAGCATTTGTTTTTATTGTAGAATTCAGACAGTGTTAAAACTTCTTCAGAGATATAAAAAATGCTGCTCAGGTCTAACTGTCATTGTTACGAAGTTAGCAACACGTAATAAACACACGTCTATTCATCTAACTATCTACACATCAACATCGTCACCGTCGTCAGTGACTGATTGTTTCCACATTATTTTTATTAGTTCACACAGTCAAACTACAAACGTCATTAGACAGAACACAAAGCTAAACAAACTGAGCTCAGATAATCAGACTGTTTCGTCTCTTCATCGTCAGCAGATTGTCGTGTGTGTGATGACATTTAACATGAGTTGTATCATTCAGATTGACAGTTTCCATTATCATACCGCTGTAACGGTGTAAATTACACGATTCTTCTGTTGTTTCCGTACGATTAAAGAAACTTCTTGATGAAAGTTGTCTTCAGATTGTGAAATCTGCTCCGTCGTGGATGAACGCTGAGCCTCCTTCATCATTTCAACCCTCAAAAAACTTGATGAAGAACGAGCAGACGGAGTGCCATCCCTCGCTGCAGTAACTCTGCACCGGCATGTCGTTCAGCACTCCTTCCTCCTCAAACCCAGTCCTCTCCTCCTCCTCCCTCTTCTTCTTCTCCTCCTCGTCCTCCTTCTTCTTCCCTCGCTCCGCCTTCCCTCTCTCTGAGCTCTTACTAGCCGGCGGCCCTTTCTTCTTCCCGCCCTTCCTTTCGTCCTCTCCACTGCGTTGGGCGAGCTTCATGTGGGCCTCGGCCGGAGCTTTCTTGCAGGTTTTGGCCTTCAGGACTTTCTCTCCATCGCAGGCGTTCTGCCTCTTCTTCAGCTTCCCCACCAGCTGCTTCCAGTACTGGCTGGACTTCACTCCGTAGGCCTGGCAAAGGTCGGGTTTACCGGCATAACGACACCAGTACCTGGAAACAAGAAGAATGAAGAGGTTTGACTCGGCGAACAGTGTGGACAGAGGTCGAAATGATACATTTGTCAAAAAACATGAAAACACTGTAAAATATCATCTTTTTCCTGTCACTGTTTATCTGACTGGGTAAAACACTGGATTGTCCTGTGAAAGACAGGATCATCTCGTAGAATACAGGTTTTTCATTAGATACAGACTGCCCGGTGAAACACAGAATTTTTACGTAAAAACTTGTTTTTTTTTCTCGTAAATTACAGAAACGTCATGTGCTAAAAAATAAAACGCAGTCCTTCAGTGAATCAATTCAGGACATGTAGAGAGAAAGTGTCAACACGTTTTTCTGGTTCATCAGGAAATGACAAACTAAAATACCATGAAGAACACCTGATCACACTGAGAACACGACACAGTTCACTCTTCTCTGACCTTTGCTGGTCTCCCAGTGTTTCAGTGCTGCAGTTCACCATCAGGCTCACCAGGACTTCACCGGACGTCTGCCAGGTGCAGCGATGGCCCTCCTTGGTGGTCAGCTCTCCGGAGCCGGGCACTGAGCGGTTTCTCGATCTCTTGGCCGGTTGGGTTGTTGGTGGAGGCTGACGGGGTTTGTCAGGTTTTACCCTTTTACCGTCTGTGAGGACGGGGAGGCAGAGGAGGAGGAGGAAGAGGAAACTGCACGGCAGGACACTCATGGTGGCTGGGAAGGGACATTTGGACACAGAAAGAAAGTCATTTTATTTTCTGAAGCTCTTGTAGACTATTGTTTTAGTTTTGTGGTCAGTCTTTCCCTGTCAGCAAACAGATATTTTTATCAGGAAACGGTAGAGACCAAACCAGAGCTAAAAGGAACACTAACACTTCTTTCAGGTCCCTTTAAAGACTTGTATAGCTCATACATGGATAAATCCAGGCCACCTAATCGTCACCTGCTCCTCATCCACCAATCAGGACCTGCACTACATCTACCCTGTTTTAACCTGCATGCTTTCCAAGCTGCCACCAGCCCAGCTCAGTGTACCTGAACTCAAACCACACGTTCTCCTTAATAAACTTGTGTTAACGTCTGTTTCTGGGTCCAAAACGTAACACAACCAACGTTTCCCTCTGCGGCTGAGAAAACAGAAACACTGGCTCTTACATTTCAATGCGACTCTTTTGTTTGAGTCTTTTGTTTTGGCGGGACACTTCCCTTTCAAACCCACGTGTGATGACATCATCAGGGTTATTTTTTCAGACTTGTTTCCTCGTCAGAATCTCAGATGTCCGAATGTCACCGAGCAACACGTCACCGGTGTTAAATGTTTTTAAAAAATGGACAATGGTTTGCAGACTGGGGGTGTGAGTCTGTCAGCGGCTTATTGAAAATCAGCCAAGCGTCATAAACAGCCCCCCAAGAAGAGTCCAGACTGGACACGTAGCTATCAAACAACAAGGGGGAGATGAGAGGATTACAGCTCGAGGCACAGCTCATAATTAATTGCCATGTGTGTTTGTCAGGCAGGCCACAAACACAATAAAAAAAGTAACACAAAATAGACAGATTAGTGCTGTGTGATGACAACGTATTAATATCAGCTCGTTTGTGGCGTGTTTAATTAACTAAACGATTAGATTCTGTGTTGATGAGAGTAAAAACACTGACGTCACTGAGCCTCCGGGCTCAACAAACTGTTCGGCGAGAACAAAACCGGCTGCGTGGCTCCATAATTAATCCATTAATAACGTTGTGTTTGTTAATGTGTTTGTTGTAATGAAGTGGAACATCGAGCTCCGCAGCATCGTCACGTCTGTTTTTAGATGAAGCCAAAGTGTTCCCAAACGAAGGACGAGCTTTAGAGCCGATCACTTAGATGCTGCAGTCCGTTTAAGGAGCTTCAGTTCCCTCTGTGCCCGGCAATACTTTCTATCACATGATGAATTATTGTGCACAGAAGTCAAGAAGGAAAGAAGTGATAAAGGTTTTAATTTGTCAGAAAACATAAAAACACTGTAAAAATATATTCCTTTTTTCCTGTCAGTTTATCTGACTGCCCAGCTGTGGAAAACTTCAGCTCATGTCGAGGTGCCACACGTCCTGTAAAATGCAGGGTTTTCCTGTAAACTGTGGCATTATCTTGTGAAATACTGGCGCTTCTCATAAAATGGGGACTAATGGGTAAACACTGGATTGTCCTGTAAAACACTGGATTTTTCTGTAAAACTGTCCGTTAAAATGCAGGATTGTCTTTGTCTTATTATACTTTATTATTTCACTCTTAGACGAGTTACAGGATTTCGCATCATAACAGCTCGTCATGAAGACATTACAGATCACAGCACACGATGAAAGCAGTGACCCAGAGTCCAACAGTAAAGTTGGTGGTGGAGACCAAAGCAGAGGTAAAAGGAGAGAGGATGATCTGCGTCTCCTCTGTGGAGCAGTTCTCAACCTGGAGGTCAGGAACCGTAAAGGGGTTCGCAAGATAGTTTCCGTGGGTTTGCCAACAAGTTGTGGAGAATGAAATAAAGAAACATACTGAAACAGGTCCAGTTACTTCAGTAATACAAATATTATGGCTCTTTTAGGCGTAAAGGTTCTGTTAATTCAGTAAATCTAATCTAGGTGTTGGTGTTGGTGGTGATGCTCCATCTGTGTGAGGTTTCATGTGTTGTTGGGTGAATTTTCTTCACAATCATAGACCCTCAAATCCTGAGCAGCTGGGAGGGCATGTCTTCCAGTCCTAAACCTGTAACTATAGCAACTACACTAATTTTCATGTCACACATTTTGTTGAAAGTTCAGCTCAGCATCTCCACTACCTGCTGCAGTCATCGTAAATCTGTCGCCCGATGAGAGTCGTCGTGTCTCGATGGTACACGACGCAGCACAGTTATCGAGTTTGAAGCACATCTGCAGTCGTACGAGGAGAAAACTCATTTTTTTATTGTTTTAACGAGCGCCAAGTTTTTTGGAGAAACTGGAAGTTTTCAGTACAAATCTGACAAAGGTTTCACAAATCTGCCGTTAGCATCAAGTCAAACCTCGTGAGCTGGAAAACGACAGGAAGCAAAATGGAGGACAGCCAGGCTCGACATACACCTGAGTCAAAGGTGTTCACTTATACTCGATTATACAAGAAACAAATGGAAGTCTGTCTTAGTATTTCATTTAAATTTATTTGTGATCATGGTATAAAGATGATAATCCACTCTGTAACATCAAGCATTAACGTCAACGCTGTGCTTTATCCTTCTGCTTGTTGGTAAAATGTGAATATTTGTGTGTCTAACAGAGAACATTTCCTGTTTCAGGATGCAGCAACATTTTCCTCTCCAATTGTTCTGATTATTTTCCCTTTAAAATATTTTTCAGGATTCACTGAAATGAACCATAAAAACAAACAGAAACTGCAGATTAAATTCTTTTGGCACGTTTCCGCAGCATCGGTTTCAACAGGAGTTTGTGGGAGACGAAAAACAAAGACGCCCTGCACCACAACAAAAATAATCCCCCCTCCGCGCACACAAACACCCCCACCCGCTCCTTCAAGTCCACCCTTCATCAATAAGTCATGACAAAAAGCAGTTCTGTCTCCATCGCTCGAATATTTGATGTTGTCCAGTGGTTTAGTGTTTAGTGTGGTTTGTTCAGTTTGTTGTTGAGTGTTCTTACCATGTGACGCTCCACGGCTCTGAGTCGCTGTGAGAATGTGGGGGCCACGGACAGTCGGATAAAAGAGGGGAGAAGACAAGGATAAAGGAGGTGGTGAGGAGGAGGTGGAGGTGGAGGGGGTGTAGGGAATGAGGAGGACTATACCAAGAACTGCCCACCCAAAAACCAAGGACACCTCCCACATTCACCCCTCCTGACAAAACCCCACATGCATGTGTGCGAGAGATCCAGACAATGGACACACTTGCCAGGGTTTCTCAGTCAGTGCGTCACTGACGACACCTCACAGCGGCACAAAACACTTCTTTGTTCGTCACTGGAAACTTTTTATTGAATGTAAGACACTGTAAAAGTTGTCGTAATGTAAAGGCACAAAACTTTTAATTTATTTGAATATAAACGAGCAAAAACAATATTTAACCCTCCAGACTCGAGTTCTCCTCGTCAATCAACCAACAACTCCATCAACGACTGACTTTAATCTCTAATCAAAACACGACTTTTTCTCTTTAATTTGATACCAAATATGAGACATTTATATATTATATTATAGCTCCAAACCCAGCTTATCTGCGTTAAAGTCACATTGACCCAGTCAGTCCTCCCTGCCGACTCTTCGGTGAACACTCCCCCAGAGAACAGCCTCCGTCTGGGCAGAGAGAGCCGGGTCAGTCCCTCTGTTTACAGGATCTCCCTCATGACACAATCTGACAGCTTCCAGAAGATGGAAACGTGGAGACGCTTTGTGGACGGATTATCAATGAGTTGAATTAATTTAATAGACCAGGTAAAAGGACAGCTGATAAATAAACAATAACATAGATATGATGAGCTGTGTGGTTATTAAAAAATAATGCATGACACCAGGATTAATCACTCGAGCTGAAGTATGGTATTTCTCATAACTGCACAGGTTGGAGTGGATAATCTACGATATACCACTGAAGCACAGATTTCTCTGGTTTGAACATTGGTGGAGATGTTTGGGATACACAACAGAGCTCGCATACCATTTCTATTTTTAACTAATAACATAACTTATGATCCATAAAACCAAAGACCTGTTTTATTTTATGTTCACCAACGTTTGGGCCTCTTCTGATGAGAAACTTAATAAAAGGAACAAACACAATGTATGTTCCAGACTCTCTCTGTATGTGTGATAAACATTTTTCTAATTTATTTCCCTTCTGTTTGTTTTTATAAAGTCATATTTTGCCTGCGGTACCTTGATTGAAGCCTCTGAAGTGAAATTCAGTGGATTCTCTTACATACAGGAGACTCTAGCTGTGTTTAAATGGCGTTATTTGAGTGGGAGACATGAAGAGAAACTGAAACTGACTTTTCCTCGTGAAGCTGCAGATTCTGCACAGATGGACAGTTTTAGACCGAGATGATCAAATAGAGGATAAACAAATATCTGCTGAGCTGCTCATTTGCATGTTTCCCCAAAACAATCCATAATTCATGACCTCCGTCACTTTCTCTCTCGCTGTCACTGTATTTCTAACAGTAAGTAGGCTGCCTCGGCCCTCGCAGAGATGAATGGGGAGAATCTTCTCTGTCCTCCAAGACAAAGACTTGTGTAGAAATCTGGGTCACAGCTTAACCCCCCGTCGACACCCTGACACTGCCACTCGGCTCCTTCTCATTCAGCTCGGGGGTTGGTGGAGATGCGAGGACGGCTCTTTCCCTGAGCGAGCTGCCAAAAATCTCCTCAGCGAAAGAAGGGCGCTCTGAAAAACAAGCTAACGACTGCAAACTCGTCGTTCCGCCCAGTCCGAGCCAATCAGGAACAAATATGTCACCTTGTTTTTTAGCTGTTAAGAGCGGCGTCGATCTGAATGGCAGAACATGGCGGTGAAGAGCGTCATTAGTTCAAGATCTGTCAGCAGATCGGCGCTATCGCAGTTTGTTTGAGTCCTGGAGGAGGAAATAAAAATGTCTGAAAAACAGTTTGTGATTCATCTTTTTGTGTCTTTGTTCTCTCCTCAGACTAGTTTTAAGTTTTAACGTCACAGCCAAAGAACAAAACAAATGCAACAAAGAAGACCTTTTAGCTTTGTTTTGGTCTCCACCAGCTTCATCAAATATTTGAATCTATAGACGTAGTCTCTGTGACGTCCCCGCAGACTGTCTAAAACCTGGACGTAGTCTCTGTGACGTCCCCGCAGACTGTCTAAAACCTGGACGTAGTCTCTGTGACGTCCCCGCAGACTGTCTAAAACCTGGACGTAGTCTCTGTGGCGTCCACACAGACTGTCTAAAACCTGGGCGTAGTCTCTGTGACGTCCCCACAGACTGTCTAAAACCTGGACGTAGTCTCTGTGACGTCCACACAGACTGTCTAAAACCTGGACGTAGTCTCTGTGACGTCCCCACAGACTGTCTAAAACCTGGACGTAGTCTCTGTGACGTCCACACAGACTGTCTAAAACCTGGACGTAGTCTCCGTGACGTCCCCGCAGACTGTCTAAAACCTGGACGTAGTCTCTGTGACGTCCCGCAGACTGTCTAAAACCTGGACGTAGTCTCTGTGACGTCCCACAGACTGTCTAAAACCTGGACGTAGTCTCTGTGACGTCCTACAGACTGTCTAAAACCTGGACGTAGTCTCTGTGACGTCCCCACAGACTGTCTAAAACCTGGACGTAGTCTCTGTGACGTCCCTACAGACTGTCTAAAACCTGGACGTAGTCTCTGTGACGTCCTACAGACTGTCTAAAACCTGGACGTAGTCTCTGTGACGTCCCCGCAGACTGTCTAAAACCTGGACGTGGTCTCTGTGACGTCCTACAGACTGTCTAAAACCTGGACGTAGTCTCTGTGACGTCCCGCAGACTGTCTAAAACCTGGACGTGGTCTCTGTGACGTCCTACAGACTGTCTAAAACCTGGACGTAGTCTCTGTGACGTCCCCGCAGACTGTCTAAAACCTGGATATTTTTCCTTTTCTTCTGTGAAGTGAATGAATGAATAAAAAGTGAAGAAGACTTCAGAGAGTCGCTTTATTCTTCTTATTTCCATTTTTAAAAGTCAGCAGAGCGAGGAAATAAAACAAAGTGTGTGTGTGTGTGTGTGTGTGTGTGTGTGTGTGTGTGTGTGTGTGTGTGTGTGTGTCCTTCATGCACATTGCAGCTGAGACTCTGCTGCCTCCTACTGGTGGTTTGCACATTTAATTTGTTAACTTCTGTCTAAATATCTGCCAGTCATCAATAAATTAAAGATAAATCAGCTGCAGATTTCTCAAACTTCTGTTCGTTCACCTCAGATTAGATGAAACTTCACTGTCATGGTAAACTGGTAAATACAGTACAGCACAGGTGATATACAGAATAAACAGCTTTAAGACGACTGCAGGAGTATTCCTATTTTATCAATATTTATCTAATATATATATATTGTATCAATTCTATATTTAGATTATAAGTTTTTATTGGTGCTGCAGGATTTCTTCTGTTTCCTGGATGTTTGATTTTAACACCTGCTGCAGATTCTTTATAATTCTGTTGAGTTAATTGTCTCCTAGGAGACTGAAAACAGTCTGCAGGGTCACTATCTAATGAACTGTGTGTGTGTGTGTGTGTGTGTGTGTGTGTGTGTGTGTGTGTGTGTGTGTGTGTGTGTGAGTGTGAGATGAGCTGGTGATGACTCTGAGTCCTTGACAGCAAACAGAGGCGTCCACTTTCTAGTTTTCAACGGTCGTTGAAAGGCGGCCACAATCAGCGCTCCATTGTCACCATCACCTCCTCCGCCATGATTACTGCTGTGATTATGACACCAAAGCATAGCCTTGAGTGTGTGTGTGTGTGTGTGTTGTAGAGATGAAATTGCGATGGATAGGAGGTGAAATGGAAAGAGAACAGAGAGCTGTCTGTCATTGAAAAGTCATTTCTGGCTGAGAGCTGCTCTCTGATGATGTCACGTCTCAGCTGGACGTGTTGGACGTGTTTCAGGCGTCTCTTCTGTCTTTTATCTGCAAATTAAATAAATATCTGACTGATCACAGACGATTTGTTTCACAGCCACAGAGGTTCTTCTGCTTCTTGTAGGTAGAGCGATGCTTCAGTGCTGAGCTGATCAGGACTACAGAAAGCCTGCAGCTGCAGGACAGTCAGCGTTCAAACACTGCATCGTTTCACCCTTCATCCTCCCCTCCATCCTTCAAAGGCTGGCTGCGGCTCTTTACTTCACTTTATGTGTTTGGAGTTCTGTGTGTGTGTGTGTGTGTGAGTGTGAATAAAAACAGTAGCACGCAGGCGTTGTTGTCACAATGCTGTCACAGACACAAAGAGAACATTAACATTTCTGAAGTCATCTGCTTCTAACAAGAGGACGCTGATTAAATTTGATTCTGCTGACTCAAGTGATTAAAGTTTCACAGAGGTTTAATCTGTGACAGCTGTGACATTCATCGATAACACTAACTCCTGCACACCTTCAGCTCTACATCCACAAGTGATCTTAAGATTCAGCAACATTGTGCAACTTTTCTCCCAGAAACGATGATCATCAGCTGCTGTTAGCTCATGTTTGTTTGTGTGTGTGTGTTAGCTCACTTTGATAGTGTGTTGCTAATGTAGTGTTTGTTAGCTGCTGTTAGCTAATGTTAGCTCAGTTTGATAGCTGCTGTTAGCTAATGTTAGCTCAGTTTGTTAGCTGCTGTTAGCTAATGTTAGCTCAGTTTGATAGCTGCTGTTAGCTAATGTTAGCTCAGTTTGTTAGCTGCTGTTAGCTAATGTTGCTCAGTTTGATTGCTGTTCTAATGTTAGCTCAGTTTGTTGCTGCTGTTCAGGCTCAGTTTGATAGCTGCTTTTATCAGCAAATTGCTGTTAGCTAATGTTAGCTCAGTTTGTTAGCTGCTGTTAGCTAATGTTAGCTCAGTTTGATAGCTGCTGTTAGCTAATGTTAGCTCAGTTTGTTAGCTGCTGTTAGCTAATGTTAGCTCAGTTTGATAGCTGCAGTTAGCTAATGTTAGCTCAGTTTGATAGCTGCTGTTAGCTAATGTTAGCTCAGTTTGTTAGCTGCTGTTAGCTAATGTTAGCTCAGTTTGTTAGCTGCTGTTAGCTAATGTTAGCTCAGTTTGATAGCTGCTGTTAGCTAATGTTAGCTCAGTTTGTTAGCTGCTGTTAGCTAATGTTAGCTCAGTTTGATAGCTGCTGTTAGCTAATGTTAGCTCAGTTTGTTAGCTGCTGTTAGCTAATGTTAGCTCAGTTTGATAGCTGCTGTTAGCTAATGTTACAGTTTGTTAGCTGCTGTTAGCTAATGTTAGCTCAGTTTGATAGCTGCTGTTAGCTAATGTTAGCTCAGTTTGTTAGCTGCTGTTAGCTAATGTTAGCTCAGTTTGTTAGCTGCTGTTAGCTAATGTTAGCTCAGTTTGATAGCTGCTGTTAGCTAATGTTAGCTCAGTTTGTTAGCTGCTGTTAGCTAATGTTAGCTCAGTTTGTTAGCTGCTGTTAGCTAATGTTAGCTCAGTTTGATAGCTGCTGTTAGCTAATGTTAGCTCAGTTTGTTAGCTGCTGTTAGCTAATGTTAGCTCAGTTTGTTAGCTGCTGTTAGCTAATGTTAGCTCAGTTTGATAGCTGCTGTTAGCTAATGTTAGCTCAGTTTGTTAGCTGCTGTTAGCTAATGTTAGCTCAGTTTGTTAGCTGCTGTTAGCTAATGTTAGCTCAGTTTGTTAGCTGCTGTTAGCTAATGTTAGCTCAGTTTGTTAGCTGCTGTTAGCTAATGTTAGCTCAGTTTGATAGCTGCTGTTAGCTAATGTTAGCTCAGTTTGATAGCTGCTGTTAGCTAATGTTAGCTCAGTTTGATAGCTGCTGTTAGCTAATGTTAGCTCAGTTTGTTAGCCAGACTGTGAGCTCAGGCCCAGCAGTCAGCAGCCTCTATGGACATAATGGCAGAGGAGAAGAGAGTGAAGAGGACGCTGACGGAGGAAGCTAAGAAGAGAAAAGGAGAGAGTGAGCGAGCAAGAAGCCGCCGGACAAGAGTAAATCTGGGACTGACTTTTAGTGGTTGGTGAGAGCTTGGTGAAATAAAAGGCCCTCTTTGTCATGTGGCACATCGCCTCCTGTCTTCACAGACATTTTCTGGACCACAATTTGTGCTCAGATCCTCACCTGCTCCGTCACCTGCTCCGTCACCTGCTCCGTCACCTGCTCGCTCCCCCAGGCTGCCCTCTGCCTCACTGTCGAACTCGTCTTCTAAGTGTACCTTCCAGACTTTTCTCTTCTTTCTCTGCCATCTTTTGTGATTTGACTGATTACTGTCTGCTATTTTCTGATCACTGACCGTGGTTATGGTCTGTCCTCTGCTTGGTGACGTCTGGGGAAAGCTAATTGTCTTTAATTGGACGTATCCGTCCATCCACCCCGACGTCCATGTTTCAGGTTCAGTGTACGGCTCCACTCTCTCTGAGGCTCTCTGTCACAAACACTGTACAGAAACACTATGATGATGATGATGATGATGATGAAGCACCTGAACCTGAAGGAAACACCTGTGGGTTCATGGGGTCGTCCCCTCGCTGGCCCCCGGGGGCCTCCACTCTGTTTCAACTCCACGACTGACTGAAGATGAAAGGAGCGAGCAGACAGAGAAATCCTGAACCGAGCACAACAAGACGAGAAGCCAGGACGTTCCTCTGATGTTACACAGGAACCTTTAGTCTTCATGGTTTCTCGTTAATTAAGTGAGAATTAGAAGCTCATTCTGTTTTTGAACTGCTTGATGAAATACAGAAGTTCAGGTGGCTCAGGGAGGTTTTGTCTTTAGAAATCAGCCGTCTTTGTTTGGTTTAATAATTACTCACAAAATTACATTTTTTCACATTCACTTTTTTTTTTCTTCTCAACTCATAAAACTCCAAAAAAAACCTCAGATGACACTGCCATAGTTGGCTGTATCAAGGATGGACAGGAGGGGAAGTACAGGAGCCTGCTTGAGGACTTCGTGAGGTGGTTCAGGTCCAACCATCTGCAGCTGAACACCTCCAAGCGTCCTCTTCTACGCTGTGGTTTGAAGAAGGACGCCGCTCGACTGGACAGACTGGTGAGGAGGGCTGGCTCAGTGGTGGACACAGAGCTGGACTCTCTGGTGACGGAGACAGAGAGAAGGACTGTGGACAAACTGCCCACCACCCTCTGCAGAACACCTTCACCAGGCAGAGGAGAACTGCTGTCCATGTCCTGCTCCACCAACAGGCTGAAGAACTCTGTCATCGCCCTGAACATCAGATCCACAGCAGCTCTCAGTGATGGCAGGAGGCACTTTGCACGACTTCCTGGACTCTGTCACTGTCATGGCTGACTGCTACATGCTGTGACTGTGACTTCCACTCACTCACCTGTTTACAGCATAATTTAATTGTAGTCCTTTATCCCCATTTGTAGTTCTAACTCATATTTTTATAAAACATTTTTATTTCTACGATCACTTTCTATTTTTTATAGTTTTCTATTTGTATCTAACATTTTCTACAGTTACTTTCTATTTTTTATAGTTTTGTATAGACGTTTAGCACGGGTTAACTTATAAGTTTCTTCCCCTCCGCACATTTTTAAATTTCTCTGTACAATATTTAAATGTAGATTATCTCGGGTCATTTTGTTAGAGGTCAGTCCTAATGCATGTTCTAATGTTTGTTCAGTGTATGTTTGCATGCTGCTACTGGATGCTTGAATTTCCTTCAGGATCAAAAAAGTATCTATCTATCTCTATCTTGTGTCCTTGTGTCCTTGTGTCCTTGGCTCCTGTCTGCTCACACCTGCCTGCAGTCTGCTCTTCTGTCTCTTCATTCATTCATTCATTCGTTCATCTTCCAGAATTCTGCAGTTGTTTTTCCTCTGATGGAAAAAGGATGAACGTTTTTGAATTGCTTGGCAGGTTGTTTTGTTCTGTCAATGCTCTCAGCTTTCTCTGCACCGTCAGACAGGATGGACCTCCGAACACGAAGACAAATCAGATAAATAATCAGCAGGAATCATCGTTTAAGTTAACGTTTGGGGGCAGCAGACAAAAGAGGTCAAACTCTAGAGAATACCTGCAGAAATCAGCGTCATGTGTGCAGACAGACTGCCTGAACTCCTCACCAGCTCTGCAGGACAAAAAACCTCCTGCTGCTCTTAAAAACTGAATGTAACATTTTAAAGCAGCCTGTTTGGATCCAAAGCCCTGACCCGTCAGCTCGGTCAGAACTTTCTGTTCTTTATGTTTCATATTAAATCCATGAAAGTGTTTTAACCTTTGTTACAAACACCTTTAATCTTCTGTAATGAACTCGTGTTGAACAGCTTATCAGCTAAGTCCTCATTAATGACTTTAACTCTGATCCAGTGAGGCCAACCTGAGACCGTAGACCACAATCTAAATATGAATTTATGTCAGCGTTCACTATGCAGATCTTTATGAACTTCAGCTGTCAGCAGCTGGACCGGACCAAACCAGGAGCCAAACCCAGCAAGAAAACCACCTCGGTGGGCTGATTACTGTATTCTCTGCTCACTGCTGGTTCTGAGGTTGTGTCCGGTCGCTTGAAGGTAGACAGACAACGCATAGCAGTGGAGGTGTAACACACACTCGCTATTCGCTGCCGTAAACTCCAATCAATGTCCACGACAAGTCCCTCCCTATCTGAGCGTTTTTACAGGAAACAGAACTCTACTTCCTGTTTCACGGCCTGATGATCACAACACGACTAAAATGTGTCACGTGTCACTCAGCTCATATTCAGTCACATTTTATTTTACAGTCATAAAAGTACAAAAACTACAGAAAGAGACACAAACAGCTGATCACAGACGGAGAAAATAAACTGAAATATCATTTCATGTGTGTATTAGACCGAGCGTGTGGAACTATTATTAGAACGCACTGTAGAGTCTATTTACTCTTTGAAACACGGGATTCATAGATGATGTTTTAAATTGTTTATGATGAGTCTGTATCACGAACATGAACGACGTACATGAACGAACAAAAAACAGAAACACGCTCCATCACCTGACGGTGTGATGATGCTTCAACACAACCTGAACACCAGATTTTATCCTCCGTCTTTAACTTTTAACTGTGTGTCGACGCTGTGATGAACTGAAAATACTGCTGCATCTGTCCCTGAATGCACCGCCAGTGACAGGACCCCAGTGTTAAACTCTGAATATGTAAATCAGTAAAGATTAGCGCCTGGATATGAGCTAACATGAACTGATTCAACGACCATCTTTAAGCATGATGCAGGGCTGCGATGAAGTCTGCTTCTGAACTCTCTTCTTTAAACTGTGGCTTTGTATATTTTTGCATATTTCGGCAGCATTTCGTCCCTGAACGCGTCACACTTTGTTCCTGCCTGAATGTTCGACCTTCACAGGCAGCTGAAACGTTTGTCTCCAAACTTCACCTTGATTCAACGTTCAAACACTTTCATGACAACAGGAAGTAAAATAAAGAAAACATGGAACGGTTCAGTAAATAAATGAAACATTTATCTCGTCGGTCTAAAGAACTGAATCTGATTCAGCAGTCACATAAAAAAAGTCAGATTTCGATCTGAAGCTCAGATTAAAGTCGAGTCTGTCGTGTTTTTAAAGATCAGCTGAGTCCTCCAATATCTCAAAACAGTTTATGCTTTTATTTTGAAGCCTAACTTCCTGTTTGGTAATGGCGGTTCTGCCCTATCCATCCTGGTGGACCTGTCCCGGTATCAGACCGTCACTCTCAAGTCCTGCCACCGACGTGAACGGCGTGATGGTCTCCAGGGAGATTTCGTGATCGTCTTCGAGCTGCACGGTGGCGGGCAGCAGCAGCAGTCGGTTGTGGTTCTGGGATCCGTTGGAGACGAGCGACTCCTCGTCAAACTGAGCGCTCACGTCCTCCAGGTGGTCGGACCCGACGTTGATGGTGCAAGGATGCTGCTGCAGCTGCGCAGGGACCAGCGCCTCCTTGTGGAGCGTTGTGTCGTGGTGGTACGAGACGAGCTCGTCGCTGAAGTTCACCGCCTCCACCGCGTTGCTGGAGCAGATCTGGTTGCAACCGAGGATGGTGGCGAAGGCCCGCCGGAAGTCCGCATTGAAGGCGTAGATGACCGGGTTGAGGGAGGAGTTGGCCCAGCCGAACCAGACGAAGACGGTGAAGGTGGTGTCGCTGACGCAGGGCGGGTCGCAGAACGGGACGGTGCAGTTGAGGACAAAGAAGGGCAGCCAGCAGAAGACGAACACGCCCATGATGATGGACAGAGTCTTCAGGACTTTGGTCTCCTTCTTGAAGGACGACTTGAGCGAGGCCTCGTCATTGGGTCGGTGCTGCTGGTGCTGGTTCCGGTTCACGCCGTGGCCTTGGTTCTGCGCCTGCTCCGCCGCCCTCTCCAAAGACGTGATCCGGCGGATCTGGGTCTGAGCGATCCTGTAGATGCGGGTGTAGGTGGCGATCATGATGACCACGGGGATGTAGAAGCTGATGAAGGACGAGGAGATGGCGTAGGTTCTGTTCAGGTTGGCGACGCAGTTCTTGATGGCGGCGCTGGCGTTGCTGCTGTTGGTGAAGTTCCTGCCGCTGGACGCCATCATGTCCACCACCTCCTCTGTCACCTCCTCCGCCTCCTCCTCGCCTGCCTGGTGCCAGTTGAGCTGCACCGGGATGAAGGAGATCAAGATGGACAACGTCCACGCCACCCCGATCATGACGAACGCCACGCGGTGGGTCATCTTCCGCTCATACTTGAATGGGCTGGCAATGGCCCAGTAGCGGTCCACGCTGATGATGCACAAGTTCAAGATGGAGGCGGTGGAGCACATGATGTCGAAGGCGATCCAGACCTCACAGAACCGCCCGAACAGCCACGTGCCCGTCACCTCCGTGATTGCCTCCCACGGCATCACGAGCACGGCCACGAACAGGTCGGACACGGCCAGAGAGATGACGAATAAGTTGGTGACTTTGGAGCGCAGGTGTCGGAACCGAACCACGGCGGCGCACACGAGCGTGTTCCCGAGCAGCGTGGACACGATGAGCAGGAAGAGCACGCAGCCCACGAGGACGCGCAGCCCGCCGCTCCCCGCAGCGCCCCGCTCCTCCTCGTCCTCCTCCTCGGCTCCCGTCCCGTCCAGCTCCGACAGAACTCTGCTCACATTTCTCCACGTCCACGTGAAGTTTTCCATTTTTATCTGTCGGTGATTAAAATCCGCGTGAGGAGCAGCTCCTCTCCGGTCCAGCTGCTCCGGACGCGCAGAACATCCTCCGAGCTCCTGAACGGGACTCTGGTCCGGTTCGGTTCGGTCCAAGTCTTTAATCCGGACAACGAGCGCGAAAACAACCGAGCTCCGAGCTTCTCCTCAGAGGATGAAAACAGATGAATTCATGTGAGAGTCACAGATCAGCTCAGAGTCCACTCAGGACGGGATCACGGTCTGTCCCGGTCTGCGTCCCGGTCTGTGTCCCGGTCTGCGTCCCGGTCTGACTCATACTGGACTCACCTCTGCTGTGTGACGCTCAGACTCTGTCAGGTCTGAAGCTGCTGCGGGGCTCGTTACCTCTCAGCTCAGGTAATAGATTACTGTGTTAGAGTACTTCAGTGTTTCAGCTTCTTAGTCACACTGAGGGCTGATGAGTAATCAGATTACATTCATTAATCAGATCTCTAAATCACTTCATTTATATTTATGACTTTATCCACGTGTGAAAGTCCGTGAGCAAGATGATCATCATCATCATCATCATCATCATCATCATCATCATCAATAACACACTTGTTATTGACACACAGCCTGTGGCTGAGTCAGTAACACACAGAAAGCTCTCTGAACACCCGAAGATGAATTCTTATAATTATATTTTCATATTTTGAATAATTTTGTTGTAAACTGACAGAAATGTGTCAAACATCATAAAACAGATCAATGAGTCAGAAATCATCTGATCAGATCAGCTTGTGTCCCCCATGTACACCGAGGTATTAAGTTATTAAAGTTATTAAAGTTATTAATGTTATTAATGTTATTAATGTTATTAATGTTATTAATGTTATTAAAGTTATTCATGTTAATGAATCAACAGGGAATGTTCTTCTTCTTCTGTGGTCGTGCCGTCGCCCTCTGCTGGTCAGATTCGTGAAGCCCAGCAGGGCCGCTGCTAGGCGACTTTCATTACTTTGGTGCCCCCTCAAGCCTCCGCTCAGGGTTTTGTCAGTCATTTGGCTCAGTGTTTCTCAGATGTTTAGATGTTTCCTCCTCCACCACACCTGATTCAAACGAGTGGCTCGTTATCAGGCCACTGCAGAGCTTGATGACGAGCTGATCATTTGAATCAGGAAACATCTAAAACATGCAGGGCAGGATTGAGGAACACTGATTTATCCACAGCCACTTACAGGGAGCAAGTCTGGGGTTCACTCTCCTGCCCAAGGACACTTCAACATGCAGACTGGAGGAGCCGGCCGATCATCTGATTGGTGGCTGCTCTACCTCCTGTCCACATGTGTCCACATGTGTCCACATGTGTCCACATGTGTCCACATGTGTCCACATGTTCATTTAAAGCAGATCTTCAGTGTTTGTCTTCAGCTTCATGTTGAATATTTTCTGCAGCTTCAGTTTGTTTCACAGATTTCAGACATCACCAGGAGCTGATTCAGGATCAGCTTCAGGAACACCAACACTGTCCTCTGATGAGACGTGTCAGTCTAAATGAATTCATATTTATCCTGAAAGTTTCCTCTTATTTTCTCTTGACTTCTTAGAATTCAGACTTTTTTTCAGTTTCTTAGTGATAGCTTCATTTCGACTCTTCACAGTCTGCAGAGCACAGATTTATCCACTAGATGGCGCCACCGGTGTGCTGCATTCACCATCATGGTGCATGAATCTGAAGGCTCACTCTGCTCTCAGAAGACAGTACAGGAAGTCTCACGTTGATTAGCGTGCTGCCCTCAAGCTTCTTTAATTAATCCGTCCTCAAATGAACGTCCATAAAACACAGTGATGTGTGGGGAGCTGACTCCTCTACTGCTCTTACGAAGGGTCCTCACAGTTATAGAAGAGCACACTGTGTCTGAATATGTGAGAGATGTTCAGTGTGTGTTTCTGAGTGTGTGTGTGTGTGACTGCGTACCTGCACATACCTGAACTTTTCTTTGTTTTTACTTCCTTGTGGTTGCTACTGTACGCTTTGTTTTTACATGTGCTTATCTGTGTGTGTGTGTGTGTGTGTGCGCGTGCACTTTGCCGTGAGGTGAAGGCGCTCATCTCTGACGCAGGCTGGCTGATCGGGCTGGACCGCGTCCTCACCTGTAGTTACGCCCACTGGCAGATCTGCTGGTGGCTGTTCGAGGCTGAGGTGAAGAGTTGAAAGTCTAATCGCTGTTTTGGTTTGACTGTGTGTGTGTGTGTGTGTGTGTTTGTGTGTGTGTGTGTGTGTGTGTGTTTGTTTTTGTGTACAAAGTGTGCATACATGAGTGTTTATGCATGCATGTGCAGAAGCTCCTCCAACAAACCAGCTCGTACCGGCTGTTAAATCATAGGTCTGTGTGTGTGTGTGTGTGTGTGTGTGTGTGTGTGTGTGTGTGTGTGTGTGTGTGCTTGAACTTGCGTGACCCCGCCATGCAGTGAACTCGGCGGTGCGGCTTCATCTGAAGGTGAGCATCTCTGCTAACATAAACATTGCGGCGGCCCTTCAGGGCGCGGCTCACCTGAAAACTCACCTGGATAATTAAAAAGAAGCAAAAGAGAAACTGATTCATAGTGTGTGTGTGTGTGTGTGTGTGTGTGTGTGTGTGTGTGTGTGTGTGTGTGTGTGTAAACTGAACCGAGCTCTGGGTCACAGCCGGGTCTGATGATTAGCAGGACCACAGGTTTTACAACAACTTGTAGGGACTTGAAATGTGTGTGACATCAATCATATGTGTCAGATTTAATAAACAAAGATGTTTAAATGTTTATTACAAATAATGTCAAAAGTCTCCATGAAACAGGAAGTAGAGTTCTTGTGTTTCCTGTAAAAATGGTCGGATAGGGAGGGCCGCCGCTATGCAACTCAGCTAACTCTTTTTTCCTGGACAGTAGTTTACGTACTTTAATAGTTGTATACAGTCACTTTTTCTACGAGATTTCTTTTTAACGTGTTTTGCCCGGAGTCATCGCTTCTGACACGGTTACCAGTGTAAGACTACGGATGTGGTAATACTCACTGAGAGGACTTCACTGCCCCGTGGGGAAACCACGAGCCTCCTGCAGAGCTCCTATGCCAGCACGACGTTCTCCGGCGTCCAAAGCGTCCACCGAGGACCAAGGGACAAAAAAGATGGCACGGTGATTAACTCTCTCTGCCCAGGTCAGATGTGCACACTCACTTCAACCGACTGAAAGGTGGATTATACGACGTCACATCTATCACCAACAAAGCTTCTCTGATCAATGACAGCAACTAACAGCAATTAATTAGCAGTTTGCTACTTCAGCATGTGGTTATGCTACAGCTAAAGTAGCTGAAAATAAAAGCGTTTGTCATCGTTGGTCCAGATTCTGCAGTACAGGTGTCAGCTGTGTACAAACACTTTCTCCAGCTCTCACACGATCACTTGCTAACACAAGCAAACACTTTAACGAGGTGGCTCGTTATCTTCATTCCCTTAGACTCTTTGAGATTACATTAATAGCCGAGTCAGATAACATCGCTGGAAAAGTGGAAAAAATGAAAAAAGAGAAACAAGTGCAAGAAAAGAGAAAGAACGTCAACCCCGGCTGAACTTTGGAGGGGTAATGACCCTGGAGAACAAGTGTGTGTGTGTGTGTGTGTGTGTGTGTGCGTTATCGCGGCGGCCATGCTTGTTTCTGATCTTATCTCAGTTTTGCAGTTAATCATTTTTATCCGTCATGACGGCTCCGCGTTAAAAAACACTCCATCAGTGTCAGGATATTTTGTGTTTCCCTGATGAAGTTAAACTTTTAGTTTCAGCTGGTTCAGCTCAACACAAATACATAAAATCAACTGCTGCCAGCTGTAGCTGCTGTTAGCTAATGTTAGCTCAGGTTGTGAGCTCAGAGCACCAGGGGAGTGTTAGTGTTTGTACCACAGGAGGTTTGGACCACCGGGAAGAAGAAGAGAAGAAGAAGAAGAAGAAGGAGAAGAAGAAGGAGAGGTTTACAGGCCCAGCAGTCAGCAGCTTCTATGGACATAATGGCAGAGGAGAAGAGAGCGAAGAGGACGCTGACGGAGGAAGCTAAGAAGAGAAAAGGAGAGAGTGAGCGAGCAAGAAGCCGCCGGACAAGAGTAAATCTGGGACTGACTTTTAGTGGTTGGTGAGAGCTTGGTGAAATAAAAGGCTGACACACAGACGGTCCGGTTGTAAATCCTGACATTTGACAGCAAACACACGGCAGGGTCACCAAGAAAAACACACACACACACACACACAGGTGGTCTGTAGCCTCTGGCTGCTGACAGAGGAAGAAGTGTGTGTTCACTATGAGTTCAGAAGCTCAGTGAGGTTTCTGACATGGAGATGATTGATCTCGACTGTCATTTAAATGTGTACATTTCTGTTTTTATCACAGATGTTTTAGTTTGTTCAGACAAAGTCGATCACGTGTCCAATCCCACCATGCAACGCAACTGACATGAATTGGGCGATGAAAATTTTGAGTTGTTGCGTCATTTGTGGGTTGAAAACATCAAACTTTGAATCATTTGTTCGCATCTTGCAGCTTTTTGAGGGACGGAGCTGCTGCTGAGTTTGATCCGGAGTCGACCCGGATTCTGGTCTGATTGTGAAAACATGCTGATGTTCTCGGGTGTGATGCACTTCTGTCTTTTCACTTCTCTGGTATGAGCACCAGCAGACCTTTGGTGTCTTCCTGTGTCGAGTGAGGACCGACTTCCTGCAGACAGACACCTGAGACCAGAGGAAGACACAGAGTGAAGCTGTCTGACATCAGCCTGGAGAGGACTGAAGAGCTTTTAGGTTTGACAGCGACGCTGAGTGAACGTCTGAGCAACAGGAAGACGAGGAAACCTCAGTCCTAAATATTTACAGTGAGAACAGACAGGAGCCATTTTGGATCTGTCACACTAAAAGAAGGAGAGCGAGGTCAGAGGAAGTCCAGGCGTGTCATTCAGAGAGCTCACCTTAAGATAAACTCAGGTTTAGTTCTTGGTTTATATGACATCATCAGTTCAGCTTCGTTTGTGTCCTGCAGACTCATTCAAAGAAAACAAGCTGATGGAAACTCACTGTGGAGACGAAGTACACAAAGCAGCAGCTCTGAACATCAGCTGAGCTGTTAGCGACGCTCGGACGAGGGTAACCGTCAAAACTGTCTGCTGCTGAGTGAACTTACAGACGAGCACCACCTCACCATGGACTGTTGATCCTGTTTACATGTTGCCACAGTAGCCAATAGCAAGTACAGCAATTAATTAGCGGTTAGCTGCTTTAGCGAGTGGTTAGGCTAAAGCTATGTGTGTAAATCACAGAGTTGCTGTGGTGCATCCTGACAGTGTGGGCAGACAAAGGGTGTGGATGTATCACAGGTCACTTATGTGTTAGCGATGCTAAGCTCTGGTAAAATAACAACATAATGAGTGCTAACACAAGCGACACGTAGCTCGGTGGCGGTGGCTGTAAGGGTTAAACAGATCTCGTCTAAAAGCTTCCAGCAGCTCCGACAGGATCCGAGCTTTCAGACCACTTGTTGCTAATAGAGGGATATTTACCCTAACGGGAACAGAGAGGGGGTGAAAGCTCAGGTCACTGCACTCAGCAACAACACTGACACAAAGACACACAGACGTCTGCTTCCACAGCCGGGACAGACACATGCACTGTACAAAAATGTGGCTCATGTAAGCTGTGTTCAGACAGACAGCAGCTTCACTCACATCTGCGAATCAAACGGTTCTGACAGGAAGTGCCACAAACTGCAGTTTCTCTAACGTCCACCTGAGGCTGGCTCCAGAAGTGAGTCAGTCTCCATAAGTCCCCATGTTCAAATGTCCAACTTCACAGCAGAAATAAACATGTTTACAGCCTGGAGCCAGCGGGGACTGCAAAATCGTGACGACCAGAGCGACCACACTGAAACCTGCGGGGACATCACAGAGACTACGTCCAGGTTTTAGACAGTCTGCGGGGACGTCACGGAGACTACGTCCAGGTTTTAGACAGTCTGCGGGGACGTCACGGAGACTACGTCCAGGTTTTAGACAGTCTGCGGGGACGTCACGGAGACTACGTCCAGGTTTTAGACAGTCTGCGGGGACGTCACGGAGACTACGTCCAGGTTTTAGACAGTCTGCCGCCACGGAGACTACGTCAGGGTTTAGACAGTACGGAGACTACGTCCAGGTTTTAGACAGACAGACTACGTCCAGGTTTTAGACAGTCTGCGGGGACGTCACGGAGACTACGTCCAGGTTTTAGACAGTCTGCGGGGACGTCACGGAGACTACGTCCAGGTTTTAGACAGTCTGCGGGGACGTCACGGAGACTACGTCCAGGGTTTAGACAGTCTGCGGGGACGTCACGGAGACTACGTCCAGGGTTTAGACAGTCTGCGGGACGTCACGGAGACTATGTCCAGGTTTTTCAAACAACATCACCACAAACTTGAAGACTGTTCCTGTGTGTGTGTGTGTGTGTGTGTGTGTGTGAGAGCTGCGGCTGCATTCCTGTTCGTTGGTGTGTGTTGATACATGCGTCGCAGCGCTGTGCGGCTGTCTGGGCTCCCAGCCTGTGAATCCAAACACGGAGGGGTCAGGACCTCGCTGTATTTGCTTAACGCCGAGATAGGTGTCACGACGGCGGGGTTACAGCGCGGCAGCATCAGGCATAACTGGCTCCGGAATGACAACAAACACAGCCAGAGAGTTGTTCCGGATAATTTGTCCGTGTTTTCTCAAAGCCGGAGCTTAGTCGACAACACAGGACGTTTAACTCGATCAGTGTTCTCTTTTTTTTAATCGCATAACATGTTGTTGTTGCCCTCACCGCCCCCCCCCCTGCACAACATAACCCAGTCCGGCCGAGCCGGGTCAGGCCCGGGTTCTGTTTGATTAGCTTCCTTTTATCGGCTTTAAATTGTTGTGATTGGCCGTCATAATTCAGCAGCCTGTTCAGAAAACAGCTGAACCATGACTGTGCAAAACACAGAACATACACAGAACATACACAGAACATACAGAGAACATACACAGAACATACACAGAACATACACAGAACATACAGAGAACATGCACAGAACATGCACAGAACATACACAGAACATGCACAGAACATACACAGAACATGCACAGAACATACAGAGAACATGCACAGAACATACAGAGAACATGCACAGAACATACAGAGAACATGCACAGAACATACACAGAACATGCACAGAACATACAGAGAACATGCATAGAACATGCACAGAACATACACAGAACATGCACAGAACATACACAGAACATACACAGAACATGCACAGAACATACAGAGAACATGCACAGAACATACACAGAACATACACAGAACATGCACAGAACATACACAGAACATGCACAGAACATACACAGAACATACACAGAACATACAGAGAACATGCACAGAACATGCACAGAACATACACAGAACATGCACAGAACATACACAGAACATACAGAGAACATACACAGAACATACACAGAACATACAGAGAACATGCACAGAACATACACAGAACATGCACAGAACATACAGAGAACATGCACAGAACATACACAGAACATGCACAGAACATACAGAGAACATGCACAGAACATACACAGAACATACACAGAACATACAGAGAACATGCACAGAACATGCACAGAACATACACAGAACATACAGAGAACATACACAGAACATGCACAGAACATACACAGAACATACAGAGAACATGCATAGAACATGCACAGAACATACACAGAACATACACAGAACATGCACAGAACATACAGAGAACATGCATAGAACATGCACAGAACATACACAGAACATACACAGAACATGCACAGAACATACACAGAACATGCACAGAACATACAGAGAACATGCACAGAACATACAGAGAACATGCACAGAACATGCACAGAACATACACAGAACATACACAGAACATACACAGAACACAGAGAACATACAGAGAACATGCACAGAACATGCACAGAACATACACAGAACATACACAGAACATACAGAGAACATGCACAGAACATACAGAGAACATGCACAGAACATACACAGAACATGCACAGAACATGCACAGAACATACACAGAACATACAGAGAACATGCACAGAACATACACAGAACATACACAGAACATACAGAGAACATACACAGAACATACAGAGAACATACACAGAACATGCACAGAACATACACAGAACATACACAGAACATGCACAGAACATACAGAGAACATGCATAGAACATGCACAGAACATACACAGAACATGCACAGAACATGCACAGAACATACAGAGAACATGCACAGAACATACACAGAACATACACAGAACATACAGAGAACATGCACAGAACATACACAGAACATACACAGAACATACAGAGAACATACACAGAACATACAGAGAACATACACAGAACATGCACAGAACATACAGAGAACATGCACAGAACATACACAGAACATGCACAGAACATACAGAGAACATGCACAGAACATACACAGAACATACACAGAACATACAGAGAACATGCACAGAACATACACAGAACATACACAGAACATACAGAGAACATACACAGAACATACAGAGAACATACACAGAACATGCACAGAACATACACAGAACATACACAGAACATGCACAGAACATACAGAGAACATGCATAGAACATGCACAGAACATACACAGAACATGCACAGAACATGCACAGAACATACAGAGAACATGCACAGAACATACAGAGAACATACACAGAACATGCACAGAACATACAGAGAACATGCACAGAACATACACAGAACATGCACAGAACATACAGAGAACATGCACACAGAACATACACAGAACATACAGAGAACATGCACAGAACATACACAGAACATACACAGAACATACAGAGAACATACACAGAACATACAGAGAACATACACAGAACATGCACAGAACATACACAGAACATACACAGAACATGCACAGAACATACAGAGAACATGCACAGAACATACAGAGAACCACGTGCATGTTCCTCTCACATTAAACAGCTGAGCAGATATTAACATTAATTTGAGCAAATTGAACCTGAAACATTCTGACTGCGTTTGTTTGATGTTCTGATCCGATGGTTTAAATTGCGCTCATCGTTTCAGGTACTAATGTTGACATGTTGACACATCTAGCCACGCCCAAAACTAGTGATGTCACAGCAGGTGCATTAACTTTGACAGCTTATTGGACACACCTTCTGTAACATCACACTCCTTCATCTGTCGTGTTTGTGTGCAGAGGTCGTTATTCAGGGTCATTTTTTACAGTGTATGTCTTTTGTCTGAGGGCAGCTGTTACAGTCCAGGTCTGCAGGTGCATTTCCCCTCCTCGCCACAGGGGGATCCACCTGAGGTTCAGTGTACGTGAAGTACCTCCCACATTATAAACAGAGGGCAGGACGTGACATTGGACGCTGATGAGTGTCTGTCGGTGTTCGCCATGTGTGTTTAGATGAACCCTCAACAATCACACGTGTTTCCTGTCTGTTTCCATAACGACGAGTCACAGGTGGATTTTTTAAAAACAGCTTTAATTTGTCCAGAAAATGAAGCAAACATTTTACAACCAAACTCTGTGAACATAAAGTGAACTACAAGAAAAGTACAGAACCAAGACCATGAATATGAGCTTATATGTGAGAACACTTCATTATTTCAAACTTGACGAGTTAAAAAGTAAATGACGCTGCAGTGAACTGACTTTATTTACAGCACGATAGCTTTTATTTAAAGACACACAGTCAGATAAATAAATGATACTTTAAAGAGTAACTTGAGTATTCTTGTACTTGTCACTAATAGGCGGGCCGCGGTCCGGGTCCGGAAACGACATATCATTGAGTTATATTCAGATTTATTGATTATATACACTACACACTTTGTAACTCTGGGCTCCGGCTCAGGAGGAGTACATCACACACCACCAACTATTTCACTGATTTTGGTTAAACTGGATCATGTGTGGGATCATACTCTGAAACTAGGGGGCGCTAAAATGTCCAAAATATTGATTTATACGCAATGTTGCGTTTAAAAAAAAAGGAACCTAAACTGTGTTCAAGATTGTTAACTGAGCACTACAGGTCTGAGTACTCTAAGACCAAATCATCGTCCAGTTTGGTGTAGTAGTATTCTCCTGCTGGTTTTCTGCCTTCACCTGCTGGTTTTCTGCCTTCACCTGCTGGTTTTCTGCCTTCACCTGCTGGTTTTCTGCCTTCACCTGCTGGTTTTCTGCCTTCACCTGCTGGTTTTCTGCCTTCACCTGCTCAATTTCTGCCTTCACCTGCTGGTTTTCTGCCTTCACCTGCTGGTTTTCTGCCTTCACCTGCTCAATTTCTGCCTTCACCTGCTGGTTTTCTGCCTTCACCTGCTGGTTTTCCGCCTTCACCTGCTGGTTTTCTGCCTTCACCTGCTCGATTTCTGCCTTCACCTGCTGGTTTTCTGCCTTCACCTGCTGGTTTTCTGCCTTCACCTGCTCGATTTCTGCCTTCACCTGCTGGTTTTCTGCCTTCACCTGCTGGTTTTCTGCCTTCACCTGCTGGTTTTCTGCCTTCACCTGCTCGATTTCTGCCTTCACCTGCTCGATTTCTGCCTTCACCTGCTGGTTTTCTGCCTTCACCTGCTGGTTTTCTGCCTTCACCTGCTGGTTTTCTGCCTTCACCTGCTGGTTTTCTGCCTTCACCTGCTGGTTTTCTGCCTTCACCTGCTCGATTTCTGCCTTCACCTGCTGGTTTTCTGCCTTCACCTGGTCGTTTTCCGCCTTCACCTGCTCGATTTCTGCCTTCACCTGCTGGTTTTGTTCACTCTGCTCTGTGTTGGTTTTCTCTAAGTCGCTGCAGGCTTGTGTCATTTGTTTTATCTTGGCTTGAAGATCGCTGTGGTTCCTCTCCAACTTCTCGTTGGTTAACAAGAGGTGTTGATCCAATTCCTTTGAACTGCTCAGCTTGGTGGAAATGACAGAAGTAACTAGAATGGGGGAAAAAAAACAAGACAGTACATTTCATACATGTAAGTAATGCAAAGGTCATGTGTGCTACATGCTAACAGTTAAAGACACTGCTTGATAGACGGATGCTCTAACACACCTGACAGTATAACAGGAAATACCTACAAAGGTTAGAAGCCATGGTAACACATCATGTATGTTTGTTTGCAAGTTAAAAATCACAAACACCTCAAAACGGCATCGTGCTGTGACGTTACAGAACTGTGCCCAGTGGAATCAAGGCGTCAGGCTACAGCATGGGATGTCAGATATCGTCAGTGAGCACAGGTGTTGGTACCAAACCTCCAAGAAAGACTCCATATGAATGCAGAAGTAGTCGTGGAACCAAAGCTTTGGCACCAGAGGAGGTCTGGTTCCCCTTTGTAGTCTGAGTATTGATCAGTCACACCTGAGCGAGCTTTGATTGCAACAGTTTCTGACCCAGCAGGTAGCATCTGACGACCATTTATCTGTATTCATATGCTGATATCTGTTGATGGAGATCAGCAGTGTTGTGTATGGAGCTGCTAATCTTAGCATGTCTTAGCATGGATTTCTGTCTCTGTTTTCTAGATATCCGCAGGCTACACTGGAAGTCCAGAAACATTGACTGTTGACCCCAAAGGCTAAATCATCATCAGACGATAGCTGATGGGTCCAAGGATTGAACGTCACACAGTGCTTTTGCAGTGTTGGAGAAATATGTGACTCATCCCATTCTCATCCTGGTATATTGTAAAAACACACTCACTTCTTTGTATTTCTTTAAACCAATCACGATGCCCTCATGTTGTGGGGGAACTTTGAAGTGTCAAACCACCACAAACTAGAGCCGGGATTCACCGTCCGATACAGCACAGACTTCTGTGAGGGAGATGAGGCATGAAATAAATCCACATCACTGGTTCATACTCACAGTGGATACGCAGAGCCATGATCACCAACAGAATCCCCCAACAAACCGCCACCGTCACCGGTGGAGAAGACCAAATGATGGAGGGAGTTTGTATTTCGTCGATATCTGGGATAAAATGAAAAGATAATTTTAAATACACCATTAAAATAAATCATTTCGGTCACATGACAGGTCTACAGATATATACAACACACACTGTTTATGCTTAGTCCATTTAAATGAGTGTGTTCATAATCACCTTCAGTCGTGTCTCGTGGCATTTCGTCCACGGTACACGCACTTTCCGCGTTCATGTAGACGTCCTCCTCCTGAAGTTCGTCTGAAACAAACACAAACTAAAACTGATCAAAATTCAAAGCTTTGCTGCCAGTTTCAAGAAAGAAACATGATGACAAACTAAGTTTATATACATTAAGAAGTAGAAAATACATTTTGATCGGTCTGATTTTGAACAACCTGACTACTGTTTTTATGAAAGTGATGAAGAACCTGCAAAGTCACAAAGTAATCGTTTTCTGTCAATCAAAGCACTCAAATGTTTTTATAGTTCTGTTTAGGAAACCACAGAAAGCTCATGGTCGTCTGACATGAGGCACGAAACATGTTTAATTTTTCAATATTTAACCAAAAACATGATATGAACCAATCAATGTTTTTGAGTCCTGCAGTTTGCACACCCTTCCTTAACTTCTATTCGATGCAAAAATATCCTTTAATTTATGGATGAGAACCAAGTGGGATTAAAATCTCACCTGGGGAGGTGTAGACAGCAGGATTATTAAAAGTGACGACCGGCTGTTTGAATTGTTTCTTCATCTTTAAAACCTGAAATGTTGTCTGACAGCAGAGTCTCGATGTTTTAACCCTGAGATGGAGTGTGGGTCTGTTCACATCGTACTTCTGCTTTTGGCTTTCTAACGGTGGTGTTATGTTAGTAAGAAGTGCCATGTTACTGTAAAAGAGAGCTTCCTGAGAAATTCACAACCACCACATCTCAAAACTGTTTCACAAAGTTTACAAAGCGTCTGCAGACGAGGCCAGAAAATAACTTTTTTTTTTTTTTGTTCAGACCATGTTTGAGTTTGTGCTTTAAAAAAAAGTGTGGTTAGGTGTACCAACATAAACATAAAAGGTATGCTCCGTATGATCATGATACTCGATACTTAGTTCTTTCTGTTCAGACCAGGTCCTTTAGGTGATGCCACACCTCTGTGGAAGGTTTTAAAGGTTGTCTCTGGGTTGTTGGGTGACATTTCAGCAGTACTAGAGAAGATGAAATTATCTGTCATGCTTTGAGTTTGCAGGTCCAACATGTTTTCCAGCAAACCATTCCTCTATTTTTAAAAAGACTGAAGCCTGTCTGACACTGAAAGTTCCTCTGTAAAACCCCATGTGATACTTCCCTAAAAGCGCGAGCTCTCAGTCGGTGCTCGTGTCGACAGTGTCGGTATTTTCACTGTCACATTTTCATGTAAAATCCTAATTTGTTTTGCAGATGTCTTCTCGATCATTTGGTGTAAGCTGGTCATTGATCGTCAGATCAAACATGTTTAATATTATCAACTCAACTCAACTTTATTTATTTATATAGCACCTTTCATACAGAATTGTAGCCCAAAGTGCTTCACAGAGCAGAGTAAAAACAGAAAAAGACAACAACTAACAGTTCTTAAGGCAACAGAGCAGTTGCATGAAAAACTAGAAGAAGAGTAAAAAGCATAAAACTACAACAACGAAACAAATAAGAAGTAAATTAAGACCTATAGGGTACAACACATCATTTATGAACAGTTGCAGTAAAAGTAGATAAGACCTGTACAGTGAATAAGCACCAGAGATAAAAGTAACAGTAGTAGTGAATGGCCAGGCACTTTAGGTAAAAGCCTGCCTAAAGAGGTATGTCTTAAGTTGTTTTTTAAAGAGGTCTACAGAGGTGCAGTCCCTCAGATCCACAGGCAGGCTGTTCCAGAGATGGGGGCCGCGGTAGATAAAAGCGGCCTCACCAAACTTCTTTGTGGAGGTTCTGGGGACAACGAGGAGTCCAGATGCCGAGGATCTGAGCGACCTGCTTGGTACATACGTCTGTAGCATGTCACAAAGGCTAGCAGAGTTCTGTATTAATTGTAAGCGGCCTGGTGTTTTTTTTTAGGAAGACCAGACAGACAGAAGGCATTACAGTAATCAAGTCTTGAAGTGATAAAAGCGTGAATTGTTTTTTCTGTGTCAGCCTTGTTGATGATTGGTCTGACTTAGGTGATGTTTCTAAGGTGATAGAATGATGTTTTGGTTATGTTTTTTATATTGGCCTCAAAGTTGAGGTCGGTATCAAGGGTCACTCCCAAGTTTTTGACCTGATCTTTTGTCCTTAGGGCCAGGGACTGAAAATGCTGGGAGAGGTGTTCTCTCTGGTCTTTGGGCACGAATATTATTATTTCTGTCTTTTCCTGATTAAGTTGTAGAAAGTTATTTCCCATCCAGACATTTATTTCAGCTAGGCATTGTACTAGGTTGTTAATTGGGGTGAGGTCGTGTGGGGATACCGTGATGTACAGTTGTGTATCGTCTGCGTAGCTATGAAATTCTGTTATGACGATAACGTTATGACGATGATGAAATGTTATGACTTCTAATAATTTTGCAGCGTGGGAGTATGTAGATGTTGAACAGAAGGGGCCCTAAGATAGAACCTTGAGGGACTCCACAGGCAAGAATATTTACATCTGATGGGAAATTACCCCGTGTCACAGTGAAGTCCCGCCCAGTCAGATATGACCTGAACCAATTCAAGGCCACACCCAAGAGGCCAACCCAATTTTCAAGTCTGTTTAGTCAAATATTCTGATCAACTGTGTCAAAAGCTGCACTAAGATCAAGTAGGACCAAAACAGAGCGTTGGTTTGAGTCATTATTGATTCTAATATCATTTAGTACTTTGACCAGTGCAGTTTCTGTGTTACAGTGCTCTCTGAAACCAGACTGAAAAGTCTGTTAGATATTATTAATTGTAATAAAATTATTAGTTTGTCTAAAAACATTTTTTTCTAAAATCTTACCTAAAGGTTTGAGATTGGCCTGTAGCTGTTAAAGTCTGAGGAATCTAGGTTAGTTTTTTTAAGTTGTGGTTTGACTATTGCCGTCTTTAAAACCTGGGGGAAAGTGCCAGTAAATAATGAGTGATTAACGATGTGTAGGACTTCCTCTAAAAGGGAGCTAAAAACAGATTTAAAAAACGAGGTAGGTATGGGGTCAAGCGTGCAAGTGGAGGGTTTTAGCTCTGATACCACCTTACTAAGTGCCTCAGCATCAATCTGAGCAAACGAGTGCATGGTATAATTAAAGTGCTTAGTGCAATCTAAAACATCAAAAGACCTTGTTTGATTAATATTAGTTCTAATTGTTGAAATCTTGTTATGGAAGTAGGCAGAAAATTCATTGCACTTAGTGATAGAGAGAAACTGACTGGGGCATGTAGGTGTAGGATTAATGAGGTGGTCAGGTGTACTAAAGAGGACTCTGGGATTGTTTTGACTTTGACCCTGTGAGATCCTCAGTCTGTGACTTTAGATGTGAGAGGCAGACATGATTCTTCTTTACTCGTCTTCACCGTCCTCATTCCTGCTCACTCTTTCTTTAGACACACCTGCTGCATCCGTCTACAGGTAGAAGAGGAATTTCTCATTATCATTTGAACTGTGGGATAACCAGACCGTGACACCACTGAATGCCAAACATTTAATTTGTTTCCACTCTGACAAGTGCAACTCGACTTCACACAGAGCTGTCAATCACAGTCTGGCCACGCCCACCTAGAGGTCCAATCAGGCGGAATAAGTGAAAACACCTGTGTGGGTGGACCAATGCGTGTGCAGGAGTTTAAAGTCAAACAGCTCGATGCATTCTGTGGAATCACTAACGCATGAGGACAAACAGACGCAGAGGCTTTTATGTGCCGTTGGCTGGGTGTGGTGCCCCGAAAGAGTTCATGAATTAACTGAACTCTTGAACTGTACTCTGGTATGTGGCAGACAGTCAGTCAGACAACCAGTCAGTCGAACGGCTCACAACAAATCTCTGTCTTAACAAGTTTGCTCCGAGTCCTCAAATCGGATTCTGAAGGATGAAAGTCCGTTTTCAGTGAACGTTTGAACGAGTTTTGGATGTTTCTACAGATTTTACAAACATGCAGGTTTTTGGAAATTACAGAAAATGATTCAAGTTTCAGGTTTTAGACAAATAAAAATCCTCCAACATGTGTTTGAGCGCTCGCCCTGTTCCCCCACATCCCTTTAATGCTGCCGATTTCAAACGATTCACTGTCGCAGCTTCATATAAAATCCTGAAAGTTTTGCTCCAGTTGCAGCGCGCTCCGTCATCTCGATCATTTGGTGTAAGCTGGTCATTGATCGTCAAATCAAACATGTTTAATATCATCAGAGGTTTTGAGTCTCGTTCAATCATGTGAACAGAGTTCACATTCACTCGTAGTCGAGGGAGGTGAAGTGATAGAGACGCTTCTTTTTGGATTGTTGAAATGTGTCGATGTTGGAAAATGTTCAACAGTAGGTCACAGTTTCAGCCTTTATTTGTTCCACACCAGAAATAAAAGTGCTGCTGTTAAACAGTGTAACATGAGTTCATGATGTTGCGCTCACTTGTACATGGAAACTGATGGAAGAAGTTGCATAAAGATTACAAAGGGCAAAGCTCAGACTGCCTACGTTCACACCTCTGGACGGTCGCTCTGTGAAGGGGTTGTTGGATTGTCTGTAGTGAGAAGTAACTATCGGACAAAGCCTGCTGTGATTTTAGCTCCTGAAAAGTTTCCCACCAACACAGATTTTTAATGAGCAGCTGTGAAGTTGTCGTGTACCTGAGTCCTGCTCTGCATTACAGTATTTCCAGGTGAGAGCCACAGCAAGCAGAGCAGTAACAGACCAGGTAGTCTGGTTTGACAGAGGTCAGAGGTCATGGTCACCCTGAGGGGACTCGGTCTTGGTCAAGGACACAGCAGCAGGGCAGACGGGGATTTGAACTTGTGACCCTCGGGCTGACAGTTCACACTCACATAAACACAAAGTGTCTAAACCTTCCTGTGTCTGTCTTTGTGTCTGTCTCTCTGAACTCAGGCGGTTTTTAGCTCGTCCTCCTCCAGGCTGACGGCTGGAATGCTGACATAACAGATGTTGTCTGACAAAGCCAATAATTATCTGCTGTACGGCTGTATGTCCATACCCGCTCTTCCTCCTCCCTCTCCACATCCTCCTCCGCCTCCACCGACTGCTTCAACATCTACGTTTCCTCCAGCTGGTCTGTGAATGTCGACTACACCTTCAAACATTTACTGTTCTCGTGGTATGAAGCCGTGCAGCTAGCTCTGATTTGAGGTCAAACAAGAGGACCTGCTGTGTCTGTAGATATAAAAGTTTCATTCTGAGGTAACAGAGTTTTCTTTCAGTCTTCCGTCTCCGTCTTGTTATAAATAAACGCTGTAACGCACCGCTGGCCCGAGTTAGTTAATTTTTCTCTAAAGAGCGCTTTTTGAGCTCATTATAATAATTAAGCGCTCTCCCAGTGACCTGAAACAGCCGTTTAGACAAATCATGATTGATGTGTATCTTTTGTTCTCAACCAGAACACGAGCGACACGAGTCCACGAGGTCAGGTCGACAGAGGAACGCATAGTTTGAATCAAACGCTGAGTGTTTATTTGTTTTAGATTTGGATTTACCTCCATATTCATGAGCAGATAACATGATACACACAGTGAGATACTTTTTATTGGTAAACCTCCAACAACAGCTCGGTTAAGAGATTTAACCAAACCTGACTGCCACAAAGTCGACAAACATTTCAAGAAAATCCATAAAAGCTTTTGTTGTTCAGAGCCAAAGAATAATTCACGTGCTCGTGTTTCTCTGTCGGTGAAGGAATAATTCAGAATTATAAGCGACGTCCGTGAATCATCTGATGACTCACTGACAGCCGAGATATTTCATCTCATTACACGCATTAATAACAGTCATACTATTCTTCATTATTCAGTCATAATATATTAATATTTGTCCCATATTGTAAGCACACACTATACGGCTATATATCTGTACTGTATTTATATATGTATATTATAATAATAATAATAAAGAATAATAAAGTTATCATCATCTTTGTTTATCTAAAACCTGTGGAGCTGATTCAAAAATAAAACGAAGGGACCAGAAAGGAACTTGTGAATAAATGCAGCTTCAAATGTGTTTGTATTGTGTTGGTTTAGGGTTGTGTGGATGTTTGTCTTGCGTCAGAATAAGTGATTATGGTGCCTTAAAGGACAGCGACCACGTCAGCCGAAGCCAAAACTCGTCATGACAGATCAAGACGATCATCACGCTCGTGTTCTGTCGACTGATCTCGACAGGAAGGAGTCGAGTTATTTCAGGGATGATGTCAGCTCTGCCGCGCAGAACGGTACAGGATGTTTGAGATCTCGTGGAGCTGTCAGCGTTTTGTAAGTTGTAGACAAAAATGAACGTCAATCTTTGGACCAAAACAGCCTCACAAAAACATTCAAGAGTTCAGCGAGCAGCTAAATATTGGTTACTTTGGATGGATGATTCTAATTTTGCAATAAGTGAACGGACGGATGAACTGCTGGTGGTACCCCGCAGCTGCCAGGATCTAGTTTTGGTCCATTTTTATTCTCCGAGTCACACAATGAAGCCCCGACGCTCGCTGACACTGACTCAGCACATAAATGGCAACGTAAACTTTCAATTACAAGCACGAGAAAGAAAAACCACCAAGATTGCAGCGCTGTGGTTTTTCCTGTGACAGCAGCAGCAGCGATGAAAATAAACCCAAAGAAAACACAAGCTGGAGGTGAGCACACACACACACACACACCGAGGCCGAGGAGCTAATGTAGGCCACCGAGCGCTTTATCCAAGTCACCATCTGACCCTGTTTTCTCCCTCATTTTGCAAATCGGTGTCCCTTATCGGGCCCGAGAACTGCCTTTGAACCAGAAAACACAAATAAGAGGAGGAGGACGGAGGGGAGGCCAAGCAGAGCTGGGCAAAGATTTTTATAGCTCAGCGGGAACCAAAGAATAGATTTTATGGGACGGATAAAGAGATACAGCAGATCCAGATCATCAATCTGAATATATGAAGTTATGTCATGGACGATGATGAAGGGACACCCTCTGCCTGACCTCTGTCATCTGTCCTCTGAGGACGGGTTCTCTGTGTTTGTCCTGTTCTTCTGTTTAATATGTTTAAACATGATTTCATGTTTATTGACGGTGGACGTTCATCACGTATGATCTGACGTCAGACCACTGTCCAGGTACATTCTAATAATCAAACAATGAGACGTGTTGGACGTCTCTGCTCATGACGATCAGCTGAATCTGTAGCTTCATCCTGACGTTCAGCTCAGCGTTTATCTGTCCGGCGCTCTCATGTGGTCGTCTTTACAGATCGAGCTGCTTCCTATGATGAACATAGAGGAGTGTTTTCTGACTGGACCTCTGGAGCTCTGAACAGCTCCGAACCCTTTGAGTCGAGAGTTTTACAGTAAAATCAGCTGCTGTGTAAAAGTTTAATTGTTTGTGTTTTGATATTAATTCAATGAATCCACTTTGTGATGAAGACACATCACAGCCAGGCTCAGCACACCAACTTTAAACTCATTAAAGAAAAATCAGATGAACACAAATTAAATTTCAGACGTGTTCAACATCAGATGTGTTGTTGTGTGTGTTGGATGTGTTGTTGTGTGTGTTGGATGTGTTGTTGTGTGTGTTGGATGTGTTGTTGTGTGTGTTGGATGTGTTGTTGTGTGTGTTGGATGTGTTGTTGTGTGTGTTGGATGTGTTGTTGTGTGTGTTGGATGTGTTGTTGTGTTGTGTTGCATTGTGCGTTGTGTGTCTGTGGTTCCCATGCACCCTCCCGTCAGCTGACCGCTCGCTGACCTGAGCAGCCGGTGGCTCTGGAGTGAACTCTGGTTCAAAACGTCGCCGAGTTCACAGTGACTGAGCGTCCATCAGATAACGACCTTGGCAGAACTACGGGGCCCTGCAGCGGACATAATTAGGCCAGGCTGTTTGTGTTGGTCCATTTTCTGCCACATAGCTTCACCCCAGTCTCCGCCTGTCAGAGGAGGCGGTCAGGTGGAGGCTGGTGACCTCAGCGATGACCTCAGCGATGACCTCAGTCTGTAACGATGATGATGTTACATTTGATAAATACTGTTGATACTTTCAGTATTACTATGACTGTACTGAGAGTATCACAGTATCACTGCTCTGGATTCATTCATTCAGGATCCAGTCTCAGCTGGTGGATTATAAGTCCAGTCCAGAACAGACCAGGACCCTGTAGATCACATCACATACGACACAGCACAGTCATGGTTCCCCCCGACAGCAGTACTCACAGCGCCTCCCGGAGGGTAACGGCTGAACCTGAAATGAGTTCATGAAGTCTGGCCTTGGTGTGGTGTGTCCATTATATTGATGGAAGTGCGATGCCAATGATTTTGGATGACTGTCATGTCACTGTCATGATGTGAGGATACTTCCCATCACTGCGGTGTAAGATGTAGGACAGGAACAGTTTGAAAGCGACACGTCTTGCAGCCGTGGTACTTTCAGACACTCGGTTTGCCTCTTCAGATGTTGGGGAATCGACTTGTTTGTTCAACTCTGCGAGAGCCAGCCAAAGTTTCAGAGGTCCAACAGCTGTTTGGGAGCAGTTGGTCGGTCCTCGCTTTACACGACAATGTGTAAAAGAATTCCAGATGAAGCTGAGATTCAGTCCGACTCTACGATGAGTTGTGTGGTTACAAAGTCGGGTCATAAACTGTCTGAACTGCTGCGGATGGTTGTGTCATCTGCGAACATATAGACGCCAACTGAGCTGTGGTGGTGATGCGGGACGAGCCAAGCAGAGAGTACGCAGCCCTGAGGAGTCCAGTGCTGAGGGACCCTCTATTGATTAGCTTCATCATTACCTGGTCTGTTGGGAAGGGTCCATTCAGGTATGCAACGACCTCTTGACCACAGATGTTAAGGTGCAGTCTAATGTCACTGAATCCTGGTAGACACTTTTGAGACAGTCAGGAGTGGAGCAGTGTTGGATGGAGAAGTTGATTATATTCGAGGAGACGGGTGTTACTTCAGCTAAACCAGGCTGATCCTGTCAGGCCTCTCCTTCTGGACCATCTTCATGGATGTAAAATAAATGTTTGAAATTCTTCAAACCTCCCATAGCAGTGCTTGAGGTTATCATGGAGTCGCAATCTTGGATTGGTGGAGGTCTTTTCATCAGTCCAAATGAATAAAGTGACTGTGTTTGACAGAAATAACCTTCTAGAGCGCCTGTTATTTTAAAATCATTCTCAGATAATCAAAACTCGTTGGATAAAGTCCTGATCTCTGTATTGTACATAGTTTAAGTTGTCATCAATAACCACAAATAGAAATATATCTCATTACGTTGATACCAATGATTTTATTTTGGCAGATTTCCACCCGGTTTCAACGTCCACAACGCGTCCCCGGGTTTCCAATCTTCTGGAAGCTGTCAGATTGTGTTGGGAGGGAGATCCTGACTCCCTGTGCAGAGTTCATCATCACCAACAGAGGGACTTACCCGGCTCTCACTGCCCAGACGGAGGCTGTTTTCTTGGGGAGAGTTGACGGAGGAGTTGGCAGGGAGGACTGACCGGGTCGCGGTGACTTTCCAGATATATAAGGATTACTGTTGTTGTTGAAATTTCATCACATAACCTCCATAGATAAACAGAGGGACTTATCCGGCTCTCACTGCCCAGGCCATGGTTGTTTTCTGGGGAAGAGTTCACCAAAGAGTCGGAGGCAGGGCTGACCGTTGTACATAATCAGGCCTGCTAATTTAGGTAAAACATTGACCGTGTTGAAAGCAACATACGACAACCATGTTTGTTTGTCTTCTTCTAATTTACTCTTTACATCAACTGTACAGCAGCTACATCTGTTACACTCAGTGAATGCATAAACAGGACAAATATATACAGACTCCTTAAAGCGGAGAAAGTGCTATCTCCTTCCACGAATCCATCCGTACGTAAGATTTCACAGCGCGTCTGTTAGGCTTCAAACTGTCCTAAAATTAGGCCGATAATAACAATAATAATTATTCTCAATATATGCTGCTCTAAACAGTGAAAGATTTCTATGTTCTAGCAGTGAAACAAGGTTTTATGGACAGTCCTTTACATTACAGGTTAGTGTCTCTATCTATTCATAATTACAGCATTGTTACAGATAGAGGAACAGTTCAATAGGAATCATACATCTGCATTTTAAATACAGCTTATTCATAATGCTACTTCATTTGATACACACATAATAGCACTGTTAAGGATATATATTACATTCATATTAAAATACAACAGTCTGAATGAATGTTTGACCCTGATGTTTGGGGTGTTTATGTGTTAAAATCAAGTGCAAGTTCCAAAAACAGTCCAGTCTCTCCGGGCTCCAACACGGGTCCTGAAACATTTTCCAAAAGTGTTCAAATATGTTTCCACTGCAGAACTTTTCGCTGATTTTTTTGGGGCTTTAGTGTCACATGGAGCTCACAGGCAGTTCAGGAAGGGAAGCACTGGTTATATGACATAAAGAGAGATGACTGAAGGATGGAAATCAACTTGTTTCTGCACCTGCTGGACTTTGTCTTTGAATATATAAAAGCTAAAAGCACCAAAGCTGAGTGGATTTTATCTTCTGTAAACCACTTTGTGTGACTGTGGATCACAACAAAATGGTCCAAACCATTGTTGGTTTGTCCCTGGAGCTGAAGATGACTTTGTGGAAGGACTTTCCCTCGTGTGTCCAGCTGAAGGCAAGCCAGTAAAAGTAGTGTGGAGCTCCCTGACGCACATCCTGTTTTTATATTTCAATAAGTTAACAGAAGGCGAGTGGGTTTTATTGTACCTGAACCACTCTGGATAGAAACTCAGCAGGAGGCCTGGATCTTCTGTTTGAAAATAAGCAAAGGCTTCACAGATTTTTCTCACGGCACCTCGATACATTAATAACTTCATGTAACAACAGCGAAACCCGGGAAATGATGAAAACGCTGCAGGCTTGCGTCTCAGGTGTTTAACTTTTGCTACGGCAACAAAGCGGTTTCTTGGGTTTGGACCAAACCACTGACCAAATGATGAAGTGCTCCAAACCAGCAGTGAAAACCCCGTCTTCATGTCCGTCGTGATGAAAGGGGATCTGGACTGCACCACCAGGCCCGGTGAGGTGGTTCTGTTTCCTTTCTTGGGCTCAGAGTCTGTCAGTCTGTGTTTGTATCTAAAGCGGGTAGTTGTACGTGAAATGCACATGCAGCCCGTTTACCGGATGCACGATCGGCACCGTCTGCATCTTGGGGAAGTTCTCTGTGGCCAGAGTCCATTTGCAAGTCCCGATCAGCTCCACAGCCAGAGTCTTTAGGATGATCTGCGCCAATTCTTTCCCCACGCAGCTCCGCACGCCACCACCGAACGGCACGTAGCTGAACCGAGATGACCGACTTTCCTCCCAGTCCGACCCAAACCGATCCGGGTCAAACAGCTCCGGGCTCTGGAAGACCGCTGCAGTCTCATGGGTGTCTCGGATGCTGTACATGACACTCCAGCCTTTGGGGATCTGGTAGCCCTGAAACAAAGACAGAAACCAATAAATAACAATTAAAACAAAAGAAGGTTTTATTTTTTTATAAATCTAAACTCCGTAGAAACTTTTCAGGGTTGTTGAACTTTTATTTTTGTGCCATTTCACAAACACAGATGATTTTTATTACTCGGAAAAACCTTTTCTCTCATTTTCATCTTCACATTCATTCATTTATCTTGTCAAGTCAGACTTCTTTACAATCTAATCCGGATTATTTCTGCAGAGCTGAGATTAAGAAGATGCACTTGAATGAAGAGACATAATGACACAGCTTTGAGAGAGCATCACAAAAGTGTCCTGTGAATTCTTCTCCAGACGTTTTAAACTTCATTTGTCAATAAACGCAGCAAATTGGCAGCACGCTGAGGGCAGGACGGGGTATTTAAGGACGAGACAGGAGGGCAGGACGGGGCAGTTTCTCACCAAAGACCAGACCAGATGATCTGCACGACAAACAGGCTTAAACACGAGAGACTGAAGACTAATTTCTACTGCGAATAAACTGGTCGTGTTTATCAGGTTGCTCCATGAGGAGAAGCAGGGACATCTACTTGTTACTCGTTTGTCTCCCAGAGACTTGAACTTACGTCTAACTCAAACGTCTGCAGGGCCGTCCGGTAACCACCGGAGACCGGCGGCAGGAAGCGGAGCACCTCTTTGACCACACAGTCGACGTAGCGGAGCTGGCTCAGCTTGTCGAGGCTCAGATACGGTACATGAGACTGGGACTGTGGAAACGCATCGTCCTGCTGATTCTGGTGACGTTCGTTCAGCAGGCAGCTCGTCTCGGAGTTGTCTTCCTCTTTCTCCGTGGTGACACCGGATGGACTGTGACTGCTGTGGGATTCGTAGCCAAGGCCTTCAGCCTCCAGCTCGACTCTGGCCCTCTCCACCACTGCCGGATGATGGAGAAGCTGCAGAACCATCGAGGTGGAGGCGCTGGCTGTCGTGGAGTGAGCGGCGAAGATCAACTCGACGGCTGTTTCCTGCAAGAAGGAAGGCAGACAGATGGAGTTAACTTAAAGTCTCCATGAAACAGGAAGTAGTAGTAAACACTTCAGCATCAACAGTTATTGTTGTCTTCTTCGTTGGTACCTTGAGCTCCTGGATGCTGAACTGATATTCGTGCTCTTTTGAACTGGACAGCATGTAGTCGAAGGCATCGAGATGTTCCTCCTCCACCTGCTGCCGCTCCATCTTCTCCTCAATGATTTTCTCCATGTTGGCATGTAAGATTTCTCTGGCTTTTATCCCCTGAACAGAGAACCAAACCTCCATCATGAGTTCATCATTATTTAACAGTGACCTTTCATTGCATAGATAAAGTTCCAGACTCTGCTGTCTCACCTTGCGTAGCCGCTGAGCGGGGCGTCTATGGGGAGCGAGAACAGGTTGTTCATGAGTTGCTCGAAGATTTGTGCCAGGTAAACTATCCGATCCTCCTCCAGATGCAGGCCCAGCAGAACCCTGACGGCAATACGGAACGTCAGGGACCGGGCGGCACTGTAAACGTCAACGGCGCCTGGCTCCGAGCACCACTTGGCAATTTCAGACTTGACAACGTCCTGCAGCCGGGGCAGGTAGGACTCCAGAGCCCCCCGGCTAAACACTTTGGCCAGGATCTTGAAAGGGTTCAAGGAAACAAAGAGAGAGGAGTCATAAAAGGTTATAACCTTGTACACGACCGTCAACACTTTCCAGTAAATAAAGAGGAGGACGGGGTGGGGTAGGTTAGGACAGGACGCAGGTAAAGGTGAGAAGATGGAGGAGATAAACATGTCTTACCTTTCTCTTCCTCTTGTGCAGGTCTCCGATGGAGTTGACCAGCGTGTTGGGCCCCAGGATGATGCGGGTGCTCTGGGGCCACTGGGTGCAGACCAGGCTGTGCTCACCCAGCAGGATCTTACGTATGTTTTCGGCGCCCGTTACCCGGATGACGGGCTTCCCGAGCAGGTGGGTCTTAAACACGTTGCCGTGGCGCTCTCTGCGCGAGATGTGGAAATTTGAACCCTGTCGAGTGAAGAAGAAGTGTTGATGTCAAGCTACAAAGTAGACAGTAAACAGAGGAACTTCTACACACCGGTCTTCTTTTTCTGTTTTCAAACATTATCGTAGTTTCTATAGATTCACAGATCTGTGCAGAGGGCCGGCACGGTGGTGCAGTGGTTAGCACGGTCGCTTCGTGACAAGACAGTTCCTGCTTTGAACCCGCCGCATGTTCTCCCCATGTGCAGGTTAACTGGCGACTCTAAATTGTAGGTGTGAATGGCTCTTTGTGTGTTGGCCTGGTGATGAACTGGCAGCTTGTCCTCTCACCCAGTGCTGGCTGGGATAGGGTCCAGCCCGCGGGGACCCTGATCAGGACAGGCGGTGCATGTTCATGTTCACCTGTTTTAGTAAATGAATTCTATTTATGAGCCTTAAAACTCTCAGAAATATGAATTCACTTGTAAACCTGAGACACATGTGAACACAAACCGGTTCAGTGGTGCATCAGCTGAGAAATGAAGTTTAGGGTTAAATGTTTGTTTCTGGTGCAGATGCAGGATTTCTTCACACTGTGGTGAGACAGACAGGAGCTGGAGGGCATGCATGTGTGATAATTCTCTCTGTTGTCACTCCAACTGATGAACTGTGATGGCTCTTTAATCTCTCCTGATTTCTGCAGCCGACTGATGATTTTCTGTCGTCACACTTTTTTATTTTAAAAGAAGAAAAACATCATCCACACATGACGAGAGAAGGATGGAGAGAGGAGAGGAGGGATGAGAGAGCATTCCTCACCACAGACAGACAGACAGGCAGGCAGGCAGGCAGACAGGCTGAGGTGGAGGAACTGAACAGAGACGTCTGTTTTAAGGAGTTCCGCTCCGAGCATCAAGTCCGCACATGTCGCATCAACAGCGCAAGAATCTGCTGCTCGGAGCTTCCCGCGTCCTGATGCATCATCAATAATCATCAATGATCTGATGATCGATCAGACGTCCGGTCTGCAGCTCCTTCACAGTAAATCATCTGACAGAAAACTTTAATATAACACACACACACACAAATCGAAAACTACAGGAGCCCGGAGGTCTCATCTCTCACCTGGAACAGCCAGTGGAAAGTCTCCCCGACCAGCGGCCAGCCCATGGAGCCCTCCGGCAGCGGCAGGCTGCTCTCTTTGTCCCGGGTCAGGCTCCAGCGGAGGCTCCACAGCTGCCGGGTCAGAGCCAGCAGCAGGAGCGCGGACAGGACCGAGGTGAGCGCGGCGGCCAGAGCCGACAGCACCCCGAACTGGGCCAGGGGTAACATCTCTCCTCCGAGCAGGTCCGCTTCCCAGCATCCACCTGTGTGTGTGCGTAAAGGCGCGTGTGTTCCACCCGGGCAGAGCTGTGTCCGGTGCCGGCGCGTAAAGCTGCTCCTGCTCCTCCTCAGTGAAGTCTGTCCGGAGGCAAACAAAGGTGAGTTAGCTCGGTCTGCTTCACCTCAGAACCTCTGCGTGACCTGCGGGGTCACAGCTCGTTAGAGGAGGAGAACCACGGACCGGAGAGCCACCGGAGATCAGCGCAGCTCAGCGGGATGTGTCTGCTGCTGCTCGAGCCTCAGATGAGGGAAAGTTTCAAAGTTTACTGAGGAGTTAAAGAAAGAAAGAAACCCTGCAGAACTCTGAGGAGGAACCGAACCGAGCCGAGCCGAGCTCAGACCGGATGGATGCGCCTGCTCAGACTCACGTTAACTCCGGATGAACCGCGGAGGAAACTCCCCTGCACTCCTCCAGCGTGAGGACGAGCTGTCAGCTATTCCAAATAGTTTTACAGGTTTACATGCGCCGGCTTGTCTATCAGCCTTTATAGGTACAGTTCAGGGGGCTCAGCCTGTCCCCGTCCCTCCGGGCGGCCCGGGTTTATAGAGCAATGCTAATAAATCAGGTTTAAAAAGAGCAGCAGAAGAAGAGTGTGGAGGACTAACACAAGCACACACTCACCTCCTCACGACTTCCGTCCGCGGACACACGAACCGAGCAGACTGTGTCGGTGCTCCTCCGTCAACCCGGTGAGTCGGTGCTCAGAGAGCGGGCTGCGGGGGGTTTTATAGAAGAGGCTGCGCGCGCTGATCCACCTTCAGCCGTGACGTTGGTCCGAATATGTTAAAGAGGCGCGGAGCGGAGCGCTCTGTGCGCGCTGCGCGCTTCGTGCGCCCTGTGCGCGCGTGTCAGAGAGAGAGAGAGAGAGTGTGTGTGTGTGTGTGTGTGTGTGTGAGAGAGAGAGAGAGGGGGTACTGGGCCAATCAGGCGTTCAGGGGTTCAGGTCGGAGCTGAAGGAGAGGAGAAGAGGAAACAGGAGAGAGGAGAGGACAGGAGAGGAGAGGAGAGAGAGGAGAGAGGAGAGGAGAGGAGAGAGAGGAGGACACAGGAGAGGAGAGGAGGAAACAGGAGAGGAGAGGAGAGGAGAAGAGGAAACAGGAGAGGAGAGGAGAGGAGAGGAGAGGAGAGGAGAGGAGAGGAGAGGAGAGGAGAGGAGAGGAGGACACAGGAGAGGAGAGGAGGAAACAGGAGAGGAGAGGAGAAGAGGAAACAGGAGAGGAGAGAGGAGGAGAGGAGAGGAGAGAGGACACAGGAGAGGAGAGGAGAAACAGGAGAGGAGAGGAGAAGAGGAAACAGAGAGAGGAGAGGGAGAGGAGAGGAGGAAACAGGAGAGAGAGGAGAGGAGAGGAGAGGAGGAAACAGGAGAGGAGAGGAGAGGAGAAGAGGAAACAGGAGAGGAGGAAACAGGAGAGGAGAGGAGAGGAGAGGAGAGGAGAGGAGGAAACAGGAGAGGAGAGGAGAGGAGAAGAGGAAACAGGAGAGGAGAGAGCGCGGGAATAAAAACAAAGAGATTTTTTCTGAAATGAAACTTTGGATTCGGTTTGATTTTAATTTTGAATCCTTTTTAAATTGAAAGATTCGTGTTTCTGTTTTATTCGAATTCTTTTGGACCTTCAGCGGCTCCGTTTGTTCTGAGGCCAGAAGAACCCGGAGAAACCAAAGCACGTCAGAACCATCAGAACCGCGCGAGGCCTCGTCAGTCTGAGTTTTTGTTCTTCATTTGAGCGGAACTCGTTTCTTTATTCGTTGTTCTATCACGTGGTTCTGATGACGGTTCTGTTCGGTTCTGTTCGGTCGGTGTCGGTCGTAAACTGACGGAAACACGCAGTTTTTTTTTCACAGTTTAGTTTTCTGATTGAAGTGATCGATTCATTTATTGATGACTGAAGACTGAGAGAATAAAAAACCCTCAGAGAAAGTTTGTCATATTTTTATTTCTTTTATTTGATGTTTTATAAATTTATATTATAAAATAACTATTATCACTATTATCACTATTATTATTATTATTGTTGTTGTTGTCATAAGTGAAGGAGAACAGTTTTAATTGTTGACATCATGAATCTGTCTTTTATTCCGGTCCTTCAGATAATTTTTATGTTTAACTTTGGATGTTAACTCATTAAATATTTAAATATTCTGTATTTAAATCTATGACGCAGATGAATTAACTCTTTTAGCTTCTGATGATAAAATGAAAAATAAACTGAAACAAAACTTTGAAACCTTTTTATTTGTGTGTGTGTGTGTGTGTGTGTGTGTGTGTGTGTGTGTGTGTTTTCAAACAGTTTAATTTTTAATTTGAACTTTAAAAACTAAAAATAAATTATAAAAAATGTTAAATTAATTTTTATTATTCATGGATGATGCACGTGGAAGTTGTATATAAGTTATATATATGTTATATATAAGTTATATATATGTTGTATATATGTTATGTTATATTGAGCGCTTCATGATTAACTGAATCACATTTACAGACACATCCACAAATATTTTAAATAAAAACATAAAGTAAAATGTGTGTGTGTGTGTGTGTGTGTGTGTGTGTGTGTGTGTATTTATATCAAACATTCATACAAATATTTTGATTTGAAAATTTTTGGAATATTTGTATTTTTCCTCTCCTCCCTCCTTCTGTCCTCTCCTCCCTCCTTCTTTCCTCTCCTCCCTCCTTCTGTCCTCTCCTCCCTCCTTCTGTCCTCTCCTCCCTCCTTCTTTCCTCTCCTCCCTCCTTCTGTCCTCTCCTTCTCTTTGTGATAACAGTTTCCTGTCAGGTCATCTGATCATTAGCGTTAGCGTTAGCTTTCACAGACGTTTCTGTCAGTGATGATGACGCTGTGAGTAGTTTACATGTTTTCCACATGATACCAGAACAAAGAAACAAATAATTCCATCCACAGTCCGTGATACAAAACACACACACACACATACTCACACACACACACACACACTTGCTAAGATGCATTTCCTGTCTGTTGTCCCATCACACCATGCAGCTCCGACACTTAAAGGGCCGTCCACTAATCCTGATCCTGATCCTTTAAAAGCTTCTGTCATGGACATCTTCACCCTGCGGCTCCAAAATAAACCAGAACCAGAACCAGAACACCTCAATGTGTGTGTGTGTGTGTGTGCAGGCCTGAGGCCTGATGAGCTGATAATTTAATCCTGAGTTTAAACCTGATCCTCCATCAGATGTTCACTTCACTGTTTCTTTCCTGACTACGTCCACGGAGACTACGTCCAGGTTTTAGACAGTCTGCGGGGACGTCACGGAGACTACGTCCAGGTTTTAGACAGTCTGCGAGGACGTCACGGAGACTACGTCCAGGTTTTAGACAGTCTGCGGGGACGTCACGGAGACTACGTCCAGGTTTTAGACAGTCTGCGGGGACGTCACGGAGACCACGTCCAGGTTTTAGACAGTCTGCGGGGACATCACGGAGACTACGTCCAGGTTTTAGACAGTCTGCGGGGACATCACGGAGACCACGTCCAGGTTTTAGACAGTCTGCGGGGACATCACGGAGACCACGTCCAGGTTTTAGACAGTCTGCGGGGACGTCACGGAGACTACGTCCAGGTTTTAGACAGTCTGCGGGGACGCCACGGGACCACGCCCAGGTTTTAGACAGTCTGCGGGACGCCACGGAGACTACGCCCAGGTTTTAGACAGTCTGCGGGACGCCACGGAGACTACGCCCAGGTTTTAGACAGTCTGCGGGACGCCACGGAGACTACGCCCAGGTTTTAGACAGTCTGCGGGGACGCCACGGGACTACGCCCAGGTTTTAGACAGTCTGCGGGACGCCACGGAGACTACGTCCAGGTTTTAGACAGTCTGCGGGACGCCACGGAGACTACGCCCAGGTTTTAGACAGTCTGCGGGACGCCACGGAGACCACGCCCAGGTTTTAGACAGTCTGTGAGGACGCCACGGAGACCACGCCCAGGTTTTAGACAGTCTGCGGCGGACGCCACGGAGACTACGCCCAGGTTTTAGACAGTCTGCGGGACGCCACGGAGACTACGCCCAGGTTTTAGACAGTCTGCGGGACGTCACGGAGACTACGTCCAGGTTTTAGACAGTCTGCGGGACGTCACGGAGACTACGTCCAGGTTTTAGACAGTCTGCGGGACGTCACGGAGACTACGTCCAGGTTTTAGACAGTCTGCGGGACGTCACGGAGACTACGTCCAGGTTTTAGACAGTCTGCGGGGACGTCACGGAGACTACGTCCAGGTTTTAGACAGTCTGCGGGACGTCACGGAGGCTACATGAAAGTTAAAAAGATTAAAAATGTAAAACTTCATTAAATGAATCTGCTCTAAATAACCTCGTTTGTCGTCGGTGTCGTGACCTTTGACCTGATTAAAATAAAAACTCGTCTCTGTCCTCAAACGTCTGAACCAGACGAGCTTCAGTCTCCTCACAGCAGGAAAATTCAGGTGTTTGAAGCTGTCGGCCATCTTATCAGCCTGTAGATCAGTCAGTGTGTGTGTGTGTGTGTGTGTGTGTGTGTGTGCAGAGTAGAAAGTGCTGTAATGTAAACACTGGATGAACTGTGGCTGTCAGCCCGAGGCAGCGCTGCACTGACAGCTTCACTTTGATCTGTGTGTGTGTGTGTGTGTGTGTGTGTGTGTAGTGTAATGTTGGTCTCAGAGGCTGTGTTCGAACCCGCTCCGGTCCGGTCCAGCTGCTGAGTCCGGTTCTGTTGCCTGCTAACGGCAGTTAATTAGCAGTTAGCTGCTTTATCCAGCTATGTGTCCATCATAAAGTGTGTAAGTCACAGAGCTGAATAAAATCTGACCCAGTCTGAATAAAGTTCTGTGGTTCTGGTTCTGTACAGTGATCAGTGAGGCCCGGACAGAGATGACTGTAGCAGCCCTCACAGTCACTCACAGACTGGACCAAACAGTGACAACAACGTGATGGACAGTGAAGTAAACTGCTGCCAACTGTAGCTGCTGCTAGCTCATGTTAGCTCATGTTAGCTCAGTCTGTTAGCCGGGCTGAGCTCAGAGCTCCGTGTGCTAGTGTTTGTACCACAGACGGGTCAGCAGCTTCTATGGATGACTCGGTTCTTTTGGTTTTTATGGTGTTCGTTCATAAATAAACAAACCTGAAAACCTGTTTGTGATGAACTGAACGAGCGCCACATTTCAAAGCTCTCCGCTCGCTGACCTGCCACAGACTTCCTGTCCTGTTAAAGAGCTGCCAGTCAGGGGAGCGGCTGTCAGTTTACAACGGAAGCGGCGGTCAGATATTTTACACCGTCTTTCCTGGAAACCCAACACTGCAACGAGCAGCCGAGCAGCAGGAGGGAGGAGAGTGAAAGTTTTCACTCGTCCCCCCGAGACGAGGGAAGATGAATGAAGGGAGGGAAAGAAAGAAAGAGCGGAGGACAGAGGTGATAACGTGGGTCATGGAAGAGACGAAGACACAGATTTACTGCTGGACCACGCTCAGAAATCTGGTTTGATGTGATGAAATGAAGTAAAGAACAACCAGAAGACGTCAGACGATGATGAGTTAAGCCATGGAGACTCGAGATATGAACACATCTGTCTGATCAAAGATGGACGTTAAACTGATGAGGATGGATTCGTTTCCTCTTCCTTTGAGAAGAGTTCAGAAATCCTGTTAGTCTGTAAAGAGTCACTGAAACATGGCTGACGGACTGAAGGACGTCTTCCCATCATGCATCTGTCCAAAACATTTTCATCATTTTAAACTCTACATTTAAAATCGTTCAAACATGTTGAAGAGTGTTTTTACAAAGACACTCACACTCAGAAGTATCCACACAGGCATCGACCCACTTCACCTCCTCCTCCTCCTCCTCCTCCTCCTCCTCCTCGTCTCTTTGATTCCTGCCTCCTTTCTCCTTGTCTGAGTCGCTACCTGTCATCAGCAGCTCCCTCCAGGGAGTGTGTGTGTGTGTGTGTTGACCTGTTGTGAGGACATTTTGTGTCCGTTCACGTGGACGTTGAAGTCTTTGAGTCTTCTCATGTTACATTTTCAGCCTCAAACTCGAGACAAAAACAGTGATGTAAAAACACAGTGACAGAGTTAAAGTGTCTCTGTCCTCTGTCTGTCCAACACTGACACAGCGTCTTCAGCGTCTTCAGTGTCTTCAGTGTCTTCAGTGTCTTCAGCGTCTTCAGCGTCTTCAGTGTTTCAGTGCTTCAGCGTCTTCAGCGTCTTCAGCGTCTTCAGTATCTTCATCGTCTTCAGCGTCTTCAGTGTTTCAGTGCTTCAGCGTCTTCAGCGTCTTCAGTGTCTTCAGTGTCTTCAGTGTCTTCATCGTCTTCAGCGTCTTCAGTGTTTCAGTGCTTCAGCGTCTTCAGCGTCTTCAGCGTCTTCAGTGTCTTCAGCGTCTTCAGTGCTTCAGCGTCTTCAGCGTCTTCAGCGTCTTCAGTGTCTTCAGCGTCTTCAGCGTCTTCAGTGTCTTCAGCGTCTTCAGTGCTTCAGCGTCTTCAGCGACCCTGTCAGAGGGAGACTTCAGCTGAGCTTCATGAATATGATTCATGGTCTGTTCTAATGCCGCGCTAACAGAACAAACGTACGAGTGAAATGTGGCGACCCGGACTTTCAGACAGAAGGTGAGTAAGGTGAGGAGTGCCGGGTTTGACCCCCGGGGCATCCCTGGGGTGAGGGCTAACACCAGGACTACCGGTGGTCCACTTCCTTATCTTTCAGGCGGAGCGCCCCGCCGAGCCGGCAGGCCGGGTATCGGGTTCGGGCCGGGGCGAGGGGTCGCGACCTCATCCGGGGAACAAGGGCTACTGTTCTGCTCCACTCGAGCTTCTAAAAAGAGACGCCTGTTTTCAGAGAGGAGACGTACAGAGGCAAAGCTGCACAGAAACAGCAGACAGCACTGATGTTACAGTCCGCTTACAGCAGCTGCTTCCACTTTGGACCCACGGTTAGAAACACCTGGATGTGTTGGGCTGTGAGCCTGTCCAGGTAACGTTAGCAGACATCTCACCTTCACTTTCACTGCCTGGAACGTCACCAGATCACATCAGATGTAGTTCACTAAACTGTGTTTGGCACTCATCTGGGCACCACTTGCTAAAGTAGCTAACTGAACTCGGTCGGCTGCTGTATTCACTGTTAGGCTGCTTGTGTTCTGTCCCGGGTCCAGCCATGCTAGGTGCTGATGCTAGCTCACAGCGCTAGCTGCAATGCATAGCGATGTTGGTGTATTGTAATTGTATTGGTTACTGTAAACGCCAATCAATATCCACAACAAGCATAAGTAATAAATACAAAATAATACCAAACCTTAAATCAACCTTGAATCAACATTGAATCAACATCTCAAACCGTCTGCTGATCTTCACTCTCAGGTCGACAGATCTCACCTCGTGTGGTCGCTCGACTCGGATGGCCTCAGGGCTGACATACCTGACAGAGGGAGGGAAGGGAAATGACCACTCCACTTCCTACCTGTGTGTGTGTGTGTGTGTGTGTGTGTGGCTAGGAGGTAGCATTCTTTGTTTACTCTGATGAGGGAGCAAACAAAGGAGAGAGGAAGTATCCTTTATGTGAGCGAAGAGCGTCCATCCAGCCCTGCAGAGACACGGCAACACCACCTGTTACACAAACACGAACACACACACATGTGTGTGTCCTCGGGCTATGATTACACACACACACACACAAAAACGTGTGTGTGTGTCCTCGGGCTATGATTACACACACACACACACACTGTGGTTGTTGCATTGACTCTAATCAGCACTAAGCTGCATCAGTGAAGGTGTGTGTTAAAGTTTACGAGCTGAGATGACGTTCACAGTGAACCACACGGTTTGAATCTGGGTGGGACTACGATTGAAGTGTGTGTGTGTGTGTGTGTGTGTGTGTGTGTGTGTGTGTGTGTTTCTTGAAAGAAACATAGTCGTGTTAAAAGTGACACGTCAAGGACAAACTTTGTAAAACTGTTGTCAGAGTTTCAGATAAAAACGATCTGTCTGCAGCAAAAGTTCAAAACATCCACACACACACTATAACATGTTATAACTTATTATAACATGTTATAACATGTTATAACTTATTATAACATGTTATAACATGTTATAACATAATATAATAAGTTATAACATGTTATAACTTATTATAGTTTAGAGTTTTACATGAAACTTGATTCTTCAAACTGTCTGTTGCAGCTTGTAATGAGCGTTTGGTCACCTGAAGGTGCTCTCAGCTGTTCCCATGCCTGTAAACTGACTGTTGTCTGTCTGACATAGTGGCGGACCCTGTCTCACATCCAGCCCCCTCTGGACATGCAGCGTGCTTCACAGGTTAGAGAACACCTCCACTTCTTCACTGACCTCAGTGAATGAAATGATGATGACTGAGGCACTACGGAGCGGTCAGGATTCATTCATTCATCCTGTAGCTCAGTTTGTCGGGACGTGACTCGGGGAACTGGACGGTGGACCACAGTATGCAGCGAGCAGATGGTCAGGCAGTCAAACTGCTCGCAGTCAGCCTAATGAGTGTGCTCCAGGTGGGTTCATGGACTAAACTCTGAGACTCTACCTGTTGTGTTCTGGCTTTATTTCATGAAGCAGCTTCGCTCTGCAAACGCCTGATCTGGTCTGAGTACGGCCTCCCACGTGTCCTTGAGAAACTCTTCCCGGGGCGTTGGTGTTTGTGTGTGCTACACAGTGATTGTGATTACTCAATAACCACGTAGCTACTTCCTCATGGCAGAAGCACATAAACCAGAAAAATGTCTGGAGGGTGGCGCCCGAGATGTGACAGAGCCGAGCCGGGTGGAGCTCTGGGGTCTCGTGGGAATTCGTAGTTACTTCCTTATGGGGCATCAGGATGAAGAGGAAATGCTCAGCTGTTCATTTACACGAGGAGACGCATCAGGAAACGTTACGTAAACGTTCTCTGCTGTAACTCTTCATGAACACACCTGGACGATCACCTTTATTTTTCACTTCCTCTCCCCCCGAACACGACCGGAGACGCTCATGTGGAGTTTGCACGTCGTCCCTCTCTCAGCAGTGTGTCCTCCTCCCTCTCCTCCCTAATCCATTCATCATTTACAGAAGGAAGCAACCTGCCAGCCGTGAGTTATCTGTGCTCCACCCCCGACCACACACACACACACACACACACACACACACACACACACACACACACACACACACTCACACAGAGGGCTTCAGCCTGATTGGCAGCTGATACATACACAGCAGGCGTCATCACTTCTGATTGGCTGAGCCAGCCACAGCAGGTACGTCTCAGGACTCTTCCTGTTTGAAGGTAAACATGTACTGTGACCTAATGAAACATTTTCTGTTTGTTGAGTGTGTATTAGCACATTTTCCTGCTTATTGAGCACTGCGAACCCAAACTGAACAGATGTGGATGTTTCTGAAGGATGCTGCTCCACCTCTCCTCCGTCAGTCTCTTTCCTGTCCTGAAGTCTGTCATGGAGCTCTGGGTGGAGGTCAGGTCACAGGTGATGAACCAGAGTGAACATAAATCCACATTTGAATCCCAAAAGTTTCAAACGTAAACTCTGAGCTCTCCTCCTGCCGGTAAAGGTCTTTGGGTCAGACCAGAATCCTCCAGAATCTCCGGGTCTGTCTCCGGGTCTCTCCTCAAGAAGCTCCCCGACACTCAGCAGCTGTCTGTGGGCGAGCAGCAGGTAGATATGCACACATTGTTTGGATATTTTAACTCAGTCTTCACAGCTGTACGTGAATCCGAGTCTGTTTGTCTTTGTTTCTTTGTGAGATACGTGAAGTCAGTCAGAGGAATCCAAGCGATGTTCCCATCGCTGATCAAATATTTTAAAGTGACGTCGTCTCGCTGATAAAACCATAACGCACAGTCACTCATCAGACACCTGAGTGTGTTCAGGTGTGTGTGTGTGGAATGTATCTGTCATGTCAGGTGGAGTTTGTGAATGAACACCTGAACTCCGCCCACACACACACATACCTGAACTACAACACACACACACACCTTCAGCTCCGGTGACTTCTGACCTCTATCCATCAACTGAGGTGCTACCTGCCCTATGGCTGTGTGTGAGTGTGTGTGAGTGTGTGTGAGTGTGTGTGAGTGTGTTATGAAATGTTTATGTCAAATTATTTCTGCTCAAACAACTTTAATCGTGGAATAAGTGTGCTTTTATTTTGAAATGAAAGAGAAACCACATGTTAATCGTCGATTATCAGATTAGTCGTCTGACATTAAAATAATTAGGATCATTAATTAGTCTGTCGTCAGCGCTCTCCTTCACTCTCTCAGCTCTTCACACTGATGAGAGGAGTCTGTCTCGCCCTCGCTGACCTCAGGACCAGCAGTCAGCAGCTCCACGATGGGCTGAAGATGATTCACCAAACTGTGGCGACTTCACTTCAACCAGCACTGAAATGTAACTAAGTCCAAATTTTAATACCACTTTCTTTTTTTTTTTTACCTTTTCAAGCTTTATTTGACAGAGACAGCTGCAGAGTGTGAAGAGAGAGAGAGAGAGAGAGGAGAGAGGTAAGTCAGTTAATTAATGTGCAGTGTGACTCTACTCACTGAATATGACATAAATTAAAGTAAAACTAAGACCTGTTGTCTCACAGAGCAGACAAACTGAATACTGAGTCAACACACGGACGTTTGCACGTTTTGCAGCCACCATAGTTTCTCTCTCACGCTCAAAAAGAACTACACTGTTAGATACTGCTGACTCCTACAAACTGGACCTTTAAAGTTCAGATGAAACAGGAAGTAGACTTCCTCAAATTTCCTGTAAAAACAATCAGATAGGGAGGGACCAGTCTAACAGTGAACACAGCAACAGAACCTCTGAACCAGCAGTGTCCAGTCTAACAGTGAGTACAGCAACAGAACCTCTGAACCAGCAGTGTCCAGTCTAACAGTGAGTACAGCAACAGAACCTCTGAACCAGCAGTGTCCAGTCTAACAGTGAAC
>CM071613.1:24872561-25110061 GCA_036365135.1 Miichthys miiuy
CTGTAGGCTAACTGTAGGCTAACTGTGCTAACTGTAGGCTAACTGTAGGCTAACTGTGCTAACTGTAGGCTAACTGTAGGCTAACTGTAGGCTAACTGTAGGCTAACTGTAGGCTAACTGTGCTAACTGTAGGCTAACTGTAGGCTAACTGCTAGTGTTAACTGTAGGCTAACTGTAGGCTAACTAACTGTAGGCTAACTGTGCTAACTGTAGGCTAACTGTAGGCTAACTGTAGGCTAACTGTGCTAACTGTAGGTTAACTGTAGGCTAACTGTAGGCTAACTGTAGGCTAACTGTGCTAACTGTAGGTTAACTGTAGGCTAACTGTGCTAACTGTAGGCTAACTGTAGGCTAACTGTAGGCTAACTGTGCTAACTGTAGGTTAACTGTAGGCTAACTGTGCTAACTGTAGGCTAACTGTAGGCTAACTGTAGGCTAACTGTGCTAACTGTAGGTTAACTGTAGGCTAACTGTAGGCTAACTGTAGGCTAACTGTGCTAACTGTAGGTTAACTGTAGGCTAACTGTAGGCTAACTGTAGGCTAACTGTGCTAACTGTAGGTTAACTGTAGGCTAACTGTGCTAACTGTAGGCTAACTGTAGGCTAACTGTAGGCTAACTGTAGGTTAACTGTAGGCTAACTGTAGGCTAACTGTGCTAACTGTAGGCTAACTGTAGGCTAACTGTAGGCTAACTGTACTTCATTTGACAGACAGACAGACGTCGGTGGATCAGTTTGATGCAGCGTTGTGACACGTGGTGATTAGCGGTGTTTGTGTGCTTGAGCTCCGCCCACAGTCTGTCTCCAAAAAACACATCCACCTTTTTTTTTTTTTCCATTCAGTGTTTGTGGATGAGATTACATGTTTGTGCAACGAGGAGGTGAATCCAGGTAAAACACTATCTCACTGACACAGACTGTCTGACACAGACTGTCCTGTTTGTTTCCAGTTCATTATGAAAAATGATTAAAGTTTTACACAGCTTCAAAAACATTTTTAGTCACTTTGACAGATCAAATTCAGTTTTCTGCATTCCAGCAGTTAGTCAGGTTTGTCACTTTTGGCTCTGGGTTTGGTTTGCAGGTGTTTCAGGTGTGATCGGCTGTTTCTCAGCCTTGAGGTGAAAATAACGACACTCCTACCTGAACAATGTTTACACAGGAAGTCTAATGTGATTTTAAAAGAGTGTGTGAATCACTGAAGACGTACGCCGAGAAGAAAACACAGTGTGTTTTTACAGTGCACTCCCCAGCAGCGCTTTGGCGGTGGAGGTGTTTTGGCTCTGAGCGGATCTGAGCACTGAACCGAAGCAAAGCAGAGTAATTGTCTCTTTCCTCCTTAACAGGATTAGAGCGCAGCGGTGTGGCAGGTTCAGGCCTCCAGTCGACCGGACGGCTGGACAATCGCTAACGTTAGCCTGGGTCAGTGAACCAGGACCACGACGTCCACTACATGTATTATTACTGTCATTATTGCTACCATATCTCCATTACAGTTTATAGTTAGTTCATGATTTGCATGATTCGCTATTCATTGTAATTCATTGTCATTTATCATTCACTGTAATTGTACAATATGTTTGTGTTGATTTGTTCTGTACACGTGACATCTATTGCACGTCTGTCCGTCCTGGGAGAGGGATCCCTCCTCTGTGGCTCTTCCTGAGGTTTCTTCCACCTTTTTTCCCTGTTAAAAGGGTTTTTTGTGGGCAAGTTTTTCCTCACTCGAACCGAGGGTCTAAGGACAGAGGGTGTCACTCCCTGTACAGATTGTAAAGCCCTCAGAGGAAAATGTACTTTGTGACTTTGGGCTGTACAAATAAAATCTGATTTGATTGGGTTTGAACTCATCACAGAGGTCAGCAGGTCGTTACTGTATGTTTCACTGTACGTATGAGGAGGACGAAAACAGCCTGACAACAGCCTGAAACTAGTCCAAGAACACTCGTAGACAGTTGGAGAACAGTCCAACAACAGTCGGAAAAGAGTCCACAAACAGTCTGACTTATGAAGCAGGTTGAGATATTCGAGTGGTCAAATTAAAAGATTACAAAATACTTGTAATGTCGAGTGAATTGAGCAGCTCAGGATTTTTGTGTTATCTAACAGGAGGAGCTGTTGGGTAACAGTTGGATAACACACTTGTTGGATAACACAGACGTCAGAATAATAAAGTCAGTAGAAAACAGTCATTCGCTGACCTGAGAGCTGGTCATTTAAATAAAGTTCACAGAGTGAGTTCAAGTTCATCAACTAACACAAAAAGCATGCAGGCGTTGTTAAAGAGCAACTTCAACCTGAGCTGTTCTCGTGGTCTCTGTGTCAAAGTGACTAATGGAGATGAAAGTCCTGAATTTGGTCCAGGATCGAGGAAGAGCGCTGCAGCCTGCAGCCACCAAGTTCAAACACATTCAAATGAAGGTCCACTATCTCTAAACCAACATGCTCCTAAATATAGCATCAGAAGGTCAGCCTTAATTCATACGACATGTATCTGTTTTATCATCTACACCAGCTTCAGTCGCGTTTTCACCAATCTGAAATGGAAAGCATGGAGTGGATTCACAGTCCACAGTCACTGACAAGCCAAGATGATGATTCAGAGCTGTTTAAACTGCTATCTAAGCATGGCAAGGATACGGCAGAGCTAATGTGGAGTGACAGACTGAATGGAAGCTGTACATTTACCACAACCATGATCTACAAGCTTACAAGGTTGTGGAGCAGAGTTCATGTTTCTACTGATGAGTTGGGGTGAAGTGGTTCAGGGTCCTTGGGTACATCATAGTTGTAAAAGTTTGGAGGTTCTAGAGGACAGGAAGATACCGTATTTCACCAACTGTATAAAATCTGTGAAGTGTACAGCGAGATGAAAGGTGGTCATGGTTCTATACCAGAACACATGGACTGCTTCCTCCAGGTTTGGACTGAGTCATTGCCCCAAAGCGAAGAAGTTCAAATATCTCTTGGTCTTGGTCACGAGTGACCGGCGGGTCGGTGCAGCATTGACAGTCTCGCAGACGTTGCAATCAGGACATTTATATTATATATATATTTTACAGTCCATCTACGTTCCAACCCTCACCGATGGTCATGAGCTTTAGGTAGTGACCGAAAGAATGAGACTGCGGATACAAGGAGCTTCCTCCACCGGCCGTCAGACACCTAATCACAGCGGCCTTCATTTTCACGTCCATTTTCAGCCATCTGGTAGCACAGGAACAGCATGTGGTCCGGCACTTTCTGGTCTGATTTTTTTGTTGCTGTATAATAATTACCAGATCATGAACAATTACATAAACCCTTCCTCCCCAACGGAGGTTAACAGGAAGGATTCCTGTGGGTTCCCTGTGGCGACGTCAACACTGGTGGTCCATTTATACTTTACATACATTAAGTCCATCAGTGGGAGTGATGGTTCATGTAACCTCCTGTATATTCAAACCTGTCTCTCTCTGTCTGTCTCTCTGCCCACGGCCTTTTGAACCTGATATGATAATAACAGCACGGTGCTGTAACCGCTCTGATTAGACAAACTGAAGATTAATGTGAGGTGACATAATAACAGCAGGACGATTACATCTCCTGATGGAGGGAGGGGGAGGACACCGCCTCAGGTACTGTGGTATCAACTCAATGAGTGTCTGTCTGCGGGGGTTTCCGTCTCTGTGAGAACCGGTCTGAGGTTTAGACCCTGACAGGGAGGACGAGTTTGGAAAGCAAGGACATCGCAACATTTCTGAACAGTGAGGACAATTTTGAGAACGTGAAGACGTTTTTGGACATTAAGTTTAGAAACTGGGGACATCTTCAGAAAGTAAAGACAAGTTTGAAAAGTGAGGATCTTTCTGGAAAGAGAAGACATTTTTCAGAAATTGAGGACGTTTTTAAAAGTGTGGACATCTTGGAAAGACAACTTAAACTTAAAAAGCAAGTTTATACATAGAGAAACTTGTTCTTACCTCTGTGTAACCCCTAAACAACCACACACCTTCACACACACTAATGACACTAATTACAAGCAATTACTCGACATATCTTGTGCTGCTGCCCTGCGGCGGCGTTTCTCTGATTCAGGTGGAGGTACGCTGACCTGAGCTGAAAACTCGACAGCTTCACAGATTCACTTTAATCCTGTTTAAATGAACAAACACGGACACTAACACACATTTTATGGTCAACAGACTTCCTGTTGATGCATTCAAGGAGGCTGGGACATCTGATGTTTAAGGCATTGTGCTAAAAGAGCAACATTTTATGAATACCTGATACCTGAAGAGCTGACTGATGCATGTGTAACTCTTCAGTCTGAATCACGTGACTGGAGCTGATTGACTGAGACAACATTGCCAAAGCTTAATTACACCGTGTGTGGTTTAGAGGCAGGTTTATCTTATCAGATCCATTTCAGTCCAGTATGCAAATCCTCCTGATGTAAGAGCTACTGTAAATGTTTGACTGAGTCATTATGGGGGATGAATGCGGAGGAGCTGAAACTTAAACCTGATGCAAACATCTGTGGGGGGAAGCTAATCTGGGTGGGAGACCTTACAGTTAATTACATTTACTCTAATTACTGAGAACAACGGCAATTTTCTGAAGCCTGTTTGACTTTTTTCTCTCGTCTGGATTAGATGAATTTTACCGCAGTAAAAGTTGAGTTCAGAGTTTCCTGATGGACAGTGAAGTAATCTGCTGCCAACTGTAGCTGCTGTTAGCTCAGTCTGTTAGCCAGGCTGTGAGCTCAGAGCACCGGGGCAGTGTTAGTGTTTGCAGGTTTTCAGGCCCAGCGGTCAGCAGCTTCTATGGACATGATGCAGAGGACATGAGGGCTTCTTACATGAACTGAAGTCAGTGAAAATCCTCTTCTCTAATGAGTGTGTTTAAGTTATCAGTGTGTGTGTTATCAGTGTGTGTGTTATCAGCAGCAGTTAGCGTGTTGAAGATCTCCTGCTGTATGAGCTGACAGCAGATCAGATTATCTCCTCATTGTTATCAGTAAAACATGTCCACAGTATGAAACTAGAAGTCCGTTTGTCTCCTTAACTCTTTAAGTTACAGACCAGAGAGGAGAGGGAAGGTGTGAAGGCAGCGACTGGGGGAAGGACGAGTGCAGACTGCTGAAGTGTTGACACAATAAACCTTTCAATTAGCAGCAGACAGACAGACAGCAGCTAACGGTGCTGACTGGCAGGGCGTGATGTGGAGGTGTGTGAGGCTTACCTGTCTGTGCTGATGTTACAGTGAATTTATTTCAAACACGGCATGTCCAGAAAATTTCAAAATGTCTCATTAACATTAACATAAAACAGAGAAGTGCTGTAAACCTTCACAGATGATGTCAGACGGTGTCTTCACCTTCAACCGACTGTCAGGAAGAAATAAGTTAAATTACAGTTGATGTTTATGAAGAGGGCGTCTGCCTCACTCAGCTCAGCACTGATGAAGAAGAATCAAACTGTTACACTCAGTCAATGTTTCAACTTCTTCATGTTTGTGGTCAAACAAACGGCGAGGTCTGTTCCAGCTCCGTCAGCTCCGTCAGCTCCGTCCTCGCAGACGTTGGAGCTGATTTCAAGTATTTCAGTCACAACAAAAGAAAGAATGTGAAGATTGGTGTTCGCTCTGAAGCTGCAGATTTGTTCTTACCTGTTTGACGCTGCAGACACACATACCTGCTCCGTGAGGCGTGTTTAGCAAACATACTGCATGTGACACACACACACACACACATAGTTTCAGCATACTTTCATACAATTATGTTAAACACACACATGCAGAGGTGTCACATATGTTCACCTTCACATACGAACACACACACACACACAAACACAAACACACGTCCTCACATGCTTTTTAAAGAGGCCCTGACCGACTTTAATCCTGTTTGAACTGTTTCAGTCTGAGAAGACAGTCTGCAGGACGTCACAGAGACTACGTCCAGGTTTTAGACAGTCTGCAGGACGTCACGGAGACTACGTCCAGGTTTTAGACAGTCTGCGGGACGTCACGGAGACTACGTCCAGGTTTTAGACAGTCTGCGGGACGTCACGGAGACTACGTCCAGGTTTTAGACAGTCTGTGGGACGTCACAGAGACTACGTCCAGGTTTTAGACAGTCTGTGATAGTCACAGAGACTACGTCCAGGTTTTAGACAGTCTGCGGGGCGTCACAGAGACTACGTCCAGGTTTTAGACAGTCTGCGGGACGTCACAGAGACTACGTCCAGGTTTTAGACAGTCTGTGGGGCGTCACAGAGACTACGTCCAGGTTTTAGACAGTCTGTGGGACGTCACGGAGACTACGTCCAGGTTTTAGACAGTCTGCGGGGACGTCACGGAGACTACGTCCAGGTTTTAGACAGTCTGCGGGGACGTCACAGAGACTACGTCCAGGTTTTAGACAGTCTGCGGGGACGTCACAGAGACTACGTCCAGGTTTTAGACAGTCTGTGATAGTCACAGAGACTACGTCCAGGTTTTAGACAGTCTGTGGGACGTCACAGAGACTACGTCCAGGTTTTAGACAGTCTGCGGGGCGTCACAGAGACTACGTCCAGGTTTTAGACAGTCTGCGGGGACGTCACAGAGACTACGTCCAGGTTTTAGACAGTCTGTGATAGTCACAGAGACTACGTCCAGGTTTTAGACAGTCTGTGTTCAGTGAGGTTTATTCAGTTCACACAAAGACAGAACTGTTGCAGTTTCAGACTCGTCTGCGGCGTTATTACAGCGACTTCTCTCAGGTTTTAGAGAGTCTGCTGGATGTCACGGAGACTACAAGCTGTCAATAGCTCATTAGTAAACAGTTTGTGGTGGAGGTGTCGTTTCACAGTGATAAGCCTTCAGATTAGACAGAATCAAACCTGCGGAGTCAACACAGACAGCCTACGGCGACTGTTGGAAGATGATGAGGACAGAAACTGATGATTGAAGGTGAGGTTTATGAAGTTCAATCTAAAACCAAACATGATCATTCCATCAGCTCATCTCAGGCGATGACAGGCGCGTTATTACAGCGGGTTTCAGTCAGTAGTCGACTCTGTGTGATCGACGTCTTCATCTGCAGCGTGTCTGTTTGTTGACTCAAACATTCATTTCATCATTTCATCTCTATAAATTATGATGAGCTGTAACGAATCCAGCTCAGGAATGAACTACCAACCCACAGGCGTTTACACCTGGCGTAGTCTGTGACTATCACAGACTGCGAAAACCTGGACGTAGTCTCTTGACTATCACAGACTGTCTTAAACCTGGGCGAGTCTCGTGACTATCACAGACTGAAACCTGGGCGAGTCTGTGACTATCACAGACTGCCTAAAACCTGGCGTGTCTCCGTGACTTTCAGACTCGAAAACCTGGGCGAGTCTCCGTGACTATCACAACTGCCTAAACCTGGGCGTAGTCTCCGGACTATCACAGACTGCCTAAACCTGGGCGTAGTCTCCGTGACTATCACAGACTGTCAAACCTGGGCGTAGTCTCGACTATCACAGACTGCAAACCTGGGCGTGTCTCGTGACTATCACAGACTGTCTTAAACCTGGGCGTAGTCTCGTGACTATCACAGACTGCTCAAACCTTCATCGTAGTCTCATCTCTATCACAGACTGCCCGCGTGTCTCGTGACTATCACACCCTGCCCAGGAATGAACTCCTCCAACTATCACAGACTGTCTTACACCTGGACGTAGTCTCCGTGACTATCACAGACTGCCGAAAACCTGGACGTAGTCTCCGTGACTATCACAGACTGTCTTAAACCTGGACGTAGTCTCCGTGACTATCACAGACTGTCTTAAACCTGGACGTAGTCTCGTGACTATCACAGACTGCCGAAAACCTGGACGTAGTCTCCGTGACTATCACAGACTGCCTAAAACCTGGACGTAGTCTCCGTGACTATCACAGACTGCCTAAAACCTGGACGTAGTCTCCGTGACTATCACAGACTGTCTAAAACCTGGACGTAGTCTCTGTGACTATCACAGACTGTCTTAAACCTGGACGTAGTCTCCGTGACTATCACAGACTGTCTTAAACCTGGACGTAGTCTCCGTGACTATCACAGACTGTCTTAAACCTGGACGTAGTCTCCGTGACTATCACAGACTGCCTAAAACCTGGACGTAGTCTCCGTGACTATCACAGACTGCCTAAAACCTGGACGTAGTCTCCGTGGACATAGTAAATATTTTTAATGAATATCTGTGTCAGCGCCACATTTTTATGACTCCAAACTTGCATGTGGGTTTGATCTCGTAAGTCTTTCCTGACTGAGCCGCCAGGATCCGGCCCGACCCCTCTGATCTCATCCTGACATCATTATTTGTGTGCGGGATTACAGCAGAACAAAGGTCACGTTAATGCTGTGGGAAACGCCTCCGTCCGTCCACCGTCCCTCCTCACAGTCGTGGGTCTCATGCCGGGCTTAAAGGTTCAAGGCGTCTTCGGCTTCCGTGTCTTTTGTGGACAATGTTGGGAGGCGTTCCATTCAGCCCGGGGTGTATTATAGCCGTCAGCACCCGGCCTGTGTAATTAGTGTCGGGGTCAAAGGTCGAGGCGGGATTTAAGCCTGAGCCCAACTGGTCAGTCAACAAACCTGGGGACCAAATCCCCCTGGACTCCGGGGACGGAAACCCCGCTGACAGATCTGACACACACACACACACACACACACAGGCTTTAAGCACAAACACAAACATGCCAGTTTAACATTCAGTGGCCTGTCTGATGCTAACTGATGCTAACTCTGTTTTTAACTCACATTAATGATGTAAACTTTATTTCTTGCCGGTTTGGCTCCTGGGTGAGTCCGTTCAGTTAGCACTCTCTCATCAACGTTTCCATCATACGGTCTGTAAATTCACAGTGACGGTGATAAAAGCAGCTGTCAGATGTTTCTTTATAATTAAAGTCATTTTAACGACCGTCTTCGTGCGCGCAGTTTACTGAAGTCAAACTTTAAATGCAGGATTTGAACTTAACGATGTGTTTTGGTTGATTGAAGTGTTATTTAAAGGATTTCAGTCCTTCTCTGAGGACACACACCTCAGACGAGCTGCTGAAAAGAGACAGCTGTGGTTGGGCGACAGGTTGGGAGGTCAGGTGGTGCTTTCACCTGTGACACACTTCAGGTGACAGCAGGGGGCGGGACAATAACCTCTGACCCCACCTTCATTTCCAGCGTCCATGACAGAGTCACCTCATTTTTCCACACAGTTGCACAACAGTTCATACCTGCAGCCAGGAGGCAAAAAAACAACAACTGATGACACAACACACACACACACACACACCTGATCCACCTGCTCGTGCCAGCTTCACACCAACATGAAAGCCTATAATTTAATCGTCATAAATACCGGAGAGTGCACGCAGAGTTCAGCAGCGGCTCTGAGAGCTCCAGGCTTCTTCCTGCGGTTCATGCTGATGTCACAGCGTACCTGCAGCCAGCCAATGAGTGTGAACCCGCCAATCTGCCAGCCAGTCAGAGCCAAGGACACACAGACTGTCTAAAACTGGACGTAGTCTCTGTGACGTCCCCACAGACTGTCTAAAACTGGACGTAGTCTCTGTGACGTCCCCGCAGACTGTCTAAAACTGGACGTAGTCTCCGTGACGTCCCCGCAGACTGTCTAAAACTGGACGTAGTCTCTGTGACGTCCCCACAGACTGTCTAAAACCTGGACGTAGTCTCCGTGACGTCCCCGCAGACTGTCTAAAACTGGACGTAGTCTCTGTGGCGTCCCCCGCAGACTGTCTAAAACCTGGGCGTAGTCTCTGTGATCCCGCAGACTGTCTAAAACCTGGGCGTAGTCTCTGTAGCGTCCGCAGACTGTCTTCTGGAGCCGGCCCCAGGTGGACGTTTGAGGAACTGCACATGAATAAAACAGCTCTCAGCTTTCATGAATAAAGTTTTATTGTTGAACATTTGAAGTGTTTTGTGGTTCTGCTCGTCTGGTTCTGACGGTTCACTCGTCTCCTCGTGGTTCTTCTGTTTTATAATCTGTCTCTCTGTTGTGTAACTCATACCTGATTCTTTTATTATCAGTAATCTGCGGCTCGTATCGCCTCCCACCCCTCCGGTGAGAGATGAAACATTCCAGTCATGTCGGGTCACATTTCACTGATTTAACCCTTCGGTCCGATCAGAACCTCCAACCGACAACCCGACCGTGGAGGACGTTCAGCAGATTCAGAGGTTTGATCTGTCAACTTCATCAAACATTAGACATCATCACTCAGCACTGTGAGAAATAAACACGTGAAATTCATGTTTTCCACACATGCAGGAAAGAAGTTAGCACGTTCAATACACATGTTTCCAATGTGCAAAGCATGTTTCACGTGTGACTGGTGTTTTTCTGATGCAGCCATGTTGATGCAGTTTACATCAAATCATTTAGAAGAAAATATATTGGTCAACACGTGAAGAGAAAGTCAGTACATGTGTGACTCTGACTCCACATGCTGAACGTTCGTCTGACCCGATCGGCGTCCATAAACTGCAAACATATGAAGACTTGTCTGAGGGTGGAGGAGGGTGGTGCTGGTGTCCATGGCTGTAGACTGGAGGACGTGGCATGCTGCTAAGTCCTTTTTAATACACGACATAGCTGACTTAATGCAGAGCTGACACAGCAGGGGGTCAGAGGATGGAGAAAAAGGAGTTCAGCCTACGTTTACCTGAGAGCAGAGTTTACCTGTCGGAGAGAGAGAGAGAGAGACAGGAGTGAAGACAGACAGGTGGAGGAGCTTGTGCTGTCAGATGATTTACAGTCTGTTTCTTCAGATTTTATGAGCTTGTGTCGTGTTTGATATTAAAATATCCATCAGAGTTCAGAACCTGCAGACGTCTGAAGAATGAGCGTCCAAATCTCTGTGGCTTTTCAAAATAAAAGCCTGAGGTGTCTCAGGTGTCTGATGGTGGCGTCTTTATTCTCCATGTGAGGCTCAGAGCTTCATTAAGTGAGCTCATGAAGTGTGTGAGAGGTCAAAGCCCACGCAGCGCCGCCTAATAAGAACACCACCACCTCCACCTCCTCCACCCCGTCAGACTCTGGGCCTGTCAGTTAACATCTCAGAGCTCCTCACAGCTCCTCTGTTCTGCACCAGTAAACCTGCCCGGTAACCACCAACCACTGGGTGGTGTGTTTTTAGTCTGTGTGAACAGGAAATAATCTGATTGGCTCTAATCTCTGAGATGAAATCAGTCCAAAAGGTGAGAGGATCACCCAGCAGGCTGTCTAAAACCTGGACGTAGTCTCCGTGACGTCCCCGCAGACTGTCTAAAACCTGGGCGTAGTCTCTGTGCAGACTGTCTAAAACCCCTCAGACTGTCTAAAACCTGGACGTAGTCTCCGTGACGTCCCCGCAGACTGTCTAAAACCTGGACGTAGTCTCCGTGACGTCCCCGCAGACTGTCTAAAACTCTGTCTCTTCCTGTCATTTTAAAATCTGAATTTGTCATAAAAACGACGACTGTAACGTTCATTTAATGTTCTTCACTGCTTTAATTAATGACGCCGTCTCGTTGTTCTTTCTTCTTCTGTGGTGACATAAACACACAGACTGGAGGACTGGCGCCACCTACTGTTGGTCCAACATGAAGCTGCTACACTTTTAACCTGCACGTCACACCTGTGCTCATTGATCTGCACTGGTCACCTGATGAAGCTTCACACTTCATATTTATGGTTTGTCTGAGCTCACCTGTGTGCTCACCTGTCCTGTCATGTTTATGTCCTGTGTTCACGTTTGATCAGTTTCTTTGTTTCATAATAAATTAAATCAAGTTTTTAGTTACTCGTGTTCAGGTTCTGGTACCTCATCTGGACGGGCCCAGACGGACGGTAAGTGAACTAGACCAGCTGAATTATGGGAGGTCGTCAGTGTTTCCTGACTCTGAGTGTGTGTGTGTGTGTGTTTGTTTATGATCACACACACACACACTCAGCCTGTCCCTGCTCTGTCATCTCTCTCTCTCTGATGAAAGCAGCGAGGCGGTTGCCGTGACAGCAGCGAGCTCCAGCTTGTTTCCACAACAACAACATCAGCGGTTATTAGAAGGTGTCACTTCCTGGTTTGGCATCCCCACGGCAACAAACGACCAGGACTATTAAAGAGGAGGGGCCGGGCGGCCGGGCGCCATCCACCCCCGAGATCACAACAACAACAAATACAGGAAGTCAGAGATCAACCTCCTGTTACACAATCCATCACTGCTCATCCTGAACCTGATCCAGACCGGACCGCTTTCACTGCCAGCTAACAGCCAATCACGGCTAATATTACTTAAGAGTCTAACATTGGCTAACAGCAGCTAAAAACTGAGCTAACATTAGCTAACAGCAGCTAACAGCAGCTACACCAGTAAGTGGAGCGTCATGATTTAAAATCTGTATGAGAGAAAAGTTATAACAATGTTGATTTAATGTTTCTGAAACGTCAAACGTGCAGACATTAGTTCTTCTCTCTTCATTGACAGATCCTCCCTCCATCCTTCCCTCCTCTCCTCCCTCCTCTCCTCCCTCCATCCCTTCCCTCTCTCCCCCCCCCCTCCATTCTTCGGAGGGGCACAGCCTTCACTAATGTGCCACCCGGCGCTGGTCCGTTCCCTCATTCATCCTCGTTCATGCACAAGAAGAATACGAGCTCCTCTTCCTCTGTTTGTCTTTCTCATTCTGTTTTCTGCTGCCGCGGGGTTAGCGCCGGGTCAGCCCTATTAGCCTTTTTCACTGTTAGCGGTCCGCTAAACAAGACAAGCTTTGATTTGATTCACAGAAAGAGACACGAACGCACGAACGCAGCGAGCGGGAGGCCTTCACATCGACGAGCTGCTCGTCTGCTGCGACGGCCATAACTCATGTTACCATCCAAACTAACGTTCTGCCACGACTGTGTGCTGCGTACAATAACCTGTGTATGTTTCCTCCACTAGATCTCTTTCCTCCATTTTGTCTTTCTCTGTTCCCGCCTTTCCTTTGCAAAGGATCATGGGTACTACAATTTGCTTTATTTCTCTGCATTTGAAGCAGATATTATAGAAGTGTCATATATTAAAGTGAATCACATGATTGATGCGTTCAGATGATATAACGCAGGTCAGTTTTAATGAGTAAATTAAAAACCATCTGAAACCATGAGTCAGGGCTGTTTCCAGGTGTTACCTGTGCCGTCAGGTGTGTAACTGTGACGTGAACGTCCATCCAGTGTCACAGCTCTCTCAGTGGACTTAACGGTGGAGATGTAAAGTGTGTTTTCCTGAGCACAGGTCTTAAATACCTGGATAGAGGTCTGTGTAGGTAAAGCTAAACTATGCGTGTGTGTGTGTGTGTGTGTGTGTGTGTGTGTGTGTGTGTGTGTGTGTGTGTGTGTGTGTGTGTGTGTGTGTGTGTGTCACCTGGGGAAGGCAGCTAGCATAAAGAAGCTAGTGGCTTGCTCTCTTCTCTCATTAAGAGGACAGGGTGTTCACTTTGTTTTGTCTTTATTTGATCTGAATTAGCTTACTGCAGCTAAAGTTAGCAGCTAATCTTGCTAGCATTTCCTCCTTTGTTTGTTTTAGTCTTTTATCTTTTAGCTTAGCATTGACATGGACTTTAACAGCTAATTGTGCACTGGCACAATCATAACATTGAGAGGGCTAATGCACATGCTAACATTGACTTTGTTATTGCCAACATTAGCAGCTAATGCTAACATTGATTATGTTGTATCCAAAGTTAGCAGCTAATGTTACTAGCATTTCCTTCTTTGTTCATTGCTAGTCTGAGAATGGTCAAATAAACAGCTAGTGTTACTTATGAAATGTTATGTGTGGCTAATGTACATGATAACATAACAACATAAGCAGCTATAGGCTAGCATTGCCTATGGTTAACACTGACCTTGTTAGCTCTGATGATAGCAGCTAATATTAACGTTGACAATCACATAGTTGAAGTTAGCAGCCAATGTCAACAATGTACACTGGGTGTTTGGACGTTAGCTGCTAATGTTACTAGCCTTGAGTCATTTTTAGTAAATATTAGCTTCGTGATGGTTAGCAGCAACATTTAGCATCAATGAAACACTTTATAATTTTAGCATTTAGCTTTAGCATCTCACATCACTTTACATCATTGAACAGCCACAGCTGCATGCTAACTAAACTCTAGCATACATGGGATGCTACTTTAGGTTCCTCTCTTCTGTGGGACTCGTCATGAAACCTGACGATGATTCTGTGACGACAACAAAAGCTGGTCCACGTCACACGACGTCTGTCAGTTCTTGATGTATTTGACGTCCTTTGACACGTTCAGTGGATCATGGACTTCTCTCTGCTCTGTTGATCAGACGATGACTTCTGATTTTTGTATTTCCAGGTGCTGCTCACGTGACGTCACGTGACGTCGTGTGTAAAAGATGAAGGCGTAACGAGATGAAGCTCGTTGACGGAGAGCACGTGTCACGTTAATGTTTACAGCGATGAATGTTTGTGTAAATTCAGTCCGTTACATAACCCGACAACCTCGAACACGTGAGCCGGGACAAAGTGACGTTTATTATGGGATGTTTGAGCTGAACGAGGACAAGAGGAGGTCAGCTGGACGGGAATCTGATGAGTGCAGGTCCATTCCTTCTGCAAACTATCTGCAGTGTCACTTTACTGACAGCCATTTGTTCTCATCAGCAACAGAAAGAAACATTAAACACAAAATATAAAATTTTATGTTGTTTTAATGGATTTATAAAGAAGTTAAAAACTCTGATCACATCAGACACCTGAAACGTGTTTGTTTGTTTAAAAACTTCTTCCTGTTGATTACTGACATTAAGTTTGAAGTTTTCTGTTCACCTTTACTGCGTCTTCAGCTCAGTGATAAATCATTCATATTGCAGATATCAACCAACATGTGACAAATAAGTGTTAAATCTCGGATCACTGTAAGTCTGCAGAAAAGTCTCAATGGTTCAACTTTGTGTCTCCATCAGGTGGAGATGTGAGGAAACACCTGGACGTTCTACCTGAGCGTCTGAATCCAGCTCGACGTTCTTTGAGGAGTCGTGAGTTTCGTTGACTTCGTTTCACAAACTGTTCCACACTTTGCAAAGTGTCTACCGTGTGTTCAACCTTAAAGGTCCAGTGTGCAGAATTTAGCAGCATCTAGTGGAAGTGAAGTTTCAGATTGCAACCAACTGAAAACTCCTCACCTCTCCCTCTCGGTTCAGACATGAAGGAGAAACAACAGCAGCTGAAAAACTTGTAAAAAGGTGAAAAGTTTTTGTCCCTTCTGGGCTGCTGTAGAAAAGAGGTTCAAACATAGCCTTTAAACCTGTTTTCTCGGTTTCACTCTTCGAGTTTCACCGCTGCTGTTTTTCTTTTTCTCGTGCTGCCGGGTTGCAGATTGTTTATTGGCCGGTACGTCCTCCTCCTCCTCCTCCTCCTCCTCCTCCTCCTCCTCCTCCCTGGGTGTGCCAGCTAGGAGTGGATGTGAACTCTGTGGAGACGCTGGAGCTGATTAGGCCATGTCCTGCTGCTGTCATTAGGACACAGTGGAGACACATCGCAGCTAATTGCCTCAATTTGGATGAAGCCCTGTGACAGCTCGCTGGTGAGGAAGGGCACACACAAGGTCAATTGTCCTGCGCCTGAATGCTAAACTCATTGTGTTATGATTGACTGAGTAGACACTAATGAACAAGGAAGGGTCATTATTTCAGGGTTCAGGGAGTACAGATACCGTGGCCGAGCACAAGGAGTCCGTTTTCCGCCTCGCTGCACCGAACTCGGCGAGCGAAATCATATCATTTCAACTTTCGTCATTCCGACGTCAGGCTTGTCATCTGGAAAATGACCTGCTATAAAGTGATTCCCAGGGCTCGTTGTCTTTCCGTCTTATGAAACATTCATAAAACAAACAAACGTAATCGGACAATGAACAGCTGACCCGTCTGAATGCGACCGCGGGCTGCCAGCTCCAACAGATGGCACGACGTGACGACGTACGGCCGGTTCAAAGACGTAAATGCAGGCGTCATTTTATTACAGAACACATTTTTTATGGTCAAAATCAAACAAACTGCGACGGCAAGGTTTGAGGGACTGACTGAATACAACAGATGAGTTGTGAAGACGTACGTCATCAGACATTAACATCATAACCCAGGCAGGTACCTCAGTACAACTCCAGAGCTCAAAACTCAGGTGGTTTATGAAGGAAGCAGTAACAGTGAGGACAAACATGGAGGAACAAGTGAAGAAGTTGAATGAGTTGAAGCAGAAATAAGAGATAAATGACAAGACAGAAGAAGTGTGAAGAGCAGACGTAGAAAGAGAGGTAGGAAAGATGAGATGGACGGACATTTAAGTGAAGGAGATGGAGAAGAGGATGGTCCAATGATGGACAAGAAGAAGAAACTTACTTGAACAACATGTACGACACTTGAGCCGGCCGTCGTAGAGGACAGGCGGGACCTTGTTTAAATAAGAGATGAGACAACGATGTTCAGTTTCTCCTTGTATTCAGAAATAGTATGAAGTTCAAAGTTTGGATCTGTGAGCGTGAACGTCGGTTTTAGGAGTTACAGAGGTTTTGTACACCACAATCTGAAGCTGTAAAGTTTTGGTGAAGACCTTTTCGACCTTCAGCTTTAGATCCAGAGGTCGAGGAAAGATACAGCAGGAAAACAAAAATGGAGAGTCGGACTTGGTTTGGGCGAGAAGGTTCAGGATTCAAACCTTCTTGGCATGTTTATGGGTAGAGCTTGCATGTTCTCCATGTCTCTGGCTTCTCCAGCTTCCTCCCAGAGTCCAAAGACATGCAGGTTAATGGATGACTATGGATCACACCTATGATGTGTATCTGAGCATCAATGGTTGTCAGCTCTGGTGATGAACTTGTCGTCTTTAGTAAAAGAAAGACGACAACTGTGAAATGGAGAAGACGGAGTAAAAACAAGGGAAGGAGTTTAAAATGGTGGAGTAAGAAGTTATCTGAAGAAAGACAGGTGGAGGTAAAGGAGGAGTGAAGTCTGACGAGGAGAAGGAGGCGTTGGTTTTCTGGAGGCGGGTGGAGGTTGAAGGGCCACGTGGAAGCAGTGTGGTGTTCGTGCCTCCATCCCAGACAAACTGGAGACACTTTAACAAAGACAGACGAGGAGACGACATGCAAACACACTAATGACCTCCGTCACACAGAAAACACACGTTCAACATGAATCCTTCAGATCACATCAGATCACACGTGAACTGTATTTACACGTAACACAACGCAAAAACACAAACACGTGAAGTTTGACATTTTTCACTGAAACAAAATTAATAATGAAAAATTCTGGCGAAGTTACAAATTATTAAATCAACTAAATTTTAGTTCAGCAACAGATTTTAGTTTCAGTCTTAAAGAAATAAAAAAAAATTGTTTATTAACTTTATGAAAAATGCTTTAATTTCAAAACAAGTTGCAAGTCTCTAAAACTCTTACAGATGGTAAAACGTCAACAAAGATGATTGAAAAGAAAAAGTTTAATTTACAATGATTTAATCTGAAACTTTATTCATCAACAAAGTGGTTCAGATTTTTTTATATAGCAAAAGTTCTTCACAATAAAAGCTTCAAATAAAATTAAAAAACAATTAAAATTTAAGTTACGATTTCAGAGGATTCATATTTTTATTAAATGTTAATTTATAAGAATTTCTCATGAGTCTATGTTTGAATATAAATATTTGAATATTCAGTGTTTAAATGTAAAAACTCAAAGCGACAGTTTGTATTTGTAACGATCTGATCGGGTTCACACAAAAACTACGACAACAGAAATTCAGTTTTTAAAACAAACGTAATAATTAAATTTCAAACGACACGTTTGGATGAAACACGGTAAAACGAGAATAAAATCAGAAGAAGAACAAAGAGCGGCGTTTTGTTCCTCGCTGCCCTTTTCCACTCTGGAACACCACCGGTGGCACGTTCAACCGCTGAAGCTGCTAGCCAATCGCCTTTCCTCGTTTGCCCTGTCACCCTGCATCATTGGGGTCAAAGGGCGCTGTGCCTCCCAATTAACGAGCCGCGCCTCAGTCTTCCCTCCTCCCCAAAACTCCCACAATTCAGTTGGAGACAAACATGAAGCAACAGATAAAAGGTGAACTCGGCTAACGGGAGCGTCGATCCAGATGTTTTCCTCGTCGACGATGCTCTGGTTTACGTTCGAGTCTTGAAGCAGAGAGTTTTAAAAACACATCATAAATAGCGGCGGCGGCGATGGTGGCGGCACATTTGCGAGTTCCCTGTTCACCCCGGTGGTAACTGTTCACCCTTGTAATCAGATCATGCCTGCTGAAGGGTCAGGAACAAAGACATGCAAATTCTAATTAAATGCGCAGCGTTGGGACGAGCCCCGTTTGATCGCCGAGCCCTTTCATGCCCCCTAATCGCTCCTGACAGCCCCTTCCAACAGATTCTGTGACAAACTTCTCGATTCAACTGAGGGGGATTTTTGAACTTTGCTTGCTCCTGCGGCCTCGGCTCCGAGTCTGTCAAACAATCCAAATCAATGACCCAATTGACCAGTGGTCCCCTTCTTGATAACCTCAATGAGCTCTATGTTGCCATTCATTGTGTCAGAGGGCGAAATGCCGACAGCATTTTATGGTAATTAAACACTCCTTTGGTTCCTAGCTTTGAATACAAACACTGGAGGGGCGGGTGGAGGTCCGGAAAGCTTCAGGTGCAGGGAAAAGATGGAGGAATGAAGCGAAGGGCGGGGGGCGGCCCACTGAGAGATTGGTACCACGGCGGGACTTTCCCACCAACATGGCCCGGCGCCACCGGCACACTCATTAGGTCATTACAATAAGCAAGGGGGCATTTTTTTGTTTTATTAAAAATCTCATTAATCCCTCAACAAAAGGCACATACTGACCTCATTGGTGCCCCTGTTATCTGAATATGCCTTTATATAATGGAGCGTCTAATTGCAACTTGGCGCCGAGCGGCTTTCCCTCTGCCCGACCCGGCGGTATTCGGTGTGTGAGAAGTGAAAGGGGAGCTAAAGAGAATTGGCCTCTCCGGGCGACCACTGACCTAATGGGAAACCAGCTCCATGTGAACTTCTGCTGCTGCTGGAGGTGCAGCGCTTTCCACAGGTGGGACACCTCCAGTTAAAGATGGAGTCTCTAAGACTGAACAACAGTCAACACTCAATGTTACAACAGTCAAAAGACAGATTATTCTGAGGGTCTCATATGAGCTCTTTATGGATTATTATTATTATTATTATTATTATTATTATTATTATTATTATTGTAAGGTTTTAGAGAGTCTGCGGGGACGTCTGAGACTCTTTTTATCATCAGTGTGTTTTCATCAGACCTTCATTATTAATCTAAAATATCAGCAGTGTTTTCTTTTGATATCAGGATTTGTTCTACATGAGCACAAAGAAAAGAAAATATAATTAGAGTATAAACGGTGGTGATAAGTGTCTGGATGTAAAGTCTAACCTTTCATCTGTTTCCTGTCTCCTCGTCAAACAAAGACAGACTTTTTATTTAATCCTCTTCGTGTTTATTTAACGAGGACGGAGACGCATGAACGAGCCACGATCAGAGCGCCACACATGCAGGACACCTTTTTAATAAATGTCATAAAGGTCACGTGACTGAACAGGAAGTTTATTTGTGTCATTACGTAATCAGATTGGAAACTGTCAAAACAGGAAACTCATCACGTCTGAAAATTCAAATCTGATGTTTGTGTCCAGTCTAACAGTGAACACAGCGACAGAACCTCAGAACCAGCAGTGTCCAGTCTAACAGTGAACACAGCGACAGAACCTCTGAACCAGCAGTGTCCAGTCTAACAGTGAACACAGCGACAGAACCTCTGAACCAGCAGTGCAGTCTAACAGTGAACCTCTGAACCAGCAGTGTCCAGTCTAACAGTGAACACAGCGACAGAACCTCTGAACCAGCAGTGTCCAGTCTAACAGTGAACACAGCGACAGAACCTCTGAACCAGCAGTGTCCAGTCTAACAGTGAACACAGCGACAGAACCTCTGAACCAGCCAGTCTAACAGTGAACCTCTGAACCAGCCAGTCTAACAGTGAACACAGCGACAGAACCTCTGAACCAGCAGTGTCAGTCTAACAGTGACAGCGACAGCTGAACCAGCAAGTCTAACAGTCTGAACCAGCAGTGTCCAGTCTAACAGTGGAACCAGCAGTGCAGTCTAACAGTATCGAGCCTATGGTTTTCTTGCCGGGTTTGGCTCCTGGCATCCCGGGCTGAGTCAGTTCAGTGTTAGCAGTTACCTCTGTCAGGAGACTCTCTGATCTCTGATTGACAGGTAGAGACTCGGGAGTCGACAAGTCTGAAACTCTGATCAAACAGTGTGGTTGTCGTGGTAACAGTGGTACGATGAGTGGACGTCCCTCTGTGGAGGTTCATGTGGTCTGAAACCAAACAGCCTGTGGTGATGGAGTGATGGAGGAGGAGGAGGAGGAGGTCCCAGAGGACGTCTCCTTTCTCCTGTTTCACGTCCTCCTGCTCCTCCTCTTCTTTTCCTCCTGAATAAAACATGTTTTTAAATCTTTCATGTCCAGGGAAGATAAAGGAAGCTGCTAACAAAACTATTTTTAATGTTTGAATACGATAATGACTCAAACTTCTTCACACGTTTGTAGTTTTAGTTTTTTTTTTTCATGTTTTTATTCAGTTTTTTTTTTTACTTCAGCAGTCTTTTTTTTTCGCTCTGGGTCTTTTTTATTTTTACTGACTTTCATTTATTCTAACTTTAACTTATTTTTGTCTGTTTCTGTGGTTTTTGTTCTTTGTGTTGAATGTTTCCACGAAAGATGATTTAAATGAATAAAGTTCACACATATGTTTGAGTAGATTTGGAGGAGATGAAGTCTGTCTGACTTTGACTTTCTCCATGTCAGACTGAATTTGTTGAAGTTTGTTTCGTGTTCGTTTCTCTGTTCCAGTCGAACTTTCAGCCGTTTTATCCTGTAGCTTTGTTTGTCTTGGTTCCTTTTTAAAGGTCTGATATGTGACGTCGATCAAAGTGACCACGCCCAGCAGTGATGTCACGTTGTACTCTGGAGTACACTTCTACATCACTGCGGTGAAGAGAGACGTGAAGCCGCGTGTTCATTTTAAATTTAAATGAATTCATTTTAAACTGAAAAGATTAAATTCTCAGTTTAAAAGAAAAAAATGAATAAATCTAGAAATAGAATAACACAAAGAAAGAAGAGACGTGAATTTCCAAACAATGAAAAAAGTTTCTGTCTGGTCTTTTTTTTTAATTCTCACTTTTCTTCACAGATTTAAACTCTTTTTTTTTTAAACACTCCTCCGTCCCCTCCATGCGGCCTCCTCCGTCCGCTCCATGTGCCCTCCTCCACCTTGACCCCGGCCTCCAGGCCTCCTGCTGCGGGATCCTGGAGGCCCCCCGTGGGCAGCAGGCTCCTTCTTCCCTTTGCAGCCCCTCCTCCACAGGAAAGCCCCCCAGAATACCTCCACAGGTTCTTCCTCCCCTCGCGCCGTCGCCTCACTTCCACCGCACGATTCGGAAATGCCTGAGAGCCCCCGAGTGAGGATGGCGTTCATCTGCACCGCTTCACCGCCACAAGGTCCTTTACCAGACCTTTAAAGCAGCGCTCCACCCTGATTCTCTGGATGCTGATTTGATATTTTAGGTGTCCATGTTTGGACTTTAAATGTCTTAATAAATGAATAAATGAATGTTTGTACTGAGAATAAAACTTGCTCAAAAAACAAAGATTAAAGATGAAATCACGACCTCTCCTCAAACTTTGACAGTTTGTTGTTGACTTGATTAGAAAATAATTTGAATAAAAAAACCCTGAAGATGATAAAAAGTGAAATATTAATAAACAATTACAGACGAGCTGCAGATTTCTTCCTCTGTGTGACGCCTGAAGAGCAACTCTGGTCCTCTCACTCCACCTGCTGGTCTGAACGACACACCGCACAAAAATATCAAATCTTTTCATAAAACCAAAGCAGATCTTTCCAAACTTTTCCTCCAGCTGCAGTGATTTTTATATTTTACAGACAAAACCTGACAGTTTATAAAACGATGGTTTTGTAGATGAATTCAGACGTTTTCCTGTTTAAGTTAAGATCGACTTTATTGATCCACACTGAGGAAATTCACCTGCGACAGCAGCTCACAGAACAAAACAAAAGTTCTCTTACTTTGTGTAAAATAATGGAGAGTCGACTTGAAGCTGTAGGAGTTGGTCCGTCTATTTATTTCATTACATTCTTTTTCATTAAATTTTTCGTTCTTTTTTTTTCATAAAATTTTTTTTATTCAACTTTATTTTAAATCAATTTTTTCATGCAATTTTTTTCATTCGTCATCGGCAAATTTCCGATTTTTCGTAAAAAAGATTTTTTAGGAAAAACAAGATCACAAAAAAGATCTGACTTTTCTGCTAATTTATGAAGCGAATTTAAAGATCGCAATTTTTTGAAAAAGTCTGATTTTTGTCATAATTTATAAATAAATATGTATAAAGTCATAATTTTGAGAAAAATTAGAAAAAGTTAGAAATTTTAGAAAAAAAAGTCAGAAATTTCGGCTACATGTCTGAACATGAATGAATCTTCAGACTGAACTGGGTTTGCTCAGATATTTATTTACACATTTATCTAGTGGCCATTATATGAAAAGAAAGCACATTTGTACAGTATTTACATCACCTGTAAGGCATCATGAAGCGTGTACACTGTACACTGAAATCTGACAACATGAACAAAGTTAAATGAATTTACATCAAAGTATAAAATACAACTGAAACAACTTAAATACACGAACACATGAGCGATATGAGGGGGGTTACATGAACGTTCCCTCTGCAGTGTCTGAACGTTTCATCAATAATCTGGAGCGATCGTCCGTTCATCAACATATTGCACTTTTCAAACAGAAAATCCTCGTTCGTCTTCAACACGTCCATTTAGTTTGAAGTCACGCAGATTTATTTCAGTCATCCAAATCTGAACTTTGAGTTTGATGAAACAAAAATTATTTCATGTTTTTAAAAACATTCAAATAAATCTGAACAATCTAAAAACATCTGGAGCTTAAAAAAATAAAACAACAAAGAAACACGTTTCATATATTCAGAGATTTCATATTTTTGTTTAAACAGACTTCATTTTTTGGCTGAAATTCAAAATCAAATGTTAGTTTGATTTTAATACTGGGAACAAAGCTAAACAAATATTTGTTGTTTAAGAATCGAGAAACGATCCATCGACCAGTCCATCAGACAGCAGTTTGAGATTTTAGATGTAAAGCTCGACACGAGGATCAATGATTCTCCCGTTCACTCAGCTGCTGCTTTGATGTCCACTGACTTTTGTTTTTTAATTTAAATAAATCGTTTAGATTCGACCTTGAGGCCTCAGCGTTCAGATCATCAGTTCATTTCCAAACTGTCAACAGTCAAATGACAGAGCGTCAGTTGAAGTTCAAATTGTGGATTTGTTGCGTTGAAGAAAAACTTAAACCGTCCGTCCGTGGTTTGTTTCAGGATAAAACCAGACTAAAGATGGAAACCTGTTTGTTACAACAAAGAGAAAACATTTCATCAACGTCTAAAAAACATTTGTAGTTAATGAACCTGTGAACGCTGCGTCGATCGACAGTTCTTCAGCTGCCGTTCTCTCACAGAGCTGAACATTTATCTTTAACCTTTTATTGTGGAGTGCTTCATGAAGACTTTGGTTTTATTTTGAAAAGACTTCATCAGGAAGTTTTAGTGAAAAATGTTTCTGTAGTTTTAAATAGTAACCCAGTGTGAAACACTGAACGCTGCAGAGAAACTCGAAGAAAAGTTTTCTTTTTGTCTGATTTGATTTCTGCTGTTAAAACTGACTGAAAACTAAAAACAGACTTTAAATTATTAAAATACTCTCAGCTGTTTGTGTCTCGTTTCCTTCCTCTCTTCCTCCGCGTCACTCGTCTGCTGAGTTTTCTGTCTTATCGAGTTTCTCGGTCGACGTTTTAAAGGTTGGTTTTGTTTTGTTGGTGTGTAACCGGGGAGAGGTCACGATCGAAGGGAGGAGTGTCGAACACAAAGTGACGGACACGAGAAGCCGTGAGACCTGACAGAGCTTCAAGCGGCGACAGATAATCTGATCTTTGTTGCATTCATGTGATGCACAAACGTCACAAACGGAGTGTTTACGTGTAAACGCGACTTATCGGATTATTTTCATTCTTAATCTGTCGATTATTTTCTAAGTTCACGGATTCATTTTCGGTTAATCGACTCTTTCTGACAGTCAAATGTTTCGACGTCAACAGTCCAAAGTTCAATTTACAATCAAGACATTTCAAGAAAAACATTTAAGAAGTTTGATTCAGAGAAAGTTTGAGTCAATGATGAGCTTGTGAGTCTGAAATCTACAGTTCAGACAATGAACATCAGGGGGAGCGTTTGAAGAAGTGACGTCGGCAAAAAGAAACAACGAAACAACAACGACGAGGAAAGTTTAGAAGAAACGCCGGGACGTTACGTTAACGCTAACGTTGGGCAACAGGAAAGTTCTGCTGCGAATAAAAAGCTTGAACTTTAGTGAAAGCTCAAAGAATCGGCGTCACGAGAAAACGGCGAGTCTCTCGACGTCCCGATCGCTCAGTTTGAAGTTTTTGGCACCTCGAACACCGTTCACATTCACGACGAAGCTTCCGTCTTTAAAGTGCTGCGAGGGGATCGAAACACTGCGACGGCTCCACAAACATCACAATAAGACTCGGACCTGAACCGGGATCGACGACACGGACCAGAACCGACCGACATTTTCTGAAAAGTTTGATTTAACTGTTGTAAAAAAAAGACGAGTTGAGTCCGCTTCCTGTAAAAACATGAAAATAATCTGCACTGATAAGATGTCGATTATTACATGACGGTTAGAAAGACGACATCGTACAAAACGAGCATTTTCAAACTTCCTGTGAGGCTACAACCAGGATATTAGCATTATTAGCATCCGCCATGCTACTGCAGATCGTGGTTCAGCTTCAAGCTGAACAAATGATAGTGTGAAGTCAAAAAAACATGAGGACCTACGGTAATACTTCAGAATGAAACCACGTTTGAAGCCGTTAGAAAATCTTTAGCACCGAAAGATGTGAGTCTTTGAGAGTTACAGAGGGCGTAACGCTCGATGTTAGTGGTGTCTGACAGTCTGTCCATGAAATACTGACGCGTTTAGAGTTAACCACTTCGTCCTCGTCCTGTCCAAGCAGCTTGGCCTCCGACGTCAGCTCGTGGTCGCTTCAAGCTCCGTAGCAATGTTTAGCTCCAGGCTACGTAGCTTCAAGCTTCACAGCTAGCCTCTGTTGTTAGCTTCAGCGTCGACACGGCGAGCTGACGTTCGTGGCTGAAGGTTAGCTAGTGTTAGCTTCTCAGAGCCGGGCTGGTGTTTTTGTCCGAGTCTTTACCTCCGTCCTTCATCAGCGCAGAAAACACCTGAGAGACAAACAGGAAATTAGTGGCTGCGTTCCATTCAGAACATCAGACGGGACGTTAAACCTCGCCGTGCTGACCTGAGCCCAGCGGCGGTTCCTGCTGATCATGTGAGTGTTGGCCATGGCGGTGAAGAGCGTGTGTGACTGCAGGTCCTCCGGCAGGCGCGTCAGGAACTGAGCGATGTGGATGAAGTCCATCTGAAGCAGGACGTCCTCGAACAGACGCAGGATGCCGAGACCCGTCCGGAACAAACTCTCCTCGCCGTCCCGACAGAAGACGTCCCAGACCCGACACGCCACGTCCAGAGGAAGAGACTTACTGTACAGGGTGAAGATCCTGGACGGAGACAAAGACGGACTTTAAAAGACCTGAACATCATCGCAGTGAGTTTACTGAGTGACGGAGCCTCACCAGTCGATCAGGTACAGGTCCGGCGTCAAGTTGTTGGTCTGGAAGTGGCTGAAGAGTCGAGGAAGATTCTCCTCAAAAAAAACCTCAAAGGCTGCAAAATACTTCAACATCTGAACAAGAGGAGACGAAGAAGACGATGAAGATGATGGAGGAGGCGTTCAAGGACAAACATCAACAGTCAGTGAGTCTTTGTGAGTGTTTACCAGCTCGTGGTCGACTCTGAAGAATGCCATCTGACACGGTTTGTTGAGCAGGTTGGCGAAGGTGATGAAGGCTTCGGCCTCCTCCAGGTTGAGGATGAGCACAGCGGCGATGAAGGACATGCCCTGAACCTGAAAGACCAAAACACAGACCAGATCAGAAAACCAGAAAGAAACCCTAAAAAAACCCTGAAGAAACCCTAAAAAAACCCTGAAAAACCCTGAAGAAACCCTGAAGAAACCCTGAAAGATCAAATCTAAAATGTGAACTCACGTAGCCGATGTCCGGTCTGTAACAAGTGTACGCCCCGAGGACGCTGTGGAGGAGATCGTGATATGGACCACCCTGAAGACAGACAGACAGACAGACAGACAGACAGACAGACAGACAGGTCTTAGTTCTCTGTTAAAAGCTAACAGCTCCTTCAGTGAGACGTCTCAAACAAACACTGTGTGTGTGTGTGTGTGTGTGTGTGTGTGTGTGTGTGTGTGTGTGTGTGTCACCTTCTGGAAGATGAAGAGAGACGGGAAGGTTCTGGAAATGTCCAGTTTGATGAGGTCCAGACTGGACTCTCTGTCAGCCAGAGACGCTCCCTCTGTCAGAGACAAACAGAAAACATGGAGGGTCAAACTCAGCTCTGATTTGTTGTTTGGGTTCTGGTTCTGGTTCTGGTTCTGACGTACCGCTCTCGCTGTCGTTGACTGAACTGGTCTCACTGTAGCTCCTCCACTTCTCTTTGGCTCTGGACAGGAAGATCTCATACAGCTCTGCAGACAGGAAACACACATTAACCACACACTCACACACACACTGATGGTTCTGGTTCTGGTCCTGGTCTGTGTCTCGGTCTGTACCTGGTGTGATGTTGAGCTCGTTGCCAATGGCGAGGCTCCACACTCGTCCTCTGACGCTGGGAGGAAGTCCCTGCCACCACAGGTCCCTAACCCTCCTCGTGCCCTTCCTGCACACACACACACACACACACACACACACACACACACACACACACAGTTAAGAGGACGTGGGACAGCGAGCGGAGACGCTCAGAGACGAGAACACGTACACGCTGTCCCAGTGCGGCAGGATCTCCGTGTTCCAGATCACCATGGCGTTAGAGATGCTGTCCTCCTGACGGTGTCTCTCCTTCATCTGACGCTTCTTCCTCTGAGCCTCCTTCATCTCTGAGGACACACAGAGACAGAGACAGGTTAGTCTGTCCCTGCTGGACACCGTCCATCAGCCTGAGCCAATCAGATCACAGCATTGCACGGTGTGGCGTACCCCTCCTCTTGGCTCCGGCCACCATCTCCTCGTACTCCATCTTGTGTCTCTGAGTCTCCTCCACAGATTTGGCCGGCAGGTTCCTGAAAGACACACTCAGTCAGACCAGGTCGGTGTGGACTGATGTGGACTGATGTGGACTGATGTGGACCTGTACCAGAGCACAGGTCCAGGTCTGATGGTACTCACGCTGGCCGGTCCTCCAGGATCAGAGCCGTGGTGGACAGAGGTTCAAACTCCAGGTTCTTCCTTCTACCTGCAGCCAGAGGCAGCTGAGGACACGAGGACACACCTGAGTCCTTCTCCTCGTCCTCCTGAAGAGACAGACAGGCAGACAGACAGACAGACAGACAGACAGATGGTCAGTTCATATATTTAAATGTCTGAGGACTGTTAGCCTGCAGAGGGCGACAGAACTCCTCTGAGTTTCACTCATAGAGAAACCATGTGACTGATCATGTGACTGATCATGTGACTGATCATGTGACTGATCATGTGACTGAGATGATTTACAGAGCATCAGGAAAGAACTCAGCAGGTAAGAACCAAACTGTGATGGACAGACTGGGTCAGAACATCTACAGAACTGCAGCTCTTCTTAGTACCGATCCAAAGACCGGAGACTGCAACCAGTCCACCTCAGATCCACAGATGTCAGAGCGAGGTCCAGACGGGTCAGGTGTTGTTAACGTGTTGTTAACGTGTTGTTAACGTGTTTTAACTCATGTATATTTGTCTGCCTCTCCATAGAGGCCATCATGTGTTAGTCAGGTGGTCTGACTCTTGTGTCTGATTGGTGGATCTCAGTGAAGCTCTGGCGCCCTCTAGTGGAGCCCGAGGTTAAACCAGAGCTGCAGTTTGTTTACAGACGTGTCAGAGGAGACAAGTGATGATGTCAGCAGGCTGATGAAGATGACCTCACATCATCATCATCAGTTCGTCAATTTAAAGGAAATGATGTCAGCACTGCTAATCCCTCCCTCCTCTCCTCCCCTCCTCCCTCCTCTCCTCTCCTCCCCTCCTCCTCCTCCTCCTCCTCCTCCTCCTCCTCCTCCTCCTCCTCCTCCTCCTCCCTCCGACGTGTCGACCAGCTGCAGCCAAACCACATCTGGCCGTCTCCTCTCCAGATGAATCATGTGACTCAGGCTGCCATCATGTGAGAGAACTAACATTCAGACAACGTTCAGACAACCTTCTCATACAGTAACAGTTACCTAGTGTTTCTGTAGCGTTGACAGAACGTTCCAAAACAAACATATCATCAGTTTGAAGTAAAGTAAAGCTCCCTGCGCCGTCCCTTTAAGAAACATGACACCTGAGCGATTCATTACGTGTCCGTAACAACACGCGATGAAGGACGTCACATGACCACAGACTGACATAATCCACAAAGATAAACTACATCCAAGATGGAGGGTTTGTAGTCCATCCGCTGAACTTTGTAGTTTCAACAACACCCACCGAGGACAAGGAAAGGTGTTAGGACACGTGTCTAGGAAAGGACATAAGAGGTCGTTCTCTCGTCCTCCAGCTGACAGATGATTGGCTGATGATCGTTCAGTGTGACAGCTGCTTCCTGTTTAAATCAAACCTCCAATTAAACACAGAGGAGGAACAGTGTGTGTGTGTGTGTGTGTGTGGTGAGTGGGGGTAATAAGTGTGTGTGGAGGTTGCTTAGCAACCGCTGTGACAGCCTCTAGGGCTGTGGGCTGGGAGAAGTCATTCTGTGTTGCAGGAGCCTGAGCCTGGGGTGGAGCCTGAGGGTGGAGCCTGGAGGTGGAGGGTGGAGTGGGGCCTGGGGTGGAGCCTGGGGTGGAGCCTGAGGGTGGAGCCTGGGGGTGGAGCTGCAGCCTCATCATCAGGTGCAGCACACCTGAGGAAGCTGCAGTGGAAGGCCATAAAGCAGGCCTTGGCTCACAGCGAGCTCTCTCACCTGGCTGCTTTTGTTTGTATTTGGGTCTTTCATACACTGCACCATTCACATGGTTCGTTTAATTAGACTCATCTTATCATTAGTACACTTTGTGTGGCTTCCCTTCTCTGTCACACCACACACACATTAAATCACAGTCTCGTACGGGGCGGCGTTCAGCTCAGCTGGTAGAGCAGCCGCCCCGTGTACGAAGGCTCAGTCCAGGGTTCAATCCGACCTGTGGCTCTTTCTCTCTCTGTCTGTCTTCTCTGTCTGTCTCTCTCTGTCTGTCTGTCTGTCTCTCTCTCTGTCTGTCTCTCTCTCTCTCTGTCTCTGTCTCTCTCTGTCTGTCTGTCTCTCTGTCTCTGTCTCTCTGTCTGTCTCTCTCTGTCTGTCTCTCTCTCTCTCTCTCTGTCTCTCTGTCTCTCTTCAGATGTCTCTATCAAATAAAGCTTGAAAAGGCCAATAAATAATCTTCAAAAAAATCACAGTCTCGTTCCTCCATGTTGGATGTTAACAGACGCAGGCTAACAGCATTAGCATCTGGAGCCAAGCAGGCGAGCGCACACACACACACACACACACACACACACACACACACACACACACACACACACAGAAGAAGCCAACCTGTTGTGTGGGCGTCGAGGAGGCGTGGTCTGGTTCTCCCTCTCTGGTTGTTGTCTTGCCGAACAGTCGCCACCCTGTTGCATTGTGGGACAGCGCCTTGGGCTCTTTGGGTTTCCTCGAAAACAAACTCCTGAAAGAGGACGAAGAAAACACGTTTGATTGTAAGGTCTCAGAGACTACGTCCAGGTTTTAGACAGTCTGCGGGGACGTCACGGAGACTACGTCCAGGTTTTAGACAGTCTGTGGGGACGTCACAGAGACTACGTCCAGGTTTTAGACAGTCTGCGGGGACGTCACAGAGACTACGTCCAGGTTTTAGACAGTCTGCGGTCAGTCTTGGTCTTCGTCTGACCACAGTCTTGCAGTCTCAGCAGTCTTTGATGAAAATCTGCTGATGGACGTTTGACGTCTTTCGGTCAGCTGGTTGGATGACAAACAGGAAGTGAGGAGAAGTTTCTGTCAGTGAAACATCAGAGCAGAAACAGAAAACAGGAAGTGACTTTCTACACTTCCTGTCTGCTTTAAACTCTTCGTGCTGTAACCACCTGATCAAAGACTGAAGATTAAAGACTAAAGACCAAAGACTGAAGATGATCAGACAGTCTTCAGATCCGTGATGGTGTCAGACACCTGAACACACCTGTAGCTGCTGATACTCTCTCATGTTGAACTGAGCGCGCTCCAGGTGGAGTCATTAAACAAACACTGCATTTCTCTTCTCCGTCTGTCTGTCTGGATTTCCTCGGAGACGCCACCGGGACATTTAAGCCAGCTGCTGAGGCCCGGCCCACGTCCACAAAAAAACAGAACCAGAACCAGAGATTTAAGACCTGCTGCGCTAATCGAAGTGAAGAAACTCCTCGGCCTCTTTCACTTCCTCTTTACAGGAAAGTTTCACTTCATCTCAGTGTAACGATGTAATGCTAATGCTAATCTGAAGTCTGAACTGATTTAAGTCAACTCAAGCTAACAGAACCGGGCTCAGCAGCCGGACCGGACCGGGTTGGAGGTCAGCCTCTGAGACCAACAGGAATAACGTTACAGTACCGAGGAGATCTACGTGATTCATCATCATTATCAGGGCGAGCGATGTTAAACAAGAAGAAATCTTCTGCAGAGTTCATGAGACAGAACGACGACCTGAAGGTCTGTCCCACATTACCCCGAGAAGACAAGAAGAAGATTCCCTTCACTGCCGACATTTTTCAGTTCATAGAAGAAGAACGACCACTGCAGGCTGACCATGCAAACATGGAGAGGTGATGGAGCGAGCGATGGAGGCCTCGTAGCATCGCCCCGGGAGCAGGTGGGGTCCATTGATCACTTCATCATGTCTCATCTGTCAGCCACAGAACCAAAAATACTTTCACTGAACTGAAGTCTTACAGTGAAGCGTCACCTGCACGCCGCTGAAGAGCTTCACCTGTTCGACAACAAACACCTGTGTGAACATTCATAACCTCTACAGAACGTTTTAGAAACGCTCTCTTTGAGTCAAAGCCTGACATGTAAAACATAAACGTTCTTCATCTCCGAGCTCCTCGTCTTCACGTTTGATGGACAACGTCCAGCCCAGCAGGCATCAGGACGGTCTGTCTGTCCTCGGGACGGTCTGTCTGTCCTCGGGGCGGTCTGTCTGTCGTCTGGACGGTCTGTCTGTCGTCTGGACGGTCTGTCCATCAAGCGGTGTGATGAACCGGCCTTAAAATCTAAAATCTGAAGCAGACGGCTGATGAAGCAGGATGGGCGTGCATGGGAAAGTCTCTGGTCCGAGTCACTGGTCCGGTCTGCTGCTGAGCTGATCTGCAAACTGAGACTGATTAACATGCTACACATGCTCAGGACTGCTGTACAGGACATCTGAAATCATGAGGACACTGACAGCATCCTCTGTTAGCATCCTCTGCTAGCATCCTCTGCTAGCATCCTCTGCTAGCATCCTCTGCTAGCATCCTCTGCTAGCATCCTCTGCTAGCATCCTCTGTTAGCATCTTCTGCTAGCATCCTCTGCTAGCTCCTCTGTGCATCCTCTGTCAGCATCTTCTGTTAACATCCTCATGCTAGCATCAGGACAGACTCGTCGTCTTTACACTGTCACAGTTGATTTTAAGATTTTACTGATTTCTCATGAAGCCCTGGGAGTCCTCGTTAGTGCCGGGTCGCTGTTCTGGTCCAAAGGTGGGCAGAGTGTTTGTGGTTCCATTCTGGACTCGGCCTCCTCTTTACCAGTATTTGAAGAATGAATCATGGACCAGGTCCTCGAGTGCCGGGTCGCTGTTCTGGTCCAAGGTGGGAGGTGTCCATGGAAAGATACTGACCCGGCCTGACCCCTAGACTGACCAGCCTGACCGGACTCACCAGACTGACCCGGATTCACCCAGACTGCCCGGACTGACCGAGACTGAACAGACTGACTCAGACTGACCCAGACTGACCCAGACTCACCTAGACTTACCTAGACTAACTATGTGTGTGTAATATGTGTGTGTGTGTGTGTGTGTGTGTGTGTGTGTGTGTGTGTGTGTGTACCTCGTGAAGAAGTCAGCGATGCCGAACCTCTTCGGCATCAGCTTCTGGTCCGGGTCGTCTCCTCCGTGCTCGGTCAGGTCCGGCAGTTTGTCCGGAGCACTCTGCCGCCGACCCGCCTCCAAAACGCTCCGGAAGTCCTCCTCGTATCGACCCTCTCCAAAATAAAAGCCCCCATCCTCATCCTCATCATCCGGGGACAGCGGGGTGGCATCGCAGCTGAGGGACACGGCCCGGTTGGGGTTAGTCCTCAGAGTGTGAGGCCTGACGGGGAAACTGAGGGCACCGAAGGACGCCTCGGCCTCCCGGATGTTGGGCTCAGACAGCGGGCTGGAGGGGGTGGAGCGGAGGTTGGCACTTGATCCCAGGGTGGGGGGGTCCTCTGCGGCCGCTGATGGCGCATCCTCCCCCGGGCACTCAGACACAGATGTCCCGTTACAATCGCGTAGGCCTCTCGGACAAACCCCAGTCCCTGCCCCCGTGTCCAAGTGAGTGTTTTCGGGGGAACAGTCCGAGTCGACCCGGTCACATGTCACGATGTGTAAACCACCGTTGGCCACTTTCACTTCCCCACAGTCCACGTCGCACGAACCGAGCCTCTGCTGTTTACAGTGCCCGGTATCCGCCTGTGGTCCGCCGTGCCCCGGCCTGTCATCATCAACACCCCCGTTCGGCATGTTTACATCCGGACCGGCTGCCGCGGTGCCAGCGCAGTTACCCGGGCCTGGCAGCCGATCAACGGGGAGAGAAGTCCGGAGAGAGCCGGTGACAGTCGAATCGTCTCCCGGGGTTTCCCCTCCGCTCTGCCCCGCAGCGTGCTGCCGCATCTGCCGGCCAGTCTCCAGGAGCACAGCTGGACAGGAAGCGACTGTGGTCCCTCCTCCACCTCCTCCTCCTCCACCTCCTCCCAGCCCGACCATTGTCGTCTCCTCCGGCCCGAATGACTCAGTAAATCCGTTCAGGCCGCTGTGGTCCCCTGAAATCACGCAGCTGTCAGTCACCAGGCCCGGGAGGTATTCCTCCAGCATAATCTCCCTGCGGTGCGGGCGGTGCGGGCTGTGCGGGGGCGGCTGTACGGAGGCCGTGTCAGTGTTTACATCCCTCCCGTTACCGGTCACATAAATACGACCCTTCCCAGCTTCCTGACCCCCGCTGACACCGGCTAGCAGCGCCGCGCTGAAGGGTTTTAACCCCCGTTTCCCTCCTCCGCCTCCTTCTTCGTTCTCGTTCAAGTCGACACCAAAAGACCCTCCGACCTCCTCCGACATCTCCACGACCGCTCAGTCCGCCAAGCGAGCCTCGGCCCCGGGCGTAGAACCCTGCCCCGTCGTCGGTCCCGTCGGCCCGCAGCAGGTTTTGTTGTTCTCGGAGGAAGGGGCTACCATGTTAGCCAGCAGACACCAGCGTTACCTGACACTCGCCCGGTGTAACGTGTCCATGTCCGGCTGTCTTTATAGAGAAATAACGCTGGTTCCTCTCCGCGGGTGAAGTCAGCGTCGCCGCCCGGCAGCAGATTAATCAAATCCCGCGTCAGCGTTCAGCTGCAGCGGCACTCCGGCCACACCAGCGCCATCTTGAAAATACCCCAACAATGACGTCATGCCCCCCCCCTCCCCCTTTACGCTCCGCTCTTTTGATTCGCTGAAGGTTCAACAGCGACACCCCGCGGCCACACGGTGTAACTGCACCACACAAACAAACTACACTGAGGCGAAAATACAGAACACATTTGATTATTATTATTATTATTATTATTATTATTATATTATTATTATTATTATTATTATTATTATTATTATTATTATTATTATTATTATTTATATATATATTATTATATGTATTATTATTATTGTTGTTATTATTACTATTACTATTACCATCATCTTGCCACTGCACCTTATCTACCTATTTATCTTGTGTTTTTTAAGAGTCCTTGTCCCATTCTGTGTTTTTATTTTTATTTTTTCTACCTCAGTATTTTATTCTTCTGTATTTTATTGTATTCAAATATACCGGACTGCTATGACGACCTAATTTCCCTTCAGGGATGAATAATGTCATTTATCTAACACTGAGAGGAGAGAGTGTGTTCGTGTGTTCAGTTGGATTTTATATCTATTCATAAAAACCTGACAGTGAATTTAAAAATATTTATCTGTTAAGTGACGATGATGATGAAATTATAAATCTATAAAGTCCTGCTGCTGTTAAAGAGTCTGACAGCTGTTGAACGAAGGAGCTGTGGTAGATCTCCTTCTTACATGGTGGGAGTAGCAGTCCACAGTCTCATGCAGGAGGTGAGAGGAGTTGTTCATGATGGAGGTCAGCCTCTCCTCCCTCACTTCCTCTGTGGAGTCTCAGGGACAGAGTCCTTGTTAACTGTTCAGTCTGCTCAGTAAGTGGAGATCACTTTGACCCTCGATTTTTTGAAGGTCTGTCCCACATTTTAGAAGAAGAAGAAGATTTCCTTCATTAGTGCGGTGACATTTTCAGCTCAGGTCTGAAGAACGACCACTGCAGGCTGATCATGCAAACATGGAGAGGTGATGGAGTGATGGACGACCTCGTAGCATCGCCTGCATGCTGCTGAAGAGCGTTCACCTGTTTGACAACAAACACCTGTGTTGGACACTGATGCCAAACGGTAGGTCGTATCAAAAAGCCCAAATGACCGTGAGCATCCTCATCTTGTCGACCATGTGAATGCCGAATTTCAGTGTCTAAAGTTAAAAAATGTGACCTGGGGAGAGAGAGAAAGAACAGGTGCCCCGTGCTCCTTTGGGAAATTTCTCCTCTCCAGTTTACATGGGAGTAGATGGGGCTGTCGGTGGGTGATCCTGGCGCATCAGTGCGTCTCCCAAAACTATAAGTCTGACAGCTTCAGCAGTGATATCGCTGCGTAGCCCACGAATTTTCCTACGTTTCTATGTAGAAATTATTTCTGTAGAGTGACATTTGTGGCCACGAGAGCCGTTTGCAAATGTATTTTCTGACAAATGTTTCTCTCCCTCTCCACTCTAGCTCTGGAACATTCTACCAATACACACCCATTGTAAACGTTGGCGTGGTTTTTGGTGATTTTTGGCAAAACCGTTTGGTGAAACTCTCAGAAAAGTCACAGCACACCATTCCCGGCCGAGCCGGTCGTTTTGATACCTTTTTTGTGTATGTGCGACCAAAACTGAGGGAGGAGTAGCGCGCTGAACTTCCTGTAATACGTCATACGTAACAGTGTATGGTGGCCTCGCAGGAACACTCAGGTCATTTTCTGTCAATGGGCAATCTGCACTCACCGGCCACTTCATTAGGTACACCTATACAGTCCACTGTGACCCACGAGTCTACCTTTATCAATAATAATTGTTGAATAGTGTTAAATTGGACTTCATTATGTTGAGAGGTGTTTCTAATCAGTCTATTTTCTTTGTGTTATTTATTATTATTTATTTGGCCTTTTCAAGCTTTATTTGACAGAGACAGCTGGAGAGTGACAGGAATGTGGAGAGAGAGAGAGACGGGGAATGACATGCAGGAAACAGCCGCAGGTCGGATTCGAGCCCTGGGCTTCCACAGCGAGGACTGAGCCTTCACACACGGGGCAGCTGCTCTACCAACTGAGCTAAATGCCGCCCCTTCTTTGTGTTATTTGAATTGATTTATTTAACATGGCACACACTGCATATCGCATGTGCAACACTGTGTATTTCTGTATTGTCACCATGTAAACTGTGTCGACCTCAGCTAACAGAGATCTTAAAAACCCAGCAGTAAATCTCTTTTGTTTCCAATCATCTCACCAGAGTCTAAAATTAGCCACCTCGCTAAGACTAGAACATATCACAGAAATTTAGATTGTGTTGTTCTTATTAATAAATAAATCTTAAAGACGTTTGGAGCTTCAGTGACTTTATAAATCAGCGTCTGCACATCCACACAGGTGTTTTCAATCACTCTGATTAGACCTGTAGTCAGGTGGAAGTTAGGTCGATCTGGGCATTATGGGATATGACCAATGATAGGTGGGTAAGTCGCTCTGCCCCATCAGGTACAACAACGTCATTAAATTCACTCTCACAACAGTGTCTGCACACGTTTCTGCTTCAGAAGCTCTTCACCACTAGAAATCCAGGTGACAAAGCTCGGTTTTTGCTACTGACTCCTGCCTGCACCTCAGTCTGTGGTGTGAATTCAATATGTCAAGGACAGTACCTTCCTGTCTGTGTGTGTGCAGCAGGATCCACTTACAAGTGTCATCTTTCTGATATCAACTTTAGTCAAAGAGGGATTTTTTTTCATCCGTGTGCATCTGCGCACGTGTCGGCGTTTTGTTCTGCGTTGCCCACCGGAAGCTCTCTCTTAAACAAACTTTAACTGAGATTTTAAGACACTCTTTTAAAATACACCTTTTTAGATTATTCATTTTAGCATGTTTTAAAATAAAGAAACTAGCTGAGCACAGGCTCAAGAAGCCATGACTGTATTTACCTCACCATCGGACTACACGAGCCAGAGGCCGGAGGCTGAGAGGAACTTGGACACAGTAATTTTTGGCCCTGTGCTGGCGTCTGCCAACAGGCCTGGGGAGCTGGCCACAACTGCTCCGTACCATGCGGTGGGGTCTTGAGAACTTTAAACAGCTGAGTTTTTATCATTAGTTTCATTTATACTTCTCATTCTTCGAAATATAAAAGTTTTATGAATTTCCCCAGACAACTACACAGTCAGTGATCTATTCAAGCAGAAGTGAACAATACAAAAACATAATGAATGACATCATCTTTATGTGTTTTTTAACCCAATTTATTATGTTGAATCATCCCAAAACTTTGATTTATTTTGACTTGAACATTACAAGAAGAAAAGTAATAAAAAAGCTTCTATACAAGTGGCACACAGGAAAAACACGAGGCACAAACAAAACATTGGTTAATGCTCGACTCGTCTATGCTGAATATGAAACGTGATAAGATACATAAAACTTATTATTCAACGTTGATCATACACGAGGCACATCGGCCAAAAGGCTCTGATGTAGGTCACAACCCAGGTGATCTTCCCAGTGTTAAATAACACATGGAGCTTTGCACAACAAGAACATAACATCAGTGCACAGTTTACTTGTAATGTATTTGTTTTATTTTTGTTCGTTTATTAATTACTGTCCCTTTCCAGTTTTTGTCATTGTTATTCTTTTCTTCAAATACTTATCTTATACAGTGTTATGATCTATTTTGGCTCTGACTTCATTTATATGTATAGTATAGTTTTCAGCAATCATTTATTATCTAGGTTTGCAGGTAGCCATATGTGATGCTAAAAATGTTCATTTAGTGATGGTTATAAAGGAGGCCAAACTTTATATAACGCCCACATAAAACAAAAATCAGACGCGTCGTGTCTCAAGCGGATGCAGAAAAACTAGTCCACACATTTGTTACGTCTAGGCTGGACTATTGTAGACTTGTATCATAGTACCTTACTACCCCTCTAGAACACTGCGCTCTCAGGATGCTGGGTTCCTTGTGGTTCTTTAGGGTTCCTCATGGTTCTTCAGGGTTCCTCATGGTTCTTTAGGGTTCCTCATGGTTCTTCAGGGTTCCTCGTGGTTCTTTAGGGTTCCTCATGGTTCTTTAGGGTTCATCATGGTTCTTTAGGGTTCCTCATGGTTCTTCAGGGTTCATCATGGTTCTTTAGGGTTCCTCATGATTCTTCAGGGTTCCTTGTGGTTCCTGTAGTCTCCAAAAATAGACTGTGAGCCAGAGCTTTCAGCTATCAAGCTCCTCTTCTGTGGAACAATACACAGTTTATGCAGTGATGCAGCTTTAGATCTAAGTGAGTCCATGATCTTTCTCCTAGCACCCTCTTCAGGATAAACTCAAAACCTACCCACACTCTCAGGTAGCCTCCCCACACAGAACCTGTTCCCCCATGACTGATCTGTCTTGTATATTCTTCTCTTTCATTTTATCGTCTGCAGGCTGCACATGAATCCCCTCGTCCCAGTATCCTTTGCTCTTCTCTTCCTCTTACTCTTTTATCATGGCAAACACATCAGGTTGGTACTAACGAACATCAACTGTGTGTGATCCTCTTTCTCCTACAGAGAACACAGAGACACTGAGGAAACACTCGTGGAAAACCTCATGTTAGAGCAGTAATACCTTAACCCAAACCCAGGATAAAGAGGTTCAGTGAATGTGGTGTTGAAGGTGTGGAGGTGGATCAGTGTGTCAGAGGAGACTTTGTAGAAGGACAGAGAGCCAGCAGGACAGTCCACATACACTGCTACTCTGTCAGAGGAGGAGGAGGAGGTGATGGTTTCTCTGTTATTGTGCCTGACAGAGTAACCACGATAACAGCACTCCAGACTCCAGGACTGATCATTCTGTCCAAACTCACAGTCTTTACTGCCTCCTCTCCTGTTGATTCCTCTGTAACTCACTGCTATGGAAACGTCTCCACACCACTCGACCTCCCAGTAACAGCGACCAGTCAGACCATCTCTACACAGCAGCTGAGGAAAGTAGTCAAATCTGTCTGGATGATCAGGATATGACTGACCCTCCTCCACACGTGTCATCTCCCTGTTGTTGTCAGACAGTTTGATCTTTCTGTTTACTGTGTTTGTGTCGACTGTGAGTTCACAGGAATCTGATGGAGAGAACAAGACAGTTATTAATCTATCATCTGTTCATTTATTGATGATGGCATCAGAGATTTGAAGGAGTGATGTCACAGTTTGAAGATGGTTTGTTTTCATGAATCAAATTAAAAACACACTTACACTTCCTCACACCTGGTCTCAACCATCGGACTCCAGCAGGCTCCACCCTGAAAGGAGGAGGGGGGTCAGACCAGCACATCCTCTTTCAGCATGCAAACATGGACATTACATCACTCTCATACAGGTTTGTTATTCTCTACCAATGGGCTTACATGTTCACATGCAGCACTTCTTATTAATCAGATGATAATGAATTCATATTTTAGTTCATTCAGATTAATTTATTGGCAACAGCTCATTATTTTCACTTCTTAGTTTACCGGACTCAACCAAAACTAGGAGCTAAAAGAGGCTGAAAAACTCTGTAGAGCTGCAGAAACAAAGGGCGGGGTAGATGGTGGGACGTACAAATTGACTTTGACACTGTTGTTTCCATCTGGTCTCCTAGCAACAGTCAAGACTGTTTTTTATTATTTAATCTGGAGGCTAAATCATTAAAGTTCACGTCTGTCTGCAGCCACAGGGCGATGCTGAGGAGTGCCCCCTCTATAATTTTGGTACAGTCCTGATCAAATCTCTTTGGGATCTGAGACACCATGTTACAGTCTGTTGGTTCTTCACTGAGCAGCTCTGACTGTCATCTGTAGTCAGATCTTCTCAGTGAGGGAACTTGGTCTGAATGCTAAACAAACCGAGGTAAAACAAAATTCATTTGCGATGACTGATTGAAACAGATTCACTGTTTCATGAAAAAGGTCTTTTTTTTTTGTTTCTTTGTCTTTTCACAATGATTTCTGGACTGCACACTGGTGGCAGATGACCCACATCAAAACATCCCCTGCTCTAATGTATGAACCCACAAACCTGCAGTATTACCACACGCTATGACACCATGATGCTCAGCAACATGTCAGAATACACCACTGTCCTATTTACTAATGAAACAAGAAAACACTCCAGTATACTATCTGTATTCTATCTGTATTGATCCTCTTCATACCTGAGAGTGTCCAGTCTCCAGTGTGGATCCTCCAGCCCAGCAGACAGCAGCTTCACTCCTGAGTCTCCTGGATGATTGTAGCTCAGGTCCAGCTCTCTCAGATGGGAGGGGTTGGAGCTCAGAGCTGAGGCCAGAGAAGTACAGCCTTCCTCTGTGATCAGACAGTCTGACAGCCTGAAAACACACAGGCAGATAACAAACAAAATGTTGATTGAATGAGATTGAAACTAAATAAAGGCAACATGTGTGAAATCATAAGCAGAGATACTGTTAGGGAGGTTAATTAAATGTAAATCAGGATTTAAGTGGTCATCAGTTGAACAGGTTGAAGAATGACCTGACCTGAGACTTTCCAGTGTACAGTGTGGACTCTCCAGTCCAGCAGACAGCAACTTCACTCCTGAATCCTGCAGGTTGTTGTTACTCAGGTCCAGATCTTTCAGACTAGAGGACTGGGAGCTGAGAACTGAGGACAGAGCTTCACAGCTTCTCTCTGAGAGTTCACACATTCCCAGTCTGAAGAGACAATCAGCAAGAATGAAAACATCACTGTTGTTCTTTTAGGTTACCTATAACTAATTAATAGACCTACATTTTAACAATGGATTACAAATAAGGACAAAGTGAAACTGAAACAGAACCTGTAAATGTGGTAACAGGTAATCAGTGAAGAGTCAGAATTTGGAGATATACTGTGTAATCTTCTCAACACTGATTAAAAATCTGACAGTTAATTATCATTAACTCATGAATAAACAGGCGTGGAGTAATTCCAAATCACATGATGTGAAAGCATGATGGGCTTCTCTGCTTCATCTAGAGTGTCTGTCTGTGTGCTATTCAGTAAGTGAAGCTGAATCAGAAAATTAATTCTGAACTGTGAAGTTTCAAATTCTGATAAAACATTTGTCAGATTTGCATGGAACTTTAATTTAAGACAAACTGTATCTCGATCTGACCTGAGACTTTCCAGTGTACAGTGTGGACTCTCCAGTCCAGCAGACAGCAGCTTCACTCCTGAATCCTTCAGGCTGTTGTTACTCAGGTCCAGATCTTTCAGACTAGAGGACTGGGAGCTGAGAACTGAGGACAGAGCTTCACAGCTTCTCTCTGAGAGGTCACACATTCCCAGTCTGAAGAGACAGTTATCAACAGCAATTGAAATGTAACTTTTGTTATAATGTGTTTATCTTAAGGATTGAGTCTGGACTAAACTTGTTGAACTGAAATATCAGCTTCATCTAGATGGCTAATAAGGAGTTTAGTGATATATCATGTCTTTTTCATGCTGGCTAAAATCCTAGCTGTTTGGCAAGATGAAAACTAAAAAAAATCACAGTGAAACTGGAACTCACAGAGCTTTGTTGGAGGCTTTGACCACTGGCAGCAGCCTCAGAAGAGCCTCCTCTGAAGCAGAGTATTTCTTCAGGTCAAACACGTCCAGATCTTCTTCTGATGTCAGTAAGATGAAGACCAGAGCTGACCACAGAGCAGGAGAGAGTTTCTCTGTGGAGATTAATCCTAATTGCAGGTAATGTTTGATCTGCTCCACTAGAGAACGATCATTCAGTTCATTCAGACAGTGGAACAGATTGATGCTTCTCTCTGGAGAGACATTTTCTTCATTGATCTCTTTCTTGATGTACTCAACTGTTTCGTGAGTGGTCTGTGGGCTACTTCCTGTATGTGTCAGCAGACCTCGTAGGAGAGTCTGATTGGTCTGCAGTGAAAGTCCCAGGAGGAAGCGGAGGAACAAGTCCAGGTGTCCATTTGGACTCTGTAAGGCCTTGTCCACAGCACACTGGTAGAAGTGTGTCTCTGCAGATTTCTGTTCTTCTGACAGCAGATTGACTCCAGAGTTGATGAAGGTCAGATGGACATGAAGAGCAGCCAGAAACTCCTGAACACTCAGATGGACGAAGCAGAACACCTTGTCCTGGTACAGTCCTCTCTCCTCTTTAAAGATCTGTGTGAACACTCCTGAGTACACTGAGGCTGCTCTGATATCGATGCCACACTCTGTCAGGTCTGATTCATAGAAGATCAGGTTTCCTTTCTGCAGCTGCTCAAAAGCCAGTTTTCCCAGAGACTCAATCATCTTCCTGCTCTCTGGACTCCAGTGTGGATCTGACCCAGCTCCTCCATGGTACTTGATGTTCTTCAGTTTGGACTGAACCACCAGGAAGTGGATGTACATCTCAGTCAGGGTCTTGGGCAGCTCCCTCCTCTCTGGTCTTCAACAGATCCTCCAGAACTGTAGCAGTGATCCAGCAGAAGACTGGGATGTGGCACATGATGTGGAGGCTTCGTGATGTCTTGATGTGGGAGATGATTCTGCTGGCCTGCTCCTCATCTCTGAATCTCTTCCTGAAGTACTCGTCCTTCTGTGGGTCAGTGAACCCTCTGACCTCTGTCACCATGTCAACACAGTCAGGAGGGATCTGATTGGCTGCTGCAGGTCTTGTGGTTATCCAGAGGCGAGCAGAGGGAAGCAGTTTCCCCCTGATGAGGTTTGTCAGCAGCACATCCACTGAGGTGGGCTCTGTAACATCAGTCAGGATCTCAGTGTTGTGGAAGTCCAGAGGAAGTCGACACTCATCCAGACCGTCAAAGATGAACACAACCTGGAAGTCTTGAAACCTGCAGATTCCTGCTTCTTTGGTTTCAGTGAAGAAGTGATGAACAAGTTCCACCAAGCTGAACTGTTTCTCTTTCAGCACATTCAGCTCTCTGAAAGTGAATGGAAATGTGAACTGTATGTCCTGGTTGGCTTTGTCTTCAGCCCAGTCCAGAGTGAACTTCTGTGTTAAGACTGTTTTCCCAATGCCAGCCACTCCTTTGTCATCACTGTTCTGATTGGTTCATCTCTTCCAGGTGAGGCTTTAAAGATGTCTTCTTGTCTGATTGTTGTTTCTGGTCTGTCTGGTTTCCTGGATGCTGTTTCAATCTGTCTGACCTCATGTTCATCATTGACCTCTGCAGTCCCTCCCTCTGTGATGTAGAGCTCTGTGTAGATCTGGTTCAGAAGGGTTGGGTTTCCTGCTTTAGCAATCCCCTCAAACACACACTGGAACTTCTTCTGCAGGTTAGATTTAAGTTTATGCTGACAAACTCCAGAAAAACTTCCTGAATGAAGAAAACAGAGATCATCATTGTTGGCAGTTAGTGTGTCTGGGTGAACCAGTCTCATCTTTGTATTGACTTTATCAGACTTGTACATTTCCCTTCCATTCAGCCTGAACATGGGTTTAACAACACGTTCTATAACAATAAAAGGGTTCATGTTATACCATGGTCTGGGTGAATACTTGATTCTGATTGGCTGCAGGGAGGTGATCCTGAGAATGGACACATACTAAATAGTTCCAGTGAAACGGTTTACCGTTATGAATAGACTACTACCTAAGAACTGCACTGAGTGTAGTGTATTCACTATTCAACTCATTACTTCACATTGCAGTCGACAGGAGGTGATACATGCCCGATCATTTGTTTGTGAAAATCTTTCTTTTTTCAAACTTTAAAACTACACTTGGTCTTTCAGGGCTTCCATACACACCAGAGACCACGACAGCTTTAACTTCACTGTGGGAAGAGGAGGGTCCTCTGTCTGTCTCTCCAAGATCATTGACCTCCACTGACACTGAAAGAGGGAGAGAGATCTTAGTTCCCTTACAAGTAGAGTCAACCTGCTCTTTATCAAATCAAAGAAATGTGACTGACCTTCTGGTCCTGGGCTGATGTCTGACAGCTTCTTTACCAGATCATTCCTGTTGATCTTCTCTAAAACCTTCTTGGTCACCTTCAGAGCTCCATGAATAATATAGGTGTTCACCATCAGATCCACTGTGTCCCGCCTCTCTGCCTTCTCCAGTTTGGATGCTTTGATGGCTTGGCAGCCTTCCAGGATGTCAGGCTGCTTCAGATACCATTTAAAGTCCTTGAATTCATCCTCTAGTAAATCCTCTAGAGTGTTCAAAAGGTCCTCCTCCTTCATTGACGTAGTGTCTTGTCAACCTGAGGACAAAGGACAAACCTGAGGACACAAATGTATCAGAGCAATAACAGGAGTCCTGATTGGAAAATTGTAGTATTTGTGCCAGGTAGCGCTCCTGCTGCTGCTTTATGCACTGAACTTCAACTGTCTGGTACAACATCTGTATTACTGCTGACACTGCAACAATGAACTCCTGAACTCCTTTGCTTGGGGCAGCAACTCATTCCCAACCGGAGGGAGCATGTCACAGTTTACCAGCAGAGGCCTCAGACATGGAGGTCCCGGCTGCTTCACACTTCACACGCTGCAAATCACCCCAGTGTGTGCCTAAAGTCTGATGAAGCCAGCAGAAAAACATCATCTTCAAAAAGCAGAGATGCAATTCTGTGGTTCCCAAACCGGACACTCTCCTCACTCCGTCTGCAGACTGAGATCTCATCCATGAATATCATGAACAGAATTGGAGATAAGGGGTCCAACACCAGGATGCAGAGTACCCACCCCTGGAGACACTTTCATAGGCCTTTACCATGTCAGCGAGCCCAACAATGTCCAATTTCCTTCAACATCTCAGGGTCAATCTGATTCACACCCTCTGCCTTGCTGCCAAGGAGCAATTTACCCTCACTACATGTTTGGGTTTACCAGGTCTGACTGGCATCCTCCCCCACCATCTGGTCCAACTCACTCACGTGCCTCTCTCTGTAGTTCTTGGGCACACAGGGCGGTGGCTCAACGTTGTTCTTTTGGGCTGTGCCCCATGTATCAAGGCTCAGCCACCAGAGTGAGGGGCCAGTTCCCCTTCCAGGTCTCACTCAAAAAGAAGGCTCCTTGCTGGGCGAGACACAACTTCCAGGGAACTGGAAATCCCACCACAACCCACCACACATCCCAAACAGCTGAAGTTTCAGGCAAAGAATAAAAAGTTTTCAGGTTGGCAGACCAGTTCTGACTCATCTCTCCTCATTCAAATCTAACTTGTTTCCTGGTGCTGATTAAACTAAACATGAAAAGGACATAAAATCACATCTCACAGAATAATGAGTGAATGAATTCATGAATATTCAGACCTACAAACTGTCAATAACTGCTCTCATCTACAAGTATATTATGTAAGCCCAAAATAAAAGGACTGACAGCAGAGTGTCTTCATCAGGTGTGTCATGTTACCTGTCAGGGTTCTCACCTGTTAAAGTCCAGATGAGCTCAAAGAGACTTTCTTTCTACCTTCGTGTGCAGACGCTGACAGACGTCACATCCTCATACCTTCAAAGAGTCCAAACTGCAGGAAGACTGAAGGGGAAGAAACACAGGTGAGTTCATCAATGTGTGACGTCATGACAAACATCAACAAGAGACAGAGACGTGAAACTGATATAGCTGACCCACATTTACACTAAAATTTGAGCTGTGTCTCAGTCCTCGTCCTTCCAGACTTTCTAGGCTCATAAGTGTGGTGAATACCATAATGTTATTTGGAAGTCAAACATTGGCACGAATGCTCTGCACGGTCACAGTTTGTGAAACTAGAGCTCTCAGGAAGTACACAGCACGTCTCTTTCAGATATTTGCTATATTTGACTTGTTGCTCAGACTAAAGAAGCAGTTAGAAAACAGACTATGGGAGCAGAATAAGAACCATCAGCTGCTGCACTTCTATGATCAGTCACTAGATGTCCTCACGGAGCTGATGGAGGACTTTATTCCAACCTGATTCATTCACCCTCCGAGACATGTGCAGGCCTGTGTGGACGGTCGTGGGAGGATACAAACACACCAGCAGTCTTTGTGACGCCTTTTTGGGAGGAGCAGACAGTCCAGTCATCTTTCTTAATGGCAGTATTTACATTGGATAGCAATAAATAATGAACCTTACATAACCTTTCCATTTCCTTTTCTGGGATACTTAACCAACAACATCGTGTTCGTGAACGCTGAACACTTTTATATATGCAGCATTATGTAAAAACAGAGGAGGGTTGGGGAGCCTGCAGTCATTGTATTCAAATTGGGCCCTGAACGTCTCTTTGAGGTACAGCCATCGTTCAACCTGACATGCAAACCTGCAAACCTGCATTTCACAACTGGAGTTAACAAACCTACAGGTGAATCAAAGAGAAGGGCTTGGTTTGTTGGCACGGCTCCAGTTGTTTTTACATGAAGGCCGACTCAAAGCGTTCAAAATGGCTCCTCTTTAACAGCCTCAAGAGAAAACTACAATAGAACAAATGGTTCAGACAGTTCAAGTAATAAAAGGTCGACAACAACCTGCTGATCGTCGTGCACCTAACAAATAAATATATCGAGCATAGTCTGACATCATCACAGATTTACCATGAATTCAAACAATCAGTGACATCACCATGAACAGAAACCATTACAACCAACCAGAGCTCCACTTACTGAACTTTCAGCCATGAACTTCATCAGTGAGCAGCTCTCTTCTGTCCTCAGCAGGTCAGTGTAGTAAAAGGAGCTTCATGCTTCACTTCCAGTTCAACTTCCATCGGACGAACTGAAGTGACACCACTTCTATTTATTCACCTGTGTGTGTGTGTGTGTGTGTGTGTGTGTGTGTGTCCTCGCTTCATTATCAAAGTATGCAGTCAGACTGGTTGGAGCTGCGTTCACAGGATCAAACGTTAATTCATTAAAGTCGTCAGAGCAACATGGCAGCTTCTACTACAGTACAAGTACGAGTACTGTAGTACAGTCAGGTAGTAGTTGAGTAAGTGTACTTTTCCTGAAACGAACGTGAGTTCATCACTGATATCAGTGAAGCCTGCTGCTGAATGGAGGATTTGGTGCATCCTGTCACAGATCATGTTGTCCTGATGTTACATCATATCAGCTCTGCTGCTTTCTAGTCTTTGTGTTTGGGAGAGAAAGCAGCTTCACATGTGGAACATCTGGAACATCTGGAGCTGCAGATTCATCCAGAAACAGCTGCAGTCTGTTCTTCTCTGCTGTCTGCAGGACTGACATGTGAAAAGATCATGAGCAGAGTGAGAGGAGTCATAAAGAGACAAAGATTACTTATTACTTCTGATCAAAAACTAACGAGTCGACAACTTTGCTAACAGCCAATCATCAACCAGGTCACCAACAGCAGACACAGCAGCAGCTAATATTACTGACTAGTCCAACAGCAGTCAGCCCAGCTCGGCGTCTGTCTTTCAGCCTTTTATTTCACCAAGCTCTCACCAACCACTAAAAGTCAGTCCCAGATTTACTGCGTTTGGTTGGTGTAGACGGTTTGAGAGACTGAAAACATCAAATATATCAATCATATCACGTCATGCATTAACTTCAAATATAAACATAAACAAACATAAATTTCTATCTTAAATAAAAAAGTTGAAAACTGATGAAATGAAACAAAACAGATTTATTTAACTTAATTATTCAGATTTGAATCAAATCAAACATGAGGTCAAAGGTCAACACCAGAAAATAACAGTTTCATAACAGTGATGTAACATGGAATAACACTTCTTCTTCTTCTAGTCATCATTTAAAATGTTTAAAATTAAAATCATTAAAATATCTATAAATGACCATGTGAAGTTTTAAAGCAGTTTAATGTAAATATAAAAGAATAAAAGCTCACTGAAGTCAGATAATCAGAAACATGAGCATAAAATGTACATAAACAGAATGAAGGTCATTTTATTCAAAGTTTTCATTCATGTAAAACTTTTGAAACTTTTTTTATCAGTTAAGAATTTGAAATTTAAAAAAAATATTTATTTTATATAAGAGGAACAAGTATATTATATTACTTCATTCAATCATTATTAGAAATAATGAAAATCACTTCTGGTATTTTTGTAACTAAAACTGAACTTTTTCATCGTCAACATTCCCTACAGCACCTGAAGGCAGCACGAGAACTGAGCTGTGATTGGTGCAGAGCTGGTGTCGTCAGAGAGGGGAGGCACGTCATCAGGAAACAGGCTGCAGTGAGTGAAGGCTTTAAAAGGTTCAGTGAGCGCGCGCCAACACACACACCTTTCTACCTGCAGCAGGTGAGTCCACTTCCGGTCTTTGTCTGGGTTTGTGTCCTTGTTACGTCACGTCGTTATGTAGCAACAAGAGGAAACACGTCATGTGTACAAATACTGCATTAAAGTACACAGGGTAGTACTACAACACTTGAAGTACTACTGTCTGTACTGAAGTAAAAAGTACAATACGTACTACATCAAATATAAACACAAGCCAAGTACTTATACTACGAATACAGCTGAGAGTATTACTGAGTAAGAGTACTACAGCTGAGAGTATTACTAAGTAAGAGTACTACAGCTGAGAGTACTACAGCTGAGAGTACTACAGCTGCTGAGAGTACTACTATATATATATATATACATATATATATATATACAGTTTACAGTGTAGTGTTTGTGCTTTAACTCACCTGAAGGCTCAGACACTGTGATGTCATCCAGGTGTGTAATCATGTTGAATGTGTCTGTTGTTTCTGTCCTCGCAGCAATGGGCGGTCAGTCGTCGTCAGTAGAGGGCGCTCACGTCGTCGTTGTCGGCGGTGGATTCGGCGGCGTTGCGGCGGCTCAGCAGCTGAAATCTCGGCGACTCGACTTCACTCTGATCGACATGAGAGACGCTTTTCATCACAACGTGGCGGCGCTCCGAGCGTCCGTGCAGCCCGGTACGACGATTAAAATCTGTTTTTTGTATTTTAATTTTATTCAGATATTTAATTTCTTATCTTTCTAAATTTGTTTCATTACTTTAATTTAGTTCATTTGTTCTTTTTTCAAAGTATAACTTTATTTTGATATTTTTATTTCTGATATTCTGTTTTTGTTTTTTTTATTTTTGTTTTCTGTCTTATTTTAATAATTTATTGTTGTTGTGTCACGGTGAACTCACCGTGTGTGTGATAATATGTGACCTCTGACCTCTGACCTCTGACCCGTGTCGCCCTGCAGGCTTCGCTCAGAGAACCTTCATCCCGTACACGGAGACGTTCGGAGGCCATTTTGTTCAAGGTCGAGTGAAGCAAGTCAACACCGACCGACAGGTGGTCGTCCTGGAGGGAGGGAGGGTGAGGACGTCTGTCTGTATGATAATAATATAATATCATATCTGAGAATATTTTATATAAATCAAATGAAGTTTAATGTTTAATGGAGCTAGGCTAACAGTTTCCCCCTGCTTCCAGTCTTTGTGCTAAGCTAGGCTAACAGGTTGTCAACATCCAGACAGAGAATTAGTGAACAAGATCTCAAAATAAGAACAACCTACAATTAATCTGTACAATTTAGTTAAGACTTTTTAAAATTTAATAAATGAATCAGATTCAGAAATGTCTCATTTTAATGCAAAAATATCAATAAATGTAAATAATTTTTAATTATTTAATTTAAATCTGTTATTTTAGTTCTTCTGATGATTATTATCATTATCATAAATGATTAAACATATAGACTCTCCATACAGGTTTTAAATCCATCACACCAAGTTTGATCTTGTTTATTGTCTGCAGCCAATCAGGAAGCAAACAGCTGCTTTTGCTGCCATCTAGTGGTTGTTGGTTGTATTTCCATGTTTGCACTCTGTGCTGCAGGAGATCCAGTACAGCCACCTCATCCTGTGCACCGGGTCTGACGGAGCGTTCCCCGGGAAGTTCAACACCACGGCGTCGTATCAGACCGCCGTCCAGACGTACGAGGACTTTGTCAAGCAGGTACGACATCAGGACAGGACAGGAGAGGTCGGCAGAGCTTCCATCCATCCAACCTGTGTGTGCGCGTGTGTGTGTGTGTGTGTGTGTGTGTGTGTGTGTGTGTGTGTGTATTCAGGTCCAGGCAGCAGACTCGGTGTTGGTGGTCGGAGGAGGGTCGACTGGTGTGGAGATGGCTGCTGAGATCAAGACGGAGTATCCAGACAAGAAGGTGAGCGTCAGATCTGAGAGTCAGTCTGACCTCTGACCTCTGAGATCAAATGTTATTTAAAGGTGTATTACACTGTTCTGTCACTGTGCTGCTCAGATAAAGTATGACCAGTCAGAGTATCCGTTCCGGGTTGCTAAGTTTCTTGAAGACATTTTGTCTTCTTCAGTTGATGTCTAGCTCTGTGATGCTTTGAGAAGAGACACATGACTCAGCTGAGTGGTTAGAGAGACCATTCGTCAACTGAGGAGCGGGGTTACAACCAATCACAGTATAAAGAGTGGACAGAGCATGAGTGACGTCACACACAGGTTTCTGTTTTGAAGCTTTTGGCTTCATTTCCCAGCTACTGAGGTTACAACACAGTCCTAAAATCACTTCCATCTACACCATGTGACCTTAACAGGTCCTTAACGACCCACAGGTGTCCTTAACGACCCACAGGTGTCCTTAACGACTTACAGGTGTCCTTAACGACCCACAGGTGTCCTTAACGACTCGCAGGTGTCCTTAACGACTCACAGATGTCCTTAACGACCCACAGGTGTCCTTAACGACCCACAGGTGTCCTTAACGACTTACAGGTGTCCTTAACGACCCACAGGTGTCCTTAACGACTCGCAGGTGTCCTTAACGACCCACAGGTGTCCTTAACGACTTACAGGTGTCCTTAACGACCCACAGGTGTCCTTAACGACTCGCAGGTGTCCTTAACGACTCACAGATGTCCTTAACGACTCACAGATGTCCTTAACAGCCCGTTGAATCTTAACAGCACTGATGGAGGGAGTTCATGTGATTCTGGGTCTTGTTCATGTGTGATGGGATTTTGAGATGGACCGGTGGATTGTTGCAGTGTCAGGAACAATGTGGACAAGAGTAACCTGCAGAGTATTCGTCCTGTCGTCCTGTTAGTATCGTACGAGCACCTCTAAAGTTTATTCTCATGTTTTGTTCAGGTGGTTCTGATCCACTCCAGAATTGGGCTGGCTGACCCGGAGCTGCTGCCCAGCGTCAGACAGGAGGCCAAAGAGGTTCTGCTGCAGAAAGGAGTGGAGCTGCTGCTGGGTATGAAGATGTTAATGAACAAGCAGCGAGCTCCTGCACAGGAAGTGTCGGCCTCTTATGAACCTGTCGTGTGTCGTAGGTCACAAAGTGTCCAACCTGTCGGAGCTGCAGCTCAACGTGACCCAGAAGAACATGGTGGTCACCACAGATAAAGGAGAGAGGCTGACCACGGATCTGATCATCTGCTGCACCGGACTCAAGATCAACTCTGCAGCCTACGCCTCCAGCTTCTGTGAGTGCAAGCAGACCTCCACCCACAACAGAACAGGCTACAGACACAAACTCCACCCTCAGACGCTGATCTGAGGATGGGTGGTTTCAGTTGTACTTGAGTAAATGTACTTAGTTACCTCTCAGGTCTGGTGCAGTTTGACTTGGTGACCAATAGGTGTCAGTGTTTCTTTATTTTTATGGTCTGTTATTTGGGTTCAGTCAAACACTGTGATTGGCTGTCTGGCCTGTCCATCACACTTTAAACTGATGAGTGTGTTTGTGCTCACAGCTGGCTCTCTGGCTGATAACGGAGCTCTGAAGGTGAACTCTCACCTGCAGGTCGAAGGCTTCTCCAACGTCTTCGCCGTGGGCGACTGTGCTAACGTGAACGAGCCCAAGATGGCGTACCATGCTGGACTGCATGCCGGCGTCGCCGTTACCAACATCGCCAACAGTCTGAGTGGGAAGGAGCTGACCTCATACTGCACAGGTACACACACACCTGTCCTGTCTGTTACTGGTTGACTGACGCTGTCACTGACTGACTGTGTTGCTGGTTGCTAGGCAACGTCACCATGTTGCTGGCGATGGGCTATAATGACGGCGTGGGTCAGTTTAATGGGCTGAAGTTGCCTCGTTGCCTTGTTGCTTTGGGGAAGAGTCGAGATCTGCTGCTGTGGAAGAGCTGGAGGGAGATGGAGCAGAAACAACCCTGACCTGAAACCCAGCAGCCAATCATCAACCAGGTCACCAACAGCAGACACAGCAGCAGCTAATATTACTGACTAGTCCAACAGCAGTCAGCCCAGCTCGGCGTCTGTCTTTCAGCCTTTTATTTCACCAAGCTCTCACCAACCACTAAAAGTCAGTCCCAGATTTACTCTTGTCCGGCGGCTTCGCTCTCTTCTCCTCTGCCATTATGTCCATAGAAGCTGCTGGGCCCAGTTACACTGCTAACGCTTGCCCAGCTCCGGTTCTGGGACGACGCAGGAGCTATCAAACTGAGCTGACATTAGCTAATAGCAGCTAACAAACTGAGCCATCATTAGCTAACAGCAGCTGACAGACTGAGCTAACATGAGCTAACAGCAGCTGACAAACTGACCCAACAGCAGCTAACAAACTGAGCTAACAGCAGCTAACAAACTGAGCTAACAGCAGCTAACAAACTGAGCTAACATGAGCTAACAGCAGCTACAGCTGTCAGCAGTTTACTTCACTGTCCATCATAAACTCTGTAAATCACAGAGAGTTGAGGCGGAGCAGCCGGAGGACATCAGAGGGAAAACCAGAAAACATTTTCTCCATAAAATATGATCCAGTTTCACCAGAATCAGTGAAATAGTTGGTGGTGTGTGACTTAGTGCCGTAAAGCGTTACGTACTTCTCCCGACCCGGAGCCCAAAGTTACATAGTGTGAGAACAGACGTACGAATGACAGAGACACCGTTCAGCTGATCACAGGTCAGTGTGGATCAACAGGAACAGTAACAGACGGTAGATTATTAAAGTTACATTAATGTTGATTTAACGTTGTAACTGTATAATGCTGTTAGAATGCTCAGGTCACTTTCATACAAACATCAGCTTCATGTGGAGTTCTTCACGTTTACCTCGGATGTATTATTTATGTCACTGACATGAGTCACGTTTCTATTTGAACAGTAGAAATATTTTATTTTACCTCACGAAACATTTGAGATGAAAGAAGCAGCACAGACGTACAAACACATTCTTTATTAATAAATAAAAGATTTTAAAGTTAACATCGACTGTTCGTCTCATTCATCATCGACAGAATCACAAAATGAGCTTCATCATCATTAATATTAATAAAGTCTCTGGTGCAAAACAAGGATCATAAATATTCATGTGAGTAACATGACGCGATATTAAGAAAAGTGAAACAACACGTGTGTTTTGAGACTTCTCCGGCTCCCGATTGGCTGCCATCATGAGTCAAATAAATACTAACAAATCAATAAATAATCAGATTTATAGCTGAAGTTTGGACAAACGGAACTTCTCAACACTGACCTGTGCAAGTGTGGATTAAACCCAGTTAACAGAAGCTAACAGCAGCTATTAACCTGAGCTAACAGAAGCTAACAGCAGCTAACATTAGCTAGTAATCTGAGCTAACAGAAGCTAACATTAGCTAGTAACCTGAGCTAACAGGAGCTAACATTAGCTAACAGAAGCTAGTAGCCTGAGCTAACATTAGCTAACAGCAGCACACATAGTGAGCTAACAGAAGCTAACAGCAGCCAACATTAACAAGTCATCACCGCCTCCTGATTGGCTGTGTGATTGGAGGTGTGTTCAGGTGAAACCAGTTGAACCAGTACGAGTAGGGTGGGTGTGGCCTGCTTGGAATGTCACTGTGTGTTTGTGAAACTAGTCGAGGAGACGAAGACGTGGACTTTCACGAACTTTGACCTTTTCTTTAAACCTTGTTTTAACTTATAAAATCATTTAAACCAAATAAGGACTTCCTTTCTTAAACTTCCTGCTCACCTGAACCTGTCAATCTGCTCTGACTTCATTTCTTGTGTTAAACGTTCGCAGCTTAAGTATCAGCCATGATGAAGAATGTCCCACAATGCCCCTGGCGGCGTCTACTCCGTCTTCTTGGTCTTGCAGTCGGTGCCGCGGCGCAGGTACGTGTTGTAGAAGAAGTTGGAGAAGAGCAGCAGGTAGCTGAGGTACATGAGTGACGCCCACATGATGTTGTTGACGCTGGACGGACAGTCGCCGTGCTGCAGCCAGCGGTACACGAGGCCGCTCACCGTCAGCCCCATCGCCATCTGGCTGATCTGAGCGCTGGTGATGAGCACGGCGAAGGGCCGCGGCACGTGCACGCCGGCAGCTCGCGCGGCGTAGTAGCTGTACATGAGCGCGTGCACAGCGTAGTTCATGGTCATGAACCAGCCGCCGCCAGCCACCATGTCTTTGTAGGAGTACCACGAGTACAGCAGCACGGTGATGTGGTGGTACCAGTGCAGGAAGAGCAGCTTCTGCTTCCTGAGCACGATGAACGCCGTGTCGCCTGACAGACAGAACACAGGGTTTAATGAGTGCTACATGTTTTTATATTCAAGTAGTGATGCTAACTGAGGGGGCGGGGCTACATGAGGGGGCGCACCCTCGTACAGACGTTATGTAAGAACTGACCGAGCTCTGGAGCTTTGCTCAGGACGAAGGCGTACGCCCAGAACTTGCTGACCGGTCCGTTGTAGAAGCTCTGGTCACAGATGGAGCATTTGAAGCCGCTGCTGCTTAGGACGTGAAACATGTAGCCGCCGGTCCGAACGGCGCCGATGATGCTGCGAACAAACACACAGACAACACGTCAGCACCTGGAGTACAAATATAAGTACACATTACAGGTACTTTAGTAGTACATCCAACTTCAAATACTTAATACTTCTACTACTAGCAGTTAGCTACTTTAGCTCGTGGCTAGGCTAAAGCTATCTGTCAGCAGCTGTGTATTGTTCTCAGAGGGCGGCGACACGTCAACATACACCAACACAGAGCACCAACGCTGCCGTTACCATGGAGACAGCTAAACATTAACGACCTCGGTCAGCGTGGACATTTGAAAACAAAGTGAGCTCTTCAGTTTGACGCGGTCACACAGGTGGAGGTGTCACAGGTGGAGGTGTCACAGGTGTGTGCTTACCTGAAGACGGCGAGGCTGAGTGACCACAGGATGAGCGGCCGCCGCAGGTTGAGTTTGGGTCGAGGCTTCATGAAGCGCTGACCTCCAAACACCAGGGCGGCGTACAGAGCGCTGAACACGAAGGACGTACACCTGCAGGAGAAAATACACGAGTCAAAGACTGAGACTAAGGGTGCGGTCGAATAGTCAAAAAAATTAGCTCCTAAGTCCTTTCCTAACCACTTTTCCTAACCACTTTTCCTTGACCTCGATGGAAAACGTCACAAGGTCAAGGAAAGATGTGAAGGAGAGGTGATAAGGAGTTAGGAGAAGACGACTGCTCTTACACTAGACTACGTCATGAAGCGACGGTGAATGTTATTGACGTGATCTGTGGTAAAACTACAAAGTCCAGAAGATGGACTACAAAACGCTCATCTGAGATCCTTCCTAGATACTCCCCGCGCTCTGACCGTGTTGTTTCATGCAGGAAATATAAACGTGGACAACCCGGTGACAAATGTGACGTCATCATCAACGTCAGAGTTCAAATAATAATGAATATTGTCCACCTGTCACAGAAGGCAGATGAAGTGTTTGTTAGCTGGTATGGGCGCTCACCCTCCTGTCCACTCATAGAGAAACATGTTAGCAAGTTATGGCAAAGATATATGATGAATCAGCAACGGGAACTTCATGATGATCTGCAGGACGCTGCATGGCACAGTTCCAAACAGTTTGAACATGACGGCATCACCTCCTTTCCTTTCCTAAAGGATGGTCCAGTGTATCCTATGCTAAAGGAGATAATAAAGGAAGCATTGAAGCTCCTTTCCTTAACAGTTGGAGGATTCAAACAGCTCTTATTGTGGCGGACACATCAACACTTCAGCTCATTTCACTCAGTGAGGAAGGTTGTTTTTGTCAGGTAGAGGAGAGCTAACGGAGATGTTAATGACGTTTCAGTAAACAAACAGTCTGAAGATTAATCTGTAATTTAATTAATTAGTGATTCAATAATGAAATAAAACTTTAAAAAATGGCTCCATTTTAATTTAATAATTTAAATTAATCTGTCATAAATTTATTTTATTTTGTCATTTTAAATCACAAACACACCTGAGCAGAGTCACACTGTTGCTAAGCAACAGCAGACCAAAACTCCACACATGTTGCTGAGCAGGTAGCTGACAGAGACTGAACACCTGAGGCATGAAGGGGAACAGGTAAGACGGGGAGTCATTATTTCAGCCTATCAATCACACACACACACACACACACACACACACTCTAAATATAAATTCATTAATTAGAACGCCAGGTGACCTGTTTCTTCTTTTAATCACGTGATACACAAATCAAACTTTTCGGCATATTTTAATATTTCATCACCTTTAACACCCCAACGAGTGACGTCACTGTCCCGGTGCCTCACCTGTCACATTCCTTTCATGTTTCACTCAGAACATTTGAGAACAAACAGGAAGTATCGAAACTTAACATCAGCTCACCAATCATCACTTCTGATTGGCTCATCAGCCTCTCACCGCGCGCTCAGTATCAGTATGATCAAACCGGTTCCGGTGAATGGACCGGTGCCGTCTGACCTACTGGGTGTATGCCGAGACAAAGACTGGACCGTAAACACCCCGAAACCGCCTTTAAACGAGTTTTAAAGCCGGAGAAACTCAGAGTTACCGGAGAGTTTGGGGACAGTGAACGCATCAGAAGAATCACGGCACGAGCTCAATGTTAGCCATCAGTGTGTTAGCTCACCAGTTAGCCTGCATCCACTCTATGGCTCCTCTCTCGTCGAAGCGCCGCTCGAAGCCGTACTCAGCCAGCGGCAGGTGGAGGTGTGTCCCGTTCAGGTGCAGCATGACGTCCATCTGTGTGTGTGTGTCTGATGAGGTGTGTGAACAACAGACCGTCTGTGTCTCCTCCTCCAGTCTGGCTCTGTCCTCTCACCTGTCTGCTAATTAAAGCTTACACTCAGGGGGCGGGGCTTCGCGAGGGGCGGGGCTCAGGGACACACCTGTTACCTGTGGGCTGTTTTTTTTCCCCATGAGACAGATTTAAATTCTGTTTGTTTTATTCAGATTATATTATTATTAATTATTTAAATCAAATCAAACGTATAGAGAGACGTAGTCTCTGAGACGTCCCCGCAGACTGTCTAAAACCTGGACGTAGTCTCCGTGACGTCCCCGCAGACTGTCTGAAACCTGGACGTAGTCTCCGAGACGTCCCCGCAGACTGTCTAAAACCTGGACGTAGTCTCCGTGACGTCCCCGCAGACTGTCTAAAACCTGGACGTAGTCTCCGTGACGTCCCCGCAGACTGTCTAAAACCTGGACGTAGTCTCTGTGATTAACTTTATTGAACTCTCTGTATAATAGCAATGATAATATCATTTTATCCTTCTCTCTCAACAAACACAGACAGATAATAGAGAGACAGACACACACACACACACACAGACAAGACAAAAGGCTTTCAAAATAAGAGTCCCTTCAAAATAAAAGACTTTGTCTGACAGTTTGAGTTACTCTCCTGGAAATTCCTGTGAATTCCCCGTATCCCCAGATGCCATCAGCGGTAACGTCCTCACACATGCAAACAGAAGAACTGTTTGTCAGACATTTGTCAGAAACAGTCTGTGGGGACGTCACAGAGACTACGTCCAGGTTTTAGACAGTCTGTGGGGACGTCACAGAGACTACGTCCAGGTTTTAGACAGTCTGCGGGGACGTCACGGAGACTACGTCCAGGTTTTAGACAGTCTGCGGGGACGTCACGGAGACTACGTCCAGGTTTTAGACAGTCTGTGGGGACGTCACAGAGACTACGTCCAGGTTTTAGACGGTCGGTCTACGCAGGGACAGTCTGTGGGGCCACGGAGACTACGTCCAGGTTTTAGACAGTCTGTGGGGCGCCACGGAGACTACGTCCAGGTTTCAGACAGTCTGTGGGGACGTCACGGAGACTACGTCCAGGTTTTAGACAGTCTGTGGGGATGTGACAGAGACTACGTCCACGTCTACTTCCCAGCATCCTCTGGGTGGAGCTCAGCGTCTCCTGAATGTCTGAAGTTTCTGACTGAAGAGAAACTCTTTGTCTCTTTGTCTCGGTCCTTGTGAACTCGTTCTGCTGCTTCTCTTCCTCCATCATCATTCACTGAGCTGGACATTCACTAACGTTTACACAGTGGCAGAAAGAATGGACAGATCAGTCAGGTCAGCCTGACTCTCCTGTAGCATCATGTTTGTCCATCATCAGCAGGATGGCCTCACATGGCCTCATCTTTTAATCCTCAGAACAAACAAACACAAGTATAGTTTGCTGATTGTGTGGTAAGCACACACACCCACACACACGCACGCACACACACACACACACAACATGCTGCTGGTAAATGTTTATCATGTCGTCATGTTTTTTTGCCTCAGGACTAAAACTGTCGCTGCTGCTAAACAAATCGTCAGTACCAACATCATCCATCCATCATCCATCCGTCATCCATCCATCATACATCCATCATACATCCATCATCCATCCGTCATCCATCCGTCATCCATCCATCATACATCCGTCATCCATCCATCATACATCCGTCATCCATCCATCATCCATCCGTCATCCATCCATCATACACATCCATCATACATCCGTCATCCATCATCCATCCGTCATCCATCCATCATCCATCCATCATCCATCCGTCATACATCATCCATCCGTCATACATCCATCATACATCCGTCATCCATCCATCATCCATCCGTCATACATCCAACATCCGTCATCCATCCATCATACATCATCCATCCGTCATCCATCATCCATCCATCATCCATCCGTCATACATCCATCATCCATCCGTCATCCATTCATCATACATCATCCATCCATCATACATCATCCATCCGTCATCCATCCATCATACATCCGTCATCCATCCATCATACATCCATCATCCATCCATCATACATCCATCATACATCCGTCATCCATCCATCATACATCCATCATCCATCCGTCATCCATCCATCATCCATCCATCATCCATCCGTCATCCATCCATCATCCATCCATCATCATCCATCCATCATACATCATCCATCCATGATCCATCATCCATCCATCATACATCATCCATCCATGATCCATCATCCATCCATCATCCATCCGTCTCCCATCATCCATCCATCATCCATCCATCATACATCATCCATCCATCATCGATCTGTCACCCATCATCCATCCATCATCCATCCATCCATCATACATCATCCATCCATCACCCATCATCCATCCATCCATCCATCCATCATACATCATCCATCTGTCACCCATCATCCATCCATCCATCATACATCATCCATCCATCATCCATCCATCATACATCCATCCATCCATCATACATCATCCATCCATCTGTCACCATCATTCATCCATCATCCATCCATCATCCATCCATCATACATCATCCATCCGTCATCCATCATCCATCTGTCATACATCCATCATCCATCCGTCATCCATCCATCATACATCCGTCATCCATCCATCATACATCCATCATCCATCCGTCATACATCCATCATACATCCGTCATACATCCATCATACATCCATCATCCATCCATCATACATCCATCATCCATCCGTCATCCATCCATCATCCATCCGTCATCCATCCGTCATCCATCCATCATCCATCCATCATCCATCCATCCATCATCCATCCATCATACATCATCCATCCATGATCCATCATCCATCCATCATCCATCCGTCTCCCATCATCCATCCATCATACATCATCCATCCATCATCGATCTGTCACCCATCATCCATCCATCCATCCATCATCCATCCATCACCCATCATCCATCCATCCATCCATCATACATCATCCATCTGTCACCCATCATCCATCCATCATCCATCCATCCATCATCCATCCATCATACATCATCCATCCATCACCCATCATCCATCCATCCATCCATCCATCATACATCATCCATCTGTCACCCATCATCCATCCATCCATCATACATCATCCATCCATCATCCATCCGTCACCCATCATCCATCCGTCATCCATCATCCATCATCATACATACATCATACATCCATCCAACATCCATCATCCATCCATCACCCATCATCCATCCATCCATCCATCCATCCATCCTCCATCCATCACCCATCATCCATACATCATCCATCCATCATACATCATCCATCCATCATCCATCTGTCACCCAGCCACAGCTGACGGTTTGTTTTCTTCCTGTACACAGAAAAACACTGTCATATTTCATGACAAAATCTTTATGTATACAGAATAAAGCAGAATTTTAAATGATAAACTGTTAATTACAGTAAAACACTGTAATATTTATATATTTCCCTCATTATTAATAATGTATCTATTTATACGTAATTTATATTATATCTTCATGTTAATTATACGGAAACATACCGTTTCTTTTGATGGAGAAAATCTTTTATTACTGTAAAATCAACAGTTTTGTTTTACAGTAAAACTCTATATATTATATTATTATTCTTTTTTATATATATATATCATTTTATTTATATTTCATGGTAACGACATTTAAAGACAGAATAAAGTGTTTCAGATTAGTGACACAGTATAACACTGTAATGTATGATTCATACATGTTAAACTCATACACACTTGGCTGTTGTTTGTGTGAATGTAACTAGATGAAGTTATTCTGGAGGTAACGTGCAAACATGAGAGCAGCAATGAGTCAGGTGTCAGCAAACAAACTGTCTGCTGGGAAAGTCCACGCGTCTCTGAGACAACACAAGGACATTCAGACAGTCTTCATCTGTTTTTAATCTGTTTATCATGTTTTAAATCTGTTTAATGTTTTTAATATGATTTATCTGTTTTTAATGTTTTTAAAGTTTTTAATCAGATTTTAATGTATTTAATCTGTTTTTTCTTCACTCATGTTTTACACCTACAGGCCTGAAATACAACCTTTACTCTATGACCGATCAGAGCTTCTGTATATATCACTTATGTCCTGTGCTCCTTTTTTATGTTTATTTTATTTTATTTTACAGTTCTGTGATTTTCTGTTTTGTATTTATACAGAAACATTTAATAATAATTAAAAACACGTAATTCATCTGAACAAAGAACAAATACAAATATTTAATGTTCTGACATTTTAAAATTTTATTTTGAAATGATCACATTGTTGTTGTTACGTCTCGGCTGTGCTCGGCTGTGCTGCTTGGCTGTGCTCGGCTCGTGGTCCTGGTACTCCGCTCAGTGTCTTTTTGCGTCGGTCCGCTCTGACGTACCTTGCGTCGGTGTTACGTCACCTAAACGATGCGGAAGTTGAAGTCACCGTGGAGAACGTAAACTAATGTCAGCTGCCGCCTAAAAGATCCGAAAAACAGCCGAAGAAGAAGAAAAAAAGAGCCGAAGAAGAAGAAACCGAACCGGGCGGACCGTCCGTCTCCGGCTGCACTCCGCCGACACCGGCATGTAACGTAACTCAGCTAGCCGTTACTCTGTCACTCCACATCTGCCCGCTCTGTGGTCGTCGGTTCGCTCGCTACCGACACCGTGAAACGTTAAATGGACCCACCGGGTGACTCAGAGTCCACGCCGGGGCTCGCGGGGTGTCGTACGGGTCGTTGAGCTCGTGGAGCCCCGCTGCATCCCGCTCTCTGCTGGAGGTAAGTGAGCGACGCGCGGAGCTCCTTTGAAAAACAACCGGTTTTAACGGTTTCTTTGACATTCTCTGATTTATATGAGCATTTGAACACCGCTGGAGGTCTCTGCGGGTTCACGAGCCTCTCCTCGCTGTTTCGGCTTACACATTAATGCAGCAAACCGCCGTTTGTCCCGGTAAGTGTCACTTTCACAGCCGTCCATCTGTTAACGATTGTCCTCTCTAACGTGCGCTCCGCCCCGCCGAGCGGCGGCCGGCGGCGGCGAGACTCTCTTGGAAAAGTGGACATATGATGGATGGTGGTGATGTTTGGCGGATTGTGAAGGAGCCGAACTGAAAACCGACGTCCCGTGATTGTTTAAAAGGCTTTGGGTTTAACGTGAGACCGTGTTTACCGGGCGAAGAACCGAGCCGAACCGTAAAACGACGCTTCTCTGAAAGGAGTTTGTCAGTCTGATGTCAAACACAGCCGGGTTTAGTTTGGTAGATCAGAGTGTAGAGACGGGACCGGGACCGGGACCAGGACCGGGACCAGGGATGCTGAAGGTCGAGCGACCTTTAAAGCGAGAGCAGCTCACATTACAACTGAGGACACTGATCGATCTATTGATTTATTTCAACTCAATATTTCATCAGCTGATCTTTAAATTATTAATTATTTAATTATTAGTCTGATGTTAGTCTGGTGTCAGTCTGGTCTTAGTCTGATGCCAGTCTGGTCTTAGTCTGATGTTAGTCTGGTGTCAGTCTGGTCTTAGTCTGATGCCAGTCTGGTCTTAGTCTGATGTTAGTCTGGTGTCAGTCTGGTCTTAGTCTGATGCCAGTCTGGTCTTAGTCTGGCGTCAGTCTGATGCCAGTCTGGTCTTAGTCTGATGTTAGTCTGATGTTAGTCTGATGTTAGTCTGATGTCAGTCTGATGTTAGTCTGATGTTAGTCTGGCGTCAGTCTGATGCCAGTCTGATGCCAGTCTGGTCTTAGTCTGATGCCAGTCTGGTCTCAGTCTGATGCCAGTCTGGTCTTAGTCTGATGCCAGTCTGGTCTTAGTCTGATGCCAGTCTGGTCTTAGTCTGGTGTCAGTCTGGTGTCAGTCTGATGTTAGTCTGATTGTAGTCTGGTGTTACTCTGGTCTTAGTCAGTCTGGTCTTAGTCTGGTGTCAGTCTGGTCTTAGTCTGATGTCAGTCTGGTGTCAGTTTGGTCTTAGTCTGATCTTAGTCTGATGTCAGTCTGGTGTCAGTTTGGTCTTAGTCTGATGTTAATCTGGTGTCAGTCTGGTCTTAGTCTGGCGTCAGTCTGGTCTTAGTCTGGCGTCAGTCTGATGCCAGTCTGGTCTTAGTCTGGCGTCAGTCTGGTCTTAGTCTGGCGCCAGTCTGGTGTTAGTCTGGCGTCAGTCTGGTCTTAGTCTGGCGTCAGTCTGATGCCAGTCTGGTCTTAGTCTGGCGTCAGTCTCGTGTCAGTCTGATGTTAGTCTGATGCCAGTCTGGTCTTAGTCTGGTGTCAGACACGTGTCAGTCTGATGTCAGTCTGATGTTAGTCTGATGCCAGTCTGGTCTTAGTCTGGCGTCAGTCTGGTGTCAGTCTGGTGTCAGTCTGGCATCAGTCTCGTGTCAGTCTGATGCAGTCTGATTGTAGTCTGGTGTTACTCTGGTCTTAGTCAGTCTGATGTCAGTCTGGTGTCAGTCTGGTCTTAGTCTGATCTTAGTCTGATGTCAGTCTGCTGTCAGTCTGGTCTTAGTCTGGTGTCAGTCTGATGTCAGTCTGCTGTCAGTCTGGTCTTAGTCTGGTGTCAGTCTGATGTTAGTCTGATTGTAGTCTGGTGTTACTCTGGTCTTAGTCAGTCTGGTCTTAGTCTGATGTCAGTCTGGTGTCAGTCTGGTCTTAGTTTGGTGTCAGTCTGGTCTTAGTCTGATCTTAGTCTGATGTCAGTCTGTTGTTAGTCTGATGTTAGTCTGATGTTAGTCTGGTGTTACTCTGGTCTTAGTCAGTCTGATGTCAGTCTGATGTCAGTCTGGTGTCAGTCTGGTCTTAGTCTGATCTTATTCTGATGTCAGTCTGGTGTCAGTCTGGTCTTAGTCTGATGTCAGTCTGGTCTTAGTTTGATGTTATTCTGGTCTTAGTCTGATGTCAGTCTGGTGTCAGTCTGGTGTCAGTGTCGTCTTAGTCTGATGTCAGTCTGTTGTTAGTCTGTTGTTAGTCTGATGTTAGTCTGGTGTCAGTCTGTTGTTAGTCTGTTGTTAGTCTGATGTTAGTCTGGTCTTTGTCTCATGTCAGTCTGTCGTGGTCTCACGTGGGCTGTTATGGTCTGTCGTGATCTATTGTGGTGTGTCGTGGTCTTTTGTGGTCTCCTGATGATCCATGTCTTTGACCATACTTAGATTAAAGTCTGTATAAAGTCAATTCTGAGATTTCTTTCCAAACACGTTAAATATGTTGTAAAAGTTGCTGAAAACACGTGAAAAGACTTTGAACGATATATTGCTGGAATGTGGAGTTAGAGGTTCAAACAGTTTTCCACCAGTTTCCAGTCCAGGATTTTGTGGGCGGTCCTTAAAGGGGGGCTCGATGACACGCTGAAGCTGCTCGACTGCTCTCTTGAGTGGGCGTGGCTTCAGCACATTCACATGACACGCCCCCATGTGCTGAAGCCACGCCCCCACACATTTTTACCTTTTTGGCAATCTCATAAACTTGTTGATATTTTTAATCATTCAAATTTGGCTGGGTGGTTAATAACACTTTCTTCTTTGGTCTGACCAACTCATATTTATTCTGACTTTACACAGACGAAGGAGGCAGGGAAGAAGAGGCAGGACTACAAATGGGGTCCAGTGTGTTACTCAGTCTGACACTGGTTGTAACCCCCTCGCCTCACTCTCCTTCCTTGTGCATTAGAGAAACTGCAGTGACAGACACTGAAGTTTGCTTGTTCTGGGCTCCTGTAGAAACATGGAGGAACATGTCACGAGTCAGCTGATTAAACCTCTGAGGGTTCAGTTAGCCGTTTGTTCAGTCTTCACGTTATCAGACATTTTATTATTTTTATTGATTGTTTAAAAGTTAAACATGATCTGTGAAGACGCAACGACAACAACAACAACAACAACGACAGCAATGACAGCGACAGAACGGGAATCATTTCTGGATCGTTGGTTTCCAAAAGGTACATCATCACACTGACGTCAGGAAGACGATCCAACAGACACACTGAACACTGGTCTGGGAGATGAGGAGGAGGAGGAGGAGGAGAAACTCTGAAGCTGAAACTGTAAGAAGACTTTCAGGTTTTCAAAATATAAACGATCGTCTGCCCTGATGTTATAACAGCCAGTGAACTAACCACTCCTCTGACATACACCTGTACTGTAATGCGTTGTGACATCACTGTTGGGGGCATGTCCTGTGTCATTCATTGTTATTGTTTGGCCTTTAAAGCAGTTCATCTGCTGCACCTCATTGGCTGAAAGTCCAGGTCTGCAGGCAGCGGATTGGCTGGCAGGCTGCCAAGAAGACAGGGCGGGGATGTCAGCTGATTGATAGAGATCGAAGGTGGAGGGAGGGAGGGGGGTGAGGAGCCGGAGGAGGAGGAAGAGGAGGAGCCGGAGGAGGAGGAAGAGGAGGAGCTGGAGGAGGAGAAGCTGAGTCGGGTCTGTAAATCCACGATGAGCCGGCTCTGCTGCTGCAGACAACAAGTGTTCAGAGAGAGAGAGAGAGAGAGAGAGGAGGGCGAGGGACGATAAAACGAGGTTACTCTAAACAGAGAGAGTGGAAAAGGAGGTTACCACGGCAACTCGAGGGACGTCGCTGCAGCGGCGAGTGAGGACGCTGGGACACACAGGTAAGGTTACAGCTGTGTGTATGTGTGTTTGTACATGTGTGTGTGTTCGTACGTGTGTGCATACGTGTGGTTTCAGTGTGTGTGCCGGTGGATTGAGCAGTGCATCCTGGGAGGGGGGAGGAGGAGGGGGGAGGAGGGGGAATCCTATTAGCAGAGTCCAGGAAAAGTAGGGCTAACTGTGTGCTTATCACACACACACACACACACACACCGAGACAGGTCACACCACGAGCAACACACACTTCCTTCATTCAGGAAGTTGTCGTGGTGTTTTTGGTGCCGAACAAACAAAATAAAAGAATATAAAGAAGATGAAAATCTAAATAAATGTTTTGAATATGAAATAAATGGTGTGTGTCTGAACCCGGATCACGGTGGAGCTACACCTGCACGGACCAGTTCAGTTTAGAGACACAAAGATGAACAGCAGCATTAAGAAATAAATATGAGTAATAACAATAAAACATGTCGTCCCTGATGTCAGTGTAGCCACGATTCTTGAGAACCTGCTAACGTGCATTAACATGAACACACACCTGTAGTTAACGTCCTCTGGACTATGTTTAGTTAAATATCTTCAATAAATATGTTGCAGACTGTGAACAAACATATTGTTCATATGTTTCTATTGTTAATATGTTGTAATACTCTTTTTATCGTCCTTATATTCTTTAAGATTTTTTACTCGATGTTATTATGCACCAAAAACACCAAGACAACCTCGTATGTGAAGAGAAAAGTTCATCATGGGAAGTTCCCCAACAGTCTAGCAGCATCAGTAAAGGATGGTTCAGCTGAACTATAAGCTCTAAGTTATAGATATTGTTTCCTCACCCTGTGTCTGCCTCACTTACTGATTTCCTACATTTCCCAGAAATCCCTTGGGCATCCCACTGAGGGTTCTAGGACTTGTTTCAGTCAGGTCCTCCCTGATGGACATAACTCTGTCACAAAGTGCCCTGGAGCCAGGCAGTCATCCCACCAGCGACACTGTGAACCTTCAGTGTTGTCCTTGCTGTAAACAGGAAGTGTTTGTGTCGTAGACTTCCTGTCTAATCCACACAGGAGGTGTCAGATCCAGATCACGTCTTTTCATCTCTGCTGCCCGTCAGTCTGGTCTTCAGGTTGACCGACTGTCCAGCTTCAGACTGTGTTCATGTGTTGCTGTTGGGTTTGAGTTCATCACAGATGTAAACTGATGTTCTCCAGCCTCTGAATATATATGAGTAAAGAAAAGAACACGTTACTGTCCGGCAGCAGCTGAGTAACATTGAGAAAGCGTCTAAAGTCCCAAGTCATTTTTCCTGGTCTTACCTGCAGCAGCTGGTCTTTATACAGACAAAAGAGTCAAGTAGAGTCAAGTATCAGCACCTGTCTGATCTTTTGGACCATCGGGTAGCATCATCACATTGTTTGGACTAACTTCTTGTTTTAATCTTCATGACAACAGAATAAATGTGTAAGTGAAGCAGCAGATCGCCACGTTATTGACCTCCTCCCTCAAACAGTCTTTCAACCTCGGCTATGATCATGTCATGAGAACAGACATGAATTCATTAATGGTACGAAATAATAACCATACAGTCCAACTGAAGAGCGATGCTGCAGGTCTGGAAGTTAGCCCTCATGCTGTATAGTTTTCATAGCTGTCACCCTGCAGCCTCCGTCAATACACACCCTAATCTAGCACACTAAAAGACATCAAAGTATCAAGATAAAATATTGTTTTCATTTTCAAATGATACCCATGATGCCCTGCTCTTTGTCTTTGTTGTGGACTCAGCTTGTTGTTGTCGTAAATGGATTGAAATATAAACCTGGTTGTTGCTACCTCAGCAACTATATACAATATTACTATATATATATATATATATATATATATATATATATATATATATATATATATATATATATATATATATATATATATATATATATATATATATATATATCAGCAGTATTTAAGCACTGACAGCAGTAAAAACTGTCAAATGAAATACTGTAATGACACTTTGAACTTCCTGTGGTGTGAACTGGTTCGCCGTGTAGCACGTCCGTTATGATGTGGCAACCTCATTATTCTAATCAGTCATATGGGAGTGACTCTTGACCTCTGTTAACGTCCTTGTCACTTCCCGGAGCTGTCAGAGATCAGAAATCAATGTTATCTTCGACAGCCTTTAGTGTGTTTCCTGCAGCTCAGTGTGTTGTTGACACATGACTGATGATCTAAATCAGTGACCTCCATCTGAGGAGGATGGCTGAGGATTTACTGTAAAAGACAGTTTGAAACTGCAGACAGACAACACGGAGAAACGCAATACTCAAGAAAAGGGTTTGCAAATCAGACCACTCGTACTGAACACCAGAGCAACAAGCGGCTTTTCCTCATCTATTAATAGAAGAATTTAAACTCATGTGGCGTCTGCTGGCCGCCATGTTGGAGGATGATCAAAGGCACAAATGAACATGTAGTTACGATGACATCTGACCTTTTTATACGGACACAAGTTGTCTTAAAGGCTGAGACGGCAGCAGACTTTTTATGTACAGATGGGTGACAACTAAAACCTATGAAAGGAACCCCAGAACATTGTAAAGAACTACTACAACCATTTCAGTGGCAACTAGAACCTCTTAAGGGACATCTAAAACATCTAAAATCAGCACAGGACCTCCTCAATGACCACCAGCCTCTTAAAAGTCTCCAAAGTGGTCCTTAAGGTCTCCTAGAACTCCCTTAATGACTACTAGAACCTTCTAAATGACCCTAGAATAACCACTGCAACATCTTAAGTAATGTTGGAGCTGATGAAGGCTTTATGGTTACTCTGTTGATTGCAATGAACACTGTGGCCTCACGGGAACGGGCAGCAGTTCTTTGGACTGATAGTCAAAGTAACTAAATAACTACTGGAACATTACAGTAGCTGTAGCATTGGTCTGAATGTTTATTAGTGATTGATCACCCTCCTTTAACACGACAAACGGCAGTCCGTTGTGTTGGACTTGCCCTCTGCCTCTGATGAATAAAACATGAGAGGTCTTTGGTTTCTGATCGTAGCAATGAACCAGTTTGTCTCGTTGACCTACATAGAAGATTCAGAGGACTGTTGAAGTGTTAAGGGTCAAACTTTATCACCAGCCACAAGCTTTATGGCTAGAAGGGTGGAGACCTCCTTTAGTAACACCAAGAACATGAGAGTGACTTTTATTGTTACCTCAAGAGACGTCTGAAAGTTCATGATCAATGACTGTGGGTAATATCTGGAACCATTTTAGTAGAAGAAGGGTGATTTTAGTTTTAACAGTTATTGATTGTCACAGCAGCACAAACCTGTTATATATTGAATATTTAAATATCCCACTGAAGGACCTTTAGAGTTAGCAGTTCCTGGACTCTGGTAGGATGAACCTGAAGATGTTTTAACTTGTTTTTTAATGATGGGAAAACTGTGTGTCATGAAAAGGGTGTTGTGATATTTTTGAAAGTTAAAAGTAGAACAATAAAAGTTAAAAATGACACTGCTGTCTTGAATGCAGTGAGGATTTCTTATGAATGTCTGTAGATGACCAACTTTGTCTTTATCTCTGCTTCCTGATGCAGGTTGACGAGTAGATGAGCACATGGAGGACAGACCTGGTAGTCCGGTTCCACTTCTGACCCTCATCAAACATTTTAGCACTCTTCTGGGTACCAGGATGTCAAGGGATCATTTGCACAACTAGCAAAGGTCACCAGAAAAGGGAAGATCAGGACCTTTAGGTGACTAAGGTGCCAACATGTCTCAGGCAGGTAAAGTCCTCCACCTCTACGTTGAGGTGAGGTCTATTGCTGAGGAGGAAGGTAAGGTGCTGGGGAGAAGAGATGATGGGAATGGTCACCTGATGCTTCAGTGCCCGGATGTCCTCCCTCACTCCCGCTCCAGCCTCAACCACAGTCCGGAGCTTTCTCCAGCCTCTCAGCACCACACTGGGGTTAGAGGCCACAGCACACCCCCCTCAAAGTCCCCCTCCAGGCACTCAGTCAGCTTCCAACTCCAAAATCCTGATGCTACAGGGTCTCCCACCCAGGTCCACCAACAGGATGTGTTGTATGACAGTTTTAGTCAATTACTCCAGGTTCTTGCACCTGGAGCGACTAGTCCAAGCCAGCATGGCTCACTGGTGCGCAACCGATCCTCTGACATGGATCCTCACCGGGGTAAGGGGTTTATGTCCCCATCTTCTACACCCTCTGAGAGGCTTACTGTACCCTCCACACCCACCAGCCACCGCAGGTCCTATGATGTCCCAAGGTTAGGGGGTGAGGAAGGGAAGACATCTGTGGTGACATTTGGCTACATAGAGAAAGCTAATGTGCACAGCATGGGGGGCCACCGTACCTCTCTGTGCCAAAGTGAGTTGGATGGGCAGCTGAGGCCTGCCCATCTCCAGAAGAGACTGAGCGACCCAGTGAGGTACAACGGACAGCCAGGGCAGGGCGATGCCTACCTCAGTCACCCCTACCCGTCACAGAATCAGTCCCCACGGGGCTCGCCTTACATGCAGAGGGCTACCCTGGATGTTGCCAGAGATGCCACCTATAGGGCCTTGGAGGAGTTTGGATCACCAGAACTCAGGTGCAGGTTTGTCGGTCACTGCCAGGAGAATCGCAGCCCGAATTTGCCACGGCACTATCAGTCCCCTCGCTGCCGGTCCTGGACAGGTTCACCTGTCCTGCCCCGCAGCACCCACACCCTGCCATCCAAGGCCCATCCCCTGGAGCTGGACAGTGGAGTCTGCCGTAGTCCAGTGAATGGACTACCCAGAAGTCCTGCCTCTGACCACCTGTGTGCCCACACCGGTAACTACTCTTACTCAGCGGCTCCGACCTCAACTACTCGCTCTCATGGCCTGCCCCAGCAGAGGTCATGGGTTGGGGACGAGAGCCCTAGGTTGGCCAGCAAATTTCATCCACCTTTACCTGTGGGAAGACCAACAGACATTCAGCATGGGATCCCAACTAGCATATTCCCTACCAGTCACCATTCCAGGACTGGGAACCCCCAAAACAGTGTTAATAGTAGCTATAACGCTAATATCACCAACACCAGTCATAATGCTACAGACAGTATACACTACAGTGCGAATAATAACTTATCCAGCAAGACCCACCACAAAACGTCACGTTGCAGTAGCAGAGCCAGCAATGCAGTCAGCCCTATCAGTGACAGGAGGAGCATCTCCCCATCCGCAAACACTGAACTAGCTTGTAGGTTAGCTGTGGAGGCCGCCAAACTGTCCACTGTGTTTGCAGACAGACGGACTCCCTCTCCGACACCTTCTCAAGCTGAATCCCAGAGGTCAGAAAGTCCCAAACCCCAACCTCATGCCACTGTTCATGGGCAAAGCTCCTCTGAACTTTTACAGACCAACAACCAGAACCACAGATGGAAACCAGACAAAGCAATACCCCAAACCAGACCGGGATGCATCTCACCACTCCCATCGCAGAAAGTCCTGTCTTCACCAGCGTCCCCAGCCTTGCCAGCTAGGTTGCACCATGCAGCCACCTCTCAGTCACCAGTCTTAGACCCACGGCAGCGACGGGGTTCATCACCGACTAAGGATATGACTACCCTGCACCGCTACCAGCTGCCACAGTACACCGGAAGCCGCAAATCACCTGGCATGGAGCTAAGGCCGTACGATCACAACTTAGATAGATCACCAAGGGACAGCCCTGAACTTTCCAGGAGATTTCTCTCCAGCCAAAACACAGAAGCATTGCCCGTGAGCTGGACCTCCAGGCACCAGGAGTGGAGGGAGGCTGGACCGACACAGCATGGGGGCGAACTCTGTGACAAAAACTACAGCCGACAGTCCACCTCTGGAGTTTACACTCCAAGGGAGGTCAGAGAAGACAAAGGAATAAAGTTATCAGTACAGGTTCACCAGATGGCAGTTATAGGTGTGTCCAAGGATCAGAGGGAGGAGGTTCAGGATCACAGCGGGGCTACTGGGACATCCTCTCAAAGCTCCAGTGGGGTAACAGGCAGTCTGTCCCCTGAAACCTCGAGCCACTCCAGCCACGATACAGCAGAGACCGGCTCAGGGATACAGGTCGGCTGGGTGGGAGGGTGATGATGGTTTGGTAGTACTAGGATCTGTGTGTGTGTGTGTGTGTGTGTGTGTGTGTGTGTGTGTGTGTGTGTGTGTGTGTGTGTGTGTGTGTGTAGATTATGTGTGTTGTGTGTAGTGTGAAGTTGTCTGTCTGCAGAGTTTTTGTTACCTTTTAAAAACAATAAATATATGACAGAAACCTAAAGTTCTTCTGCACCAGGATCTTCTTTTGGTCAAACTGGACACTAAAATTTGCAAAAAAACAAGTTGGCATTCAACAACTACAGCTCCCATCAGGTTTTGTCAGTGTGTCAGTGTCTGAGACTGATCGAGTATGTTGTTTAATGCTAAGAAACATAGGTTTTTAGCTTTCTTTGTAGGCGTAGATGGATCTTTTAGAAGGTACCGTCTCAGAATTGACCAAATTTTTACTCAACATTGTCTCCCTCACCCAAAGAGATTTGGAAAATATTATCTACAGCAGGGTAGTGTTGGCTCAATTCGAGTATGGCTGTTGTGAACTTGCCGGAAATTACTTTTTAACGCATCCTCTGCTTTGCCAAATTGTAACTGTGTGGAGCATTATCTCCAACATCGGACTGCCGGTGGTAAGGACAGTGTCGTACAACGTTGATATGCTCCGTTCTTGATCGTGACTTGGCCTCGGTTTAGGTGGTCTTGACTCAAACACTGCCATCAATCTCTTCTGATCATTTACATCTAAATTTAAAGTGACTTAAGTGTCTTCTTGAATACTGTTATGGTTTCTGTAGGTCACATTGTAATCGTTCTGTCCTGTAGACCTGGGATACTTTTATATCTACAGAAGTCACAGAGTCCGCCATGTTTCTACAGTAGCCCAGAACAGACAAATTAAACACTGATGCTTTAATTCTTTCTAATGCTCTGATGTGTATTTTTTATTTACGTGAGAAATACTGAAGAAACATTTTTTTCTTTCTTTCCTCCTCGTGCAGTCGGACGGCAGCTCAGTGACAACTCTGTCCACACGATCGCAGAAGATCGCTCAAGCCAAGTGGGAATTCCTGTTTGGAGGACAGACGGAGGACAGTGCCTGCAGTAAAGGTACTGAAAGTACTATAGGTACTATAAATACTGCTAGTACTGCAGTTACTGTAGGTACCGTGGGTAGTGTGGGTACTGTAGATAGTGTCAAACAGTTTCACACCTTCACACTGGGATTATAGCAGTACAAGTATCAGTAGTAGTATCAGTAGTATATGCAGTGTACTTTTCAGCAGTAGTATTTGGTCAGTTGCTCTTCCTTTCAGCAGATTAAACATTCCCTCTATCTTTCTCCACTCAGTGAAGTAAACAAGCAGCTTCAGGAGCTTCGTCTAAGCCAATTAGCTGCAGCTTAGCATCAGCTAAAACAGGTCTTACAGTACACAAGTATTACTACACATCACTACTCACTTCCTGTTCTTTATTTAGCATCAACACTGATATCTATATTTGATCAGCTGTTAGTCCTGATTATCAAATGTTAATAACTGAATACAAACAAAATATTTTAGAAATAATTTATAGTGTTAATTAATTAAGTGTTAAACTGTTAAAACAATAACATCAGTTTGTTTTTAATAAATCAAAATGTTTTACATTTTCACCTGTTTTCCTCCAACCCCTGATGCAACGACACTGTTCAAGATTGAACAAAGTGACTGCAGCATCATCTGTGTTCATTTACGAATAATAATGAGCCGGTGAAGTCTGTTAACTACAGACGTGCTTTGATTTGAATAAACGGATCTGAAGGACGCTGAAAGAATGATGGAGATTTGTAAAAAGTGTTAATGTCACAGCTGTTAGCTCCTCACACTGCTTAAATATTTCCATACATAATATATAGGAGTGTATCATCTGCATACAGACATATCCTTGCCTGGCTTGGCTGGATGTTCCCTCTAATAACGTTATTTTTAAAAACGTCCTGCAGACGCTCCATCCACAACGCCTCCGACCAGCAGCTCGCCCAGCCCCACCCCTCCCTCCTCCCTCTATTTAAAACCAGCCAATCAGAGGAGGGGGCGGGACAGCGAGGGTCCAAAGTTGTCACATCACGAGGTGCGGCAGATCGAGGTGGAACTGTTGACCCACAGCTCCAGAGGCTCCACCTCCAAGACCGGCATTATCCGCAAGACCATCAAATACTCCGAGACGGACCTGGACGCGGTGCCGCTGCGGTGCTACAGGGAGACCGACCTGGACGAGGTGACCCAGTTTCATCCAATCAGATTTCATCTGGTTCCTCTCACGTAGGTGATTTTCACAGATGATAAACTTTGTTTTTTATCCTGCAGGTGATGCGGGCGGAAGCTGAGGCAGCCGAGGAGGCGGAGGCGGACTCGGCCTTCGGGAGTAATCGCAGCGTTCTGGGAAACTCCTTCAGTCCTGCCGATGCCTCACCGAAACCACGGACAGCCGGGGTGAAGGGAGACGAAGAGGAGGAGGATGAGGAGGAAGAGGAGGAGGAGGAGGAGGAAGGAGTGGTGAGCTGGGCCAGTGTTCGGATGCTGGGAGACAAACAAAGACAGCGAGCCACCAAGGACGAGGACGAGGTGTTCAGTCTGCTGCTGAAGGGGTGAGAGCGAATCCACCAATCACATGAAGCCAGACAGTTTGTAGAACTTCCTGTCCAATTGTTCAGGGCGGACTTCTGTTGGATGATGTTGGAGAACTTTGGTTTGGTGTTTGTTTCCCTTTCAGGCCGTTGGAGGCGTCTAACTCACATGGCGGCCTCAAGTCTCCGATCTCCATCGGCAGTCCCCGCCGACCGTCCGACAGCAACCTCGACTCCTTCAGCCGCCATTTTGAAAGCATCATGGAGTCTCACCGGGCCAAAGGCACCTCGTACAGCAGCCTGGACAGCGTCGACCTTCTGACGTCTGGATCCACCTCTGTGTTCACCTTCGACCTGCCCACGCTCACGCCAGAGATCCAGGTAAGAGAGAGCGAGTCAGGAAGTCACCTGACGATGTCAATGTTGGTGTCAGGAGGTGAGACTGACGTGTTTGTGTGTTCAGAGTCAGATCTGTGAGAGCGCCAAGCAGATCATCGAGCTGAGCTTCGCCCCGCTGGCTCATCCGGACCCATCTGCCCCCTCGGAGACGTCTCGCTCCGAAACCACCCTCAGTGCCTCAGGGGCGGGGCTCCGAGGTGGCGCCAAAGACGACTCTGGCCCTCCGGTTCGATCCAGGTCGGAGAAAGAGACGTGGCGTCGCTCCATCCTCAAAGACGGCTTCCGCAAGGTGAACTCGGCGCCTTCACTCCACAGCAGCCCCAGGTGAGTCAGAGCTGATGGTTCAGGTCCAGACTGAGGGCCGGAAGTGATTGTTCTGGTTCTGTTGTTTAGTTTGTGGCCCTCGTCAGGGTCAGGTCTTCATGCACTGTGGAGTCCTGCTGTTCCTGTCCTCGTGTTTGGGTAAAGACGCCGGACCTTCAGGGGCCTGAAGGTTCCTGGTTCGATGTGTCAGGTGACGTGTCACTGAGGCTCAATTAAAAACAGGTACCGGATGTCTGAGCTCCTCAGTCTACCTCTAAAGCTGAGCACAGACACCCAAAAGAGGAAACTCATTTCAGCCGCTTGTATCCTCGATCTCATTCTTTCAGTCACTACCCAGTGACCATAGCTGAGGGTTGGAATGTAGATGGACTGAAAGATCGAGAGCTTTCAGCTTACTCTGAACCACCACAGTCCGGTACAACGTCCACAGTACTGCAGACACAGCACCAACTTGCCGGTCCACCTCACGCTCTATTTTCCCGTCACTCCTGAACAAGACCCTGAGATACTTGAACTTCACTTGAGGCAGCAACTCACTCATGTAGTAGTCCGATTGTCCTGAGTGGTACGATGTAATGATTTGACTTCCTTTTCCTATGTTTCCTGATTGAGGAAGGCCAGTTTCAAACCTTTGTTGTTCAGCTTATCAAAAGTTGTGTCGCAGGTTTCAGGGTAACATTATTCTCTGTACTTTGGTGTTTTGTTAAAATTTTTTGATGCAACCTTTCAGTATTTCAGTATAGTTAGAACAAATCACAGACTGACAGTCAGCAGGTTTGTGTTTGTGGAGGATCACAGCTCTTCTCCTGATCATCTACCAGAGGGGCGGCGTTTAGCTCAGTCGGTAGAGTGGCTGCCCCATATGCGAAGGCTCACTGTGGGGGCCCGGGTTTGTGTGGCCCTTTCGGCATGTCATTCCCCATCTCTCTCCCTGCATTTCCTGTCACTCTTCAGCTATCTAAAAGGCCAAAAAAAATGATCGTCTACCAGATACAGTCTACCAGACGTCTATCAGTCAATGCTGCTTATCAGCACTGAAACCTGCAGTGACACAGATCAGCCACATGATGGCGCCAGAGTGTCATCATGTATTTACAGTTAAAGTCTCCATGAAGAAGAGTCTGTGTCCATCTGTCCTCTGTCCTCCAGTGTCTGTCCAACACTGACACAAAGTGTGTTCAGGTATCGTGGTATTTTTGTCATTTCCTGATAAACCAGAAAAACTTGTTGATGATGTCATCCTGCACTTGGGCTACGGCGTGTCCTAATTTAACATCCAATCAAACGCTTTCTCTCTTCTGACGCCGCCGGAGCGGAGTGCTTCCTGTTTGATCCAGTCTATGAGTGACTGTGAGGGCTGCTACAGTCATCTCTGTCCGGGCCTCACTGTGTACTGTACAGAACCAGAACTTCAGAACTTTATTCAAACTGGATCAGATTTTATTCACAATATATTTGCTGCTTTTCACCTCTGATGTCCTCTGACTGCTCAGCTTCAATTCTGTGATTTACACACTTTATGATGTAAAGAGTAGCCAGACCAGACCCGGTTGGAGCACAGCCTCTGAGACCAACAGGGAATAACGTTACAGTACCGAGGTGATTAACTGTAACTGAACTGACTCAGCTCGGCATGCCAGGAGCCAAACCCGGCAAGAAAACCACCTCGATAGGCTGCTGTATTCACTGTTAGACTGGACACTGCTGGTTCAGAGGTTCTGTTGCTGTGTTCACTGTTAGACTGGACACTGCTGGTTCAGAGGTTCTGTTGCTGTGTTCACTGTTAGACTGGACACTGCTGGTTCAGAGGTTCTGTTGCTGTTCACTGTTAGACTGGACACTGCTGGTTCAGAGGTTCTGTTGCTGTGTTCACTGTTAGACTGGACACTGCTGGTTCAGAGGTTCTGTTGCTGTGTTCACTGTTAGACTGGACACTGCTGGTTCAGAGGTTCTGTTGCTGTACTCACTGTTAGACTGGACACTGCTGGTTCAGAGGTTCTGTTGCTGTGTTCACTGTTAGACTGGACACTGCTGGTTCAGAGGTTCTGTTCTGGGTTCAGAGGTCGTCCCTCCTTATCTGAACGTTTTTACAGGATTCACATAAAAAATGAGGAAGTAAACTGAAGTCTACTTCCTGTTTCATGGAGACTTAAAGGTTCACTTCTGTGTGTGTGTTTACATGTACAGACTGAGACGACACATACGTTTAATTATACACACACACACACATCATTTGTTTGGTTCTTTCTCGGTTGTCTGTGTTCGTGTGTTCAGACATAAAAACACAGCTTGAGGTTCAGCAGTCAGCTGACAGATCTTCATCCATTAGTCAGTTAAAAATATCAGCCATCATAACTTTTAGTCACATTTCTACTTCTTTGATTTTTTCTGCTTTAGTTTAGTTTAAGTATTTTTCTGATGAGCTGAAGTCCATCTAAACTTAATGGATATTATCTTAGTTTAGTTTAGCTTACCGTATCTTATTGTATCTTGTCAGCACAGCAAACATTACAGCAACAATAAAAATAAATTATAGCTACATTTATTAATTAAAAAATAAACAGACGGATTAATTAATAAAACATTTATTATTTATTGTAGAACTTTTAATATTGTCGGTCCTTTAATACCACTGTGTACAAATACTCTGATTTCAAATATTAAACATCTGATGAGATGTGAAGCAGCAGAAATACTAAAGTACCTTAATGTTGTGCTTAACTTGAGTAAATGTACTTAGTTACTTTCAGAGCAGTGACTCTGTTGTTGTTGTACTGGGTCCTTCCTGTCAGACGGCCAATCAGACCTGGCGCCTGGCCAGTCCTGGTGCTGGTAACCATGGGAACAGATTAACTTCCTGGAGCGTGAGATGCCGGAGCTTTAAAAATAGACAAAGACGTTCAGCACCTGGTTCTGACAAGAGAGGCTGCGGGTCACATGACCGGCTGGAGGACAGAACCAACACGAGGTTCTCCAGGCCGGGACCACAGCAGAACCCGTCATGACAACTGACAAGCAAAGTATGATGTCACTATGATGTCACTCATCTCTAATTACATCATAACTTCATTTTTAAGTTTGTTAGCTGCTGTTAGCTCAGTTTGTTAACTGCTATTAGCTCAGTTTGTTAGCTGCTGTTAGCTAATGTTAGCTCAGTTTGTTAGCTGCTGTTAGCTAATGTTAGCTCAGTTTGTTAGCTGCTGTTAGCTCAGTTTGTTAGCTGCTGTTAGCTCAGTTTGTTAGCTGCTGTTAGCTCAGTTTGTTAGCTGCTGTTAGCTAATGTTAGCTCAGTTTGTTAGTTGCTGTTAGCTCAGTTTGTTAGCTGCTGTTAGCTCAGTTTGTTAGCTGCTGTTAGCTCAGTTTGTTAGCTGCTGTTAGCTAATGTTAGCTCAGTTTGTTAGCTGCTGTTAGCTAATGTTAGCTCAGTTTGTTAGTTGCTGTTAGCTCAGTTTGTTAGCTGCTGTTAGCTCAGTTTGTTAGCTGCTGTTAGCTCAGTTTGTTAACTGCTGTTAGCTCAGTTTGTTAGCTGCTGTTAGCTAATGTTAGCTCAGTTTGTTAGCTGCTGTCGGAGGGCTTTACAAGCTCAGTTTGTTAGTTGCTGTTAGCTCAGTTTGTTAGCTGCTGTTAGCTCAGTTTGTTAGCTGCTGTTAGCTCAGTTTGTTAGCTAATGTTTGCTGGGCTGACTGCTGTTGGACTAGTCAGTAATATTAGCTTTCTCAGGCTCAGAATCAGTCACCATGTTTTTCTGGTCTTTTGGGTTGGGTCAGTTTCGGTTCTACATCCTCTCCCGCTCAGCTTCCCACTCGGCTTCTCGCTCGGCTTGGTTTAACCAAACCACCGAAGCAGACCACATGGTGAGAGTCTCTGAGAGTCTGAGGACACGGAGCAGCTTTTAGCTCTGCAACTTGTTTGTTCATTTGAAGCTGCTCTGCTGTTACAGACGCTGTAACGTCAGGATGTCAGGTCACCTCAGCAAACCTTTAAAGCTGCACAGACGGTTCATAAACATCAGTGAAAACTGGATGCTGTTTGTACCAACATGTTTATTTCTGCTGTGACGTTTTAACATGGAGCCTTATGGAGACTGGCTCACTTCCTGTGTGTTACGTGTTGGTTTAGTCTTCAGGTCTTAGAATCTCGTGGTCTCTCGTGGTCTTAGTCTCGCATGGTCTTAGTGTCTCGTGGTCTTAGTGGTCTTAGTGGTCTTAGTGGTCTTAGTGTCTCGTGGTCTTAGTGTCTTGTGCTCTTAGTCTCTCGTGGTCTTAGTCTCTCGTGGTCTTAGTGTCTCGTGGTCTTAGTCTCTCGTGGTCTTAGTGTCTCGTGGTCTTAGTCTCTCGTGGTCTTAGTGTCTCGTGGTCTTAGTCTCTCGTGGTCTTAGTGTCTCGTGGTCTTAGTGTCTCATGGTCTTAGTCTCGTGGTCTTAGTGTCTCGTAGTCTTAGTCTCTCGTGGTCTTAGTGTCTCGTGGTCTTAGTGTCTCGTGGTCTTAGTCTCTCGTGGTCTTAGTGTCTCGTGGTCTTAGTCTCTCGTGGTCTTAGTGTCTCGTGGTCTTAGTCTCTCGTAGTCTTAGTCTCGCATGGTCTTAGTGTCTCGTGGTCTTAGTGTCTCGTGGTCTTAGTGTCTCGTGGTCTTAGTCTCTCGTGGTCTTAGTCTCTCGTGGTCTTAGTGTCTCGTGGTCTTAGTCTCTCGTGGTCTTTAATGAGTCTTCTCTGTATGTTTTCCTCTCCGAGCTCTCGAACTCGTTCAGACGTTCGCATCTGTTTCTGTTTTGGCCTCGCTCCATCTGCTGGGTGTGGACGACCATTCAAATTCAAACACAAACTTTATTGTTTCCTGTCGGAGACAAACCAAACCACACACACACACACACACACACACACACTTCTTCGTCGTCTTCTTCTTCTTCTCTCACTCTTTTATCAGCCTATAGAAAGAATGTCCAGATGGCTTCATTCAGTGTTCAGACACTCCCTGAACTCTCAGACATCTTCCTCCTCTTCATCGTCCTCTCTGTGGATGCTTTCCATCTGCTGTCTCTGACCTCTGACCTCTGACCTGTTTGTGCTGAAGCCTGAAGACGTTCAAACATTTTATCGTCACATTCAGTCAAAATAAGTTCATAAAAGTTTTTTTACATTTTAAATCAACTTATAGTTTCAAATATTCTTTAATATTTGTCCATTTAATATTTGTCCATTTAGTGTGTGTGTGTGTGTGTGTGTGTGTGTGTGTGTGTGTGTGTGTGTGGGGATGGTGGACTCTGCCACCTCCAATAAAAACTCCTGTAGAGATAATGACTGAATAAAAACACACAGATTTAATGAATTCATGAAACATTTGCATATTCAGATTAAAGCTTTAACCTGTAGTTTAATTTAGCTTTAGCACGTTGTTCACTCTGCTCATTAACTAAAAGACCAAACCTAATGATCAGATTTTAGACTAAAGATGTGATAAAAATCCACAATGAAAAGAAAGAAACATTCAAAACTAATCAGAGTTCATAGCAAACAGACGTGCTGTTTTTCTTTAAACTCTTTAAGACGATCTTTGTCGTCAGATCAAAACTTCCAGGAAGGTCGACGGAGTGAGAGGAAGGTAAGAGGAGACAAAGAGAGGAAGAGGGGAAGGAGAGGACAGAGGGAGGAGGAGGCAGAAGAGGAGGGTCAAATGGGAGGAAACGCATACCTCCTCCTCCTCCCTCTGTGGAGAAAAATAACCCAGCTGATGGACAAGAGGGGAGGGAGGAGACGACTGTGACGAGAACGAGGGAGAAAGTTGGGCAGAGAAGTTGTTGAGAAGAAGAAGAAGAAGAAGAAGAAGAAGAAGAAGAAGAAGAAGAAGAAGAAGAAGAAGAAGAAGAAGAAGAAGAAGAAGAAGAAGAAGAAGAAGAAGAAGAAGAAGAAGAAGAAGAAGAAGAAGAGCCGCTGCAGTCGGAGGAGAAGAAAAAGACTGGAAACAGATGATGTAAGGATGATGTCATCAGATTAACGTTTTTGGATGATGTCACTCCGTTTCCCTCGGTAACGCCTCCTCCCCGCTCAGAGGGCACATACATGTGGACGCCGGTCGAATGGCGGCTGCTGTCGGCCGCTGACATCACAGGCTGGGTTTGAGAGTGGGCGGGGCCACACCGACATGGCCCGCTACCTGCTGTGCTGGGGGGGCGGGGCTCTGGAGGACAGGTACCTGTACGCTCCACCCTACCCAGCTGTGTACAGGTGAGTCAGCATCTTTAACACACAGAGAGATAGCTTTAGCCTGGACGCTCCATGAAGTAGCTAAGCGCTAATTAGCTTCTGCTAACTGAATTTCTTTGATGCATGGAGACCTCAGGACTAAATCTCATCAGCATCCAGTGTCGATCTGTGATTGGCTGTCTGATGTTAAATGAGTTAGAGGTTAAACTCCACGTTATGCCCAGAGATGGCGCTCTCCTTTATCGCCCGCTGCTTCTCTGTACAGACAGCTTCATGTTCACGTCGACCATCCTGAACCACCTTCTTCTTCTTCTTCAGGTTAGACAGACGACTTCTCTGCTGTCCTGTTTGTTATAGAGAGTGTAGTCCTGTTCAGATAATCCATCCTTCATGTTAGTCCATCAGTAAATCCAGCTTCCTCCTTTGAAGTGAGATGTCGGTAACCCAGTCCAGCATTTTATTATGAAGGAACAGTCACCACCTTTTATTGTGCCGGCTTCCTCGGTCAGTTGTTTCTCTAACAAGGAAACTACAGACAACATCAGGTTGGTGATGTCTAAGTTAGCATGTGTGCAAACACATTGTGTGGATTAATCCGCCTCTGGAAATAGTCCCCACCAAACGTTCTTCCTCCTGTTAGTTTGATAAAAAGTGCAGCGAGCTTCTGTTTGATATATTTCTGTAGGAACCACAGACAGGAAGTCAGTCTGTATTTAAATACACGAACATGTTGGTTTGAGGTTTGTCGGCAGTAAAAGATGAATCCAGAAAACGATGTTCATGTCGAGTCAGTCGAGTGTCGCTGCTTTGGTTTGTTGTGGTTTCAGTTGGACGAATGAACACCGACTGACACACCCTGAAAATAACAGACTGTCTCCCACTCTTTCTTCTCTTTCTCTATTTTTGATCTCCGACTCAAACTCTCTTTTTTCTCTTTGAAACTTCTCTGACGACAACCAACCAAAGGATTCAAAGACCCTGAACACACCACGTCTCTCAGAGACTGACAGACTGGACTGACTGGGTCAAGAATACTTTGAGTTTTGGTGGTTGTGTCAGCGTCACGTGAACTTTAAGATCACAGTTTGTTGTGTCTGTTTATTTCCAGTTTAGTCATGAACGACTTCACAGATGTGAGGCGTTCATGTTAGACTTCAGACGTTGTCAAGAAGAATATTTACGAGGTGGAAACTGATACACACGTCTGAAGTCAAAGAAGCAGCAGATAGTTGAACAGCTCTGTCTGTTTAATCAGTGGAACGTGGGCCGGCCCTGGTGGCTGCTGGGTAAAAAAAAAAAAAGAATTTCCTGGCGTCCTGTCGAGTGAAGTTCCCTGGCTGCTGCTGCAGAGGTTATTTCTGTCCTGCATGAATGGACTGTGTCGGCGGAGGAAGGACTCCGACAGAAACATCCGGACTCACATTCATGTGAGGAAATACTACGAACACGCCGCTCAGGTTCTTACCAACACGTTGATGCTCAGGTTCTTACCAACACGCCGCTCCGGTTCTTACCAACACGTTGACGCTCCGGTTCTTAGCAACACATTGACGCTCAGGTTCTTACCAACGCGTTGACGCTCAGGTTCTTACCAACGCGATGCTCAGGTTCTTACCAATGCGATGCTCAGGTTCTTACCAACACGTTGACGCTCAGGTTCTTACCAACGCGATGCTCAGGTTCTTACCAACACGTTGACGCTCAGGTTCTTACCAACGCGATGCTCAGGTTCTTAGCAACACGTTGACGCTCAGGTTCTTACCAACACGTTGATGCTCAGGTTCTTACCAACAGGTTCTTGGATGCTCAGGTTCTTACCAACACGATGACGCTCAGGTTCTTACCAACACGTTGACGCTCAGGTTCTTACCAACACGTTGACGCTCAGGTTCTTAGCAACACACCGCTCCGGTTCTTTGCAGAGCGATGGTCCATCTGTGGTACCACCAAACCTACCACACTGATTTTATCTACTTGCTCCATATTTCTTTTAAGGTCCAGTCTGTCGGATTTATTGACATCTAGTGGTGTAGTCACTGATTGACACCCCTAGCCTCACTGTCTCATTTCAAGTAGAAAGGTGAAACTGGGGTGGCTAAAAGTGGTTTATTGTTATCAACTTACCTTGGAGACGACGCTAACTCTGCTAATGTTACATGAGCTGCAGACAGAGCTGAGCCGGTTAGTGACTGCCTCCATTTTAAAGTCTCCATGAAACAGACTGTATTAGCTTTATTATATTTTCGCTTGGTCCGGTCTCGCTGCTGAGCCCGGTTCTGTTAGCATGCTAACAGCAGATTCAGCTAGAAGCAGTTAATTAGCGGTTAGCTACTTTAGCAAGTGTTTATGCTAAAGCTATCTGTCCATCATAAACTGTGTAAATCACAGAGAATTGAAGCTGAGCAGTGATATGTGGGGACTGTAAGCTTGTAGACTGGACCAGCAGAACCAGAAACCGACCCAGTTCTGGTGTGTAGATATAAAGTGTCATTCTGAGGTAACAAAAACATAACAAGTCTGATTTCCTGCTGATTAATGAAACAGAGCTGTGAATGTCATCTTCTGAAAGTGACACACTGGACCTTTAAATGAAACGTGTCACATTCACACCTGACCTGGAACACCTGACCGAGCCCGGCCCACTGAAGGGAAGTTGGAGTTCAATAAGGGAAGTAGATGAGACCTCAGTGTGGTTCACCCACTTCCCACTTTCTCACACTCATTCACAACGCTGACTTCATTTCCTACTGGCGCTCGAGTTTGTCTTCAGTGTTTGTCAAAGTCGAGGCAGCGATGAAGAGCTTGTGATGGAGAACGGACTCGTCTCAGCAACAACACAGAGGTGCGTTAAACTCTGAACCAACGATCGTCCTCGGCTCGGCTGAAGTGAGTAAATGAAAGCGTATTGATCCCTGAGGGGACGCCGGTCGATGCAGCAGCAAACGCTGCAGATATAAATAGACTGCAGTCTGTGGAACAGAACCACATCCAGTCCAACACACACACACACATGAATGAATGAAGAGTCCCACACTGAAGGTGTGTTTCACACCTCATTTGCCTGGATTCAGTGATTTGCATCAGGACAGGTCGAGCTTTGTTAAAAATATCTCAGAGACGCTCGTGAGTGTGAGGAAAACAGCTGATGGTAACAAAAGGACTGTTCAGGTGTTCAGGTGCCGATGCTAACAGCTGATCACAGGTAGAGACAGAAAACTTTATTCTACGCTGTAAAAACACACAGGACACACACTGTTTGTTTGTTTTGAAGTCTGTTTGAGGCTGGATGCAGACACAGCACTAAATGCTAACATTAGCTTTTAGCAGCTGTACTGTTTTAATGTGTGAGCATGCTAACATTTGCTAAAAACAAAGGTCACAGTGATGCTTTGAGCTAAATGCTAACACCAGCTAATGGTACACTGCAGGTCTGGAGGATTGAGTTAGCGCTGCTGGGATTTTTCTTATTTTTTACATTTTGTATTCATCAGTTTTGAGTTCCCATCATGATTTCGGTGTTGGTCAGAGGATGATTGATGGTTAGTCCTGTGTTTGTCCTGCTGTATTTAGCTGTTAGCAGTTCCTGTTTACACCGTAACCATGGAAACCATGAGTGGATTACTGCTGACAGCGAAGGAGACTGGTCAGGAAATGAGGCAAGACGTGAAGTCAGTTTGATCTGAGATCTGAGTCACACTGAAGATCAGAAAGTTTCATTTATTCTCATTTAGAGGATCGGAGCCTGAAATCAAACACAGTGTGTCTTCACTCGATGATCTCGACCCGTTTACGATCCTCCAACACAAACTCATTTTACTCGTTCTCATCTTTCCTCAGCGGGTTTTTAGTTATTTTATGTCGTCTTTCACAAACTTCTGTCCATGTTTCATGTTTGATGACGAGACACAAACCTTTAAACAGCTTCTGGTACTAAAAAGAATTTTGATGGGTTTGGATCAGGATCGTCAGACGAAGAGTCAAACATTTCATCCTCCACAAAGAATTGAGTGCTAGCTTGTTGTTAGCGTGCATTAGCTTGTTGTTAGCGTTCATTAGCTTGTTGTTAGCGTGCATTAGCTTGTTGTTAGCGTGCATTAGCTTGTTGTTAGCGTGCATTAGCTTGTTGTTAGCGTTCATTAGCTTGCAGTTTTAAGGTGACTGCAGTCGACGGTTCTTGTCCGGCTCCATCAGGAAACAGGAAACTGCTGACGTGAAAACAGGAACAAAATGAAGCCACAGGTGGCATTCAGGTAGAAACAGTGACAGCACCGAGAGATCGCCGAGCAGAACCACAGCAGCTCAGCGTGGAAACATGTCGGCATACCTGACCGGGCCTCTTTTGGGTCTACAGAAGGAGGAACTCTGAGAACAGGAACCAGAACTTTTGTTTGTTTTGTTTCAGCAGAACATTAAAGGATCTGAAACTCCTGAAATAACAAGGGTGTGTTTGTTTTCTGTCAGGGAGCGTCCCGTGAACCGCCCCCCCGAGCTGCCGTACCCGCAGGGCGACGTGGCAGAGCGGTTGGCGCTCGGCGGCAGCGACGACGGGCTGGCGAACGGCACGAAGCCCGACCTGCAGGCGGCCAAACGCCTTGCCAAGCGCCTCTACAACCTGGACGGCTTCAGGAAGTCCGATGTGGCTCGACACCTCGGCAAGAAGTGAGGGCACACTCCTGTCCTCATTACATATTCATTACTTCCTGTGATTGGTGGGCTCTGATTGGTTGTCTCTCTGCAGTAACGAGTTCAGCCAGATGGTGGCAGAGGAATACCTGAGTCACTTTAACTTCAGCGGTCTGACCATCGACCAGGCGCTCAGGTCAGTCACAGCAGACTACGACTCCCATGATGCCTTTCAACCCGTGTGACTGTCGAGGTTAACGTTGTGTTTATGTTGTCAGAACGTTTCTGAGGAAGTTCGCTCTGATGGGAGAAACTCAGGAGAGAGAGAGAGTCCTCGCTCAGTTCAGCCGGAGGTACACACAGAGCAACCCCGAGAGTGAGACCACTGAAGGTACATGTCTGTCTGTCTGTCTGCACCTGTCTGTCTGCACCTGTCTGCACCTGTCTGTACCTGTCTGTCTGTCTGCACCTGTCTGTCTGTCTGTCTGCACCTGTCTGTATGCACCTGTCTGTCTGTCTGCACCTGTCTGCACCTGTCTGCCTGTCTGTCTATCTTGATCTTAACACAGTGCTCTCTCCCCTGTCTCTCTCTCTCCTGTCTGTCTCTCAGACAGCGTCCACACTCTAACCTGTGCCGTCATGTTGCTGAACACAGACCTTCATGGAAACGTGAGTCACACACCTGATCCAGAGTCAGTCACACAGACCGACACCAGACTGATACAGACCGACACCAGACCGACACCAGGCTGATACAGACCGACACCAGACTGATACAGACCGACACCAGACTGATACAGACCGACAACAGACTGATACAGACCGACACCAGACCGACAACAGACCGACACCAGACTGATACAGACCGACACCAGGCTGATACAGACCGACGCCAGACCGACACCAGGCTGATACAGACCGACACCAGACTGATACAGACCGACGCCAGACCGACACCAGGCTGATACAGACCGACACCAGGCTGATACAGACCGACGCCAGACCGACACCAGGCTGATACAGACCGACACCAGACTGATACAGACACCGACTGCCAGACCGACACCAGGCTGATACAGACCGACACCAGACCGACAACAGACCGACACCAGGCTGATACAGACCGACACAGACACCAGGCTGATACAGACCGACACCAGACCGACAACAGACCGACACCAGGCTGATACAGACCGACACCAGACCGACACCAGGCTGATACAGGCCGACACCAGACTGATACAGACCGACACCAGACTGATACAGACCGACACCAGGCTGATACAGACCGACAACAGACCGACACCAGACTGATACAGACCGACACCAGACTGATACAGACCGACACCAGGCTGATACAGACCGACACCAGGCTGATACAGACCGACACCAGACTGATACAGACCGACAACAGACTGATACAGACCGACACCAGACCGACAACAGACCGACACCAGGCTGATACAGACCGACACCAGGCTGATACAGGCCGACACCAGACCGACACCAGGCTGATACAGACCGACACCAGACTGATACAGACCGACACCAGACTGATACAGACCGACAACAGACCGACACCAGACTGATACAGGCCGACACCAGACTGATACAGACCGACACCAGACCGACACCAGACTGATACAGACCGACACCAGACTGATACAGACTGATAACAGACTGATACAGACTGACAACAGACTGATACAGACTAAAAACATACATAACATAACGTTAAATAACGTTAATATAACGTAGTGACAGCCTCAGTGCCGTTGTGCTCTGTATCAGCACACCTGGAGTGCCTCTTGTCCAATCAGATCACTCGGTCTCTGTCAGCCGTACAGCTCAGTCTTCCTCCGTTGCCATGGTGATCGGCTCCGTGTTGATCTCCACTGAAGTGACGAGACTTCTGTTGACTTGTTTAAGGAAGTGATGGCCGTTACCGTGGCAACAAGCTGTCCAGTCACATGGAGCGACAGTTCAGCACACTTCCTGCGTGTGTGACAGCGACAGTGACACCTGAGACTGTGACATCACACATGAACGTATTTATAAATGTGTGTGTGCGTGTGTGTGTGTGCAGAACGTGGGGAAGAGGATGTCCTGCAGTCAGTTCATTTCCAACCTGGAAGGACTCAACGATGGAAAAGACTTCCCCAAAGACCTGCTGAAGGTACACACACACACACACACACACACACACACACACACACACACACACACAGACACACACACAGATTGTTGTATTGTTGGTTAGTTTGTCAGAGCAGTAAACGAGGAGATGAATTCATTTAAATTGACCACCGGGCTGATGAGTGTGTGTTTGTGTGTATAAATTTGTGTGGGTGTGTGTGTGTGTGTGTGTGTGTGTGTGTGTGTGTGTGTGTGTGTGTGTGTGTGTGTGGGCCTCACACTTGTTTCCCTCTTCCAACCTCGGAGCGATCAACATGAGTGTGTGCCTCCATCATCATCAACTCTGTTAGTGTGTGTGTGTGTGTGTGTGTGTGTGTGTGTGTGTGTGTGTGTGTGTGTGTGTGTGTGGGCGGCAGCTCTGACTGAGGAATGTTTAGAAAATCCTCGTCAGGTGTGTTTATCGTCGTGCTGCTGCAGTCATCATGAGCGGCCTCACTGATTATCATTCTGATGATATCTGCTGCTTGTCCTCCGACTGCTCAGCCTCCACCCTCGGTGACTTACACACTCCGTGATGGACGCAGCTTTAGGCTAACGCTTGATGAAGTGTGTGTGTGGGTGGACCTGAGGCGGGCTGAATGAAGCCATCTGTAACGACACCCACCTGTCAATCAAAGCGTCCAGAGACGTCGATGAAGTCTTTATTCAGTGTTTGGTTTGTCCGTTCTGGGCTCCTGTAGAAACATTTTAAAACTGTTAAACATACAAAATATTTAAATGTAAAATACTAACTTAAAAATATAAACATATAAAATCTATAGAACACATCAAAACACTGAATATAAATGTCTTAATAATAATAATAACTACATAAAATACATTAGATGTGTAGAGCAGCCGCTCACTGAAGCCAGAGAACCTTTAAATCAATATATTATTATTTTATTATTATTTTATCATCTTATTATTCTGATGATGGGATGCTGAGAAATCGCTGAGTCATTGTATTTTTGAGTCCTTCCCGCCTCGTCGTCTCTCCGCTGCATTTACATTCAGCTGTGTGACTCCTCTGTGATTGACAGCTCCAAGGAGAGCAGGGGGTGGGCTGAAGCGCCCGTCTCTGTGCTCTGATTGGCTGCTGCTGCTGCTGAGAGAAAATGCGCATTGAGAGAGGGAGGAAAAAAAGAGAGAGAGGACAGGAGGGAGGGCAAGCAACACTCCTCAACAGTTCAGATCCTTAGACGAGAGGAGGAGAGGAGGAGGAGCTCACCTGACGGAGGGATTCTCCTGCAGGACGAAGACGACAAGAGAAGGAGGAGAAGAAGAAGAAGAGGAGGAGGAGGAGTGGGAGTGAAGTTGGAGGACGAAGAGATCAACATCTGAGGAGGAGGAAGGAGGAGGAAGGAGGGATTGTCTCGTTTTTTCTTCCCAGAGTGCAACAGGAGAAACTCGTTTTTTTTCTCTCTTTCTGTCAGCTCATCCCCCCTTTCTCCTCTCCACCTCCACCACCCCTCCATCATCCCTCCACCACCCCTCCATCATCCCTCCACCACCCCTATCATATCTCCACCACCCCTGTCATCCCTCCACCACCCCTGTCATCCCTCCATCATCCCTCCATCATCAGTCAGTGGTGGCGTCTCAGCAGGAAGCTGACGTCAGTTTTGGGGTGCTCTCTCTCGCTCTCTCTCTCTCTCTCTCTCTCTCTCTCTGTCTGCATGTGTGGGTGTGCTCGCTCGCCCCAGCCTTCCTCCTCCTCCTCGTCTTCTTGTTCTCTTTTTTCCGTGAATGTTTTGGACCTGATGAGAGCGAGCTGGAGGAGCTGCTGATGCGTTTCCTCCGTCACGCAGCTTTATTTGCAGTCCAGGGATTCTCCTCTTCCACCGCCGACGCTGCGTTCAGCAGCCGGCCTGAAAACAGACTTTTCTTCTGAAGGAGGAGAAGAAGAAGAAGAAGAAGAAGAAGAAGAGGAGCTGCTGCTGGTTTGATGTTTGGTGATTTTCTGTGTGAGGCGTCACGTCTTCCACACTCTTGGACAGATTGTGAGTTTTAATGAGGCGTGGACAGGAAGTGACGTTTGACAACAAAATTCAAACTCCGTCATGTAAAGACATTTTTCTATATTTGAAGTTATTTTAAATCTTTGGACCTCCTGATGGAAATGTTTCATTAAAGTCACCTGAATCTTTCAAAGGATCTCCGTCATGTTTGTCGGCGGCGTCTTTTCACCTGAGCGAGCCGCCGGCCATCAGCCTGCAGGATTATGAGCTGATGATGAGCCGCCGCTGAGTTTCTATGCATAATGAATAGAGCCGGATCCATAATGCAGCAGGCTGAGCTCCACTGACGACACCATCAATCCAAGTTAGTCTGCTTCTATTTTAAAGGTCCAGACGACACCTGATGGTCTGGAAGTTTAAACCTCAAGTTGTCAAAGTGGAGTCAGACCTGTTCACAGTTCATGTGAAGCTAATAAACACTTCATTAAACATCAAGTTTGATCGCTGCTCAAAGAGGAAAATTCATTTTTTGAGATTTGGAGGTCGTTTAAAGGTCGTCTTCTCTTCTTTAAACCATCTTTGAGTCTTTTTAAACTTTAAGTTTTAAAGTTTTTTGGATCTTCTCCTGTTCAAAGACTCCTCTTCTCCTGGATCGCTGCTCCTCCTCTGAACTCTAAACTCACCGCGATGATTGGCGTCAACAGCATCCACTCGTCAGGCCGCATGCGGTCGCGGTCGCTCTGCTCGGTCCGAAGCGGGCGGGATTCGAGGGACACTGACCCGTTCAGGTATCCCAGAACCCCCCGCTCTCGCTCCCTGAAACCGCTGGCCTTCCCTGACCTGCTTGGAAAAACCCAGGACGGACAGCAGCACCGACAGAGCCGCAAGAAGAAGGTAGAACCTGATTAAGTTATGCTATGTACGCATTCATCGCCATGAACTAGAGGGCGCTGCAGCGCCACACAACGTTTGATGTAAACATGTCAGTTTGGTCCGCACGTACAAACTTTAACCTGTTGGTTCACCTCGAGGGCACTCGCTGAAGTCCAGTGACGTTACGTGAAGCGGTAAAAAGTCCACATATGGACGAGGTCAGGGTGGATAGATGGGTCAAACAAACACAGGAGGTTCACCCAGGAGGTCGTCTGTTCGTGTCCTGTGTGAAACCAAAAGTCAGCTTTGACGTTACGTTACGTTACGTTACGTTGCTCCGTTACGGTACGTTACGCTCTGCTAAGCCGTTCGTTACGTTATGTTCGCTCTGCTGCGCGTTACGCTGCGCCGTTCGCGTTACGCTCTGCTAGGCTTCGTTACGTATACGTTACGCTCTGCTAGGCGCGTTCGCGTTACGTTACGTTCGCGTTCGCGTTTCACGCTCTGCTAGCCGTTCGTTACTTTACGTTACCTGTCTTAACCCAAACTACTTGTATTTTTTGTTCCTAACTAACCAAACTATTATAATTTAACTCCAGAAAGCTTTATTTCAAACGTCTATCAGGAAGTTACATATTAACTGTTGCTAACTCGTCCACAGAGCATATGCAAAGAGGGAAACCTGCAGCTGGTTTGAAGCGTAGAGATTTGTTCGATGAGCTGGAAGAGAGAACATTTTGTCAGGAAGTTATAAAGACAGTGTTCAGGAGAAAGCGTGTGTTAAAAATTGTGGGATTAGTAGTCCTGGACTGATTGGTTGATAATTGGTTGCCTTCATGAGATGACACTGTTGAACTGTAACTTTTGTTTGAATTTGAGATTTGTCATATTTTATTATAAATTCCACTGAGAAAGAATCCAATAAAATAAAAGTTACTTTTAAGGTCGAACTCAAGGAGGAACATAATTTTATTACTCCTATTTATTATATTTTATTTTATTATAATACTTCATATGTTTGTGCTTTAAAGGAGTTTTGTAGAGGCTAACGTTAACTAAGTAACTCTTAGTTTGTGTTTTATTCTCAACCCTTCGACTTCGAATACTTTAAATTTACTGATTACTGTCCTGTGGTATAAACACTAACACTCCCTTGGTGCTCTGAGCTAACATGAGCTAACAGCAGCTACAGCTGTCAGCAGTTTACTTCACTGTCCATCATAAACTCTGTAAATCACAGAGAGTTGAGGCGGAGCAGCCGGAGGACATCAGAGGGAAAACCAGAAAACATTTTCTCCATAAAATATGATCCAGTTTCACCAGAATCAGTGAAATAGTTGGTGGTGTGTGACTTACGGTAACTCTCACTGTGTGTGTGTGTGTGTGTGTGTGTGTGTGTGTCTCTGCAGACTCTGTACAGCTCCATCAAGAACGAGAAGCTTCAGTGGACCATGTAAGTTTGAACTATCAGCTGGTTTCTGCTGGTTTAACACGCAGTATGTACAAACATCTGAAGTGTGTGTGTGTGTGTGTCCGCTGCCCCGACTCTCTTATTTAAGCCTCTGTTGCCGTGGTAACTGTTCCCTGCTTTCTTTCCTCGCTGTAATTACAGGTCAGCATCCCAACGCCCATGCTTGACTGTGGACACACACACACACATAAACACACACACAGAGGCGTGTTGTGTGTGTTTAGCATCTGTCCTCCCTTTTTCATAATTTAACTCTTGTGTTTCTGTTTGGACTTTAATCTTCTGCAGCAGGAAAATGTCGAACGTGCCGTGAAGATGAGTTTGTAGGATCAGCTGACGTGAAACGAGACGTCAAATAAAGACACGATATTAAAAAAATAAATAGACAGGAGACGTTAACAGACGAGGTGACGAGATAATGACGGTTTGCCAGCAGGAGAAATGTTCAGCGTGGGCGGAAGGACGGATCGTTTTCAGAGCGTTTCTCTGAACCAACGCTCAGCAGAAGTGACTCTGAAACCGTTTCTACTGTTTACAGTGGACTATACTTTAGAAACTAAAGACTGAAGACTGAAGACTAAAGACTAAAGACTAAAGACTAAAGACTGAAGACTAAAGACTAAAGACTGAAGACTAAAGACTGAAGACTGAAGACTAAAGACTGAAGACTGAAGACTAAAGACTAAAGACTAAAGACTGAAGACTCCTGAGACTCTGTGTAACGTTAGCCGTTAACGAGCACACGCTACGACTGGCTTTGTCCTGATTGGATGATGACCCTGTCAGTCAAGCTCGTCACCTGATGGTCTGTGAGTCAGATGTTCATCAGGTGTAAATAACGACATAAATCAGATTTGATAAAGTTATCAAACATTAAATAAATCAGATCATTTGAAGACGTCATCAGTTTAGCGTTCATCTTTAAGGAGCTGCTGTCTGCTGAATAAACTTTGACTTCGTCCAACATAAAAATGTCTGGAGTGACTCGCCTGTTTTTCTGTTATGATCTTTTTCCAAACGTTGCATCATTCTGATTAATTATGCAAACATACAGTGATGAATGATGAGTCACTGATGTCATCTCATTATCAGGGTCGTCTCTCTCGTTTACTTTGATTTGTGATGAATCTTAATAATTCAGATATTTTCACAGAGACGTGATGAATTATTTTCAGATCCCGAGCAGCTCCTGTGGATGTTGAGCTTTAAAATATTGACAGTTTGCAGCAGCCTGCGTGATAAGGACGAGCTGATGATGACAGTGGAACATTATTTAATGTATATTAATATATTCACACTGACTCTCGGTGTCCTGAAGTGACGAGGAGGAGTTGAGGAAGTCCATGTCGGAGCTGGCTGATGTTCGAACAGACTCTGCCTCCCACACCATGAAACGGCTGGGGAGTGGAGGAAACCCGCTGGTGGGCGTCGCCCAGCAGGCTGACGGCGAGCTCTACAAGAGCGGCTTCCTGGTCCGAAAAGTCCACGCCGACCCAGACGGGAAGAGAAGTACGTCAGACATACACACATCATTATTTAAATCATATTTTGCATGTACAGATTTGCATGATTGGAATTGAAGTCACAGTCTTAACATCCCATGATGCTTTGTTTCTCTCAGCGCCGCGGGGTAAGAGGGGCTGGAAGTCTTTCTACGCCATGCTGAAGGGTCTGGTCCTCTATCTGCAGAAGGTAAACCTCTGGACTTCATTTCCCAGCAGCCCTTCTGTTTGTTAGCTCCTATTTTTGACTCTGTACGAAGGCTGAGCAGCAGCCCAGGGTTCGAATCCGACCTGCATGTCATTCCCATCGCTCGCTCTCCACACTCCTGTCACTCTTCAGCTGTCTGTCAAAATGAAGCTTGAAAAAAAAAAAAATGATTGGTTCTGATACGAAGCTGCTCTCTGATTGGCCGACAGGATGAGTACCGTGCAGAGCGTGAGCTGACGGAGGAGGACGTGAAGAACGCCGTGTCCATCCATCACTCTCTGGCCATGAGAGCCGCCGACTACAGCAAGAGGCCCAACGTGTTCTACCTGAGGACGGCCGACTGGAGGGTGTTCCTGTTCCAGGCGCCGTAAGAGTCCAAAACCTGTTCAATGTGTTCAGCCTGGTTCAGCCTGGTTCAGTCTGGTTCAGTCTGGTTCAGCCTGGCTCAGCCTGGCTCAGCCTGGTTCAGTCTGGTTCAGTCTAGTTCATCTTGGTTCAGCCTGGTTCAGCCTGGCTCAGTCTGGTTCAGCCTGGCTCAGCTTGGTTCATCTTGGTTCATCTTGGTTCAGTCTGGTTCGGTCTCGCCTTCTTCCTGCAGGAATCCAGAGCAGATGCAGTCATGGATCACGCGCATCAACGTGGTGGCGGCCATGTTTTCGGCCCCGCCGTTCCCGGCGGCGATCGGCTCCCAGAAGAGGTTCAGCCGGCCTCTGCTGCCAGGATCCAACACCAAACTGACCCAGGTACGAACGCAGGAGAGCTGCACAGGTGATACATGTTTGTTGGACATCGGTCAGACTGTCTGAGTGTCCGTCTGTCCTGACAGGAAGAGCAGGTCAAATCTCACGAGAACCGGTTCCGGGCAGTTTCCTCTGAGCTGGCCGACCTCACGGCCTCAACGCCGGACCGCAAGGTGAAAGGTCGCGAGCTGGAGGAGCAGAAACTCCGACAGGAGTACCTGGAGTTCGAGGTGAGCGTTCACAGACAGACACAAAGGTAGTGTTGAAACATCTTTCTGCTGAATGTTCGACAGGTGAGACACACCTGAGACGCTTCAGAGTGCCATCAAACGAACTTCATGTGTTGAAGGAGTAAAAACTTCAAATAAAAACTTCAATTAAAAACTTCAATTAAAAACTTCAAATAAAAACTTCAATTAAAAACTAAATTCTAATTTCTGATCTTTCCGTCATTGAGTTGTTCATTTGTAACAAACTATGAATGAACTGTAGCGTCGGCTGCACGATAAAACCACAAACAAACAGCTTGTTTCCATGGTGACCATCTGACTGTAACCTGGCTGTGATTGGCTGAAGTCCCTGTCCGTCACATGATCGGTTTATAAAGGACGGATCTGAAGTTAAAACTAAAAACCTCCTTTTAAATATTCTACCAGAAATCTTTGGACGATCACAGACTTTCTTTAAACTTAGTTTGAGTCACGTTGTTCTAGTTTGTGTCTAACGTGTGAAACCTTCACAGCTTCTGATCGACGAGCAGCTGAACTTCAAACTGAACGACAGACTGAATTATCTCTGCAGCTCCTTCTGTCACATCTCTGCTCGCCTTCATCACAAACTGTCGCTGAATCAGTCGCTCTGCTGTCAAACAGGCGAACCGGTCTGCTGTTTACTGTCTGTTCATCCGTCTTCAGTCAGCTGATTCATGTCACATCGTGTCCACGCACACGTGAACAATCTGAAGTCGTTTCTTGAGTCGTGCAGATTATTTCTAATTTCTGAATGTTTCGTCTTCATGTTTGAATTTTCTCTGTCTGCGACCACGTGTGGACTGAGCTAACTAACCTTAGCTTAGAAACAGAGTATGCTAACATCAACTAACGAGTCCAAAGTGAGTTAACGTCACATCACGATGTGTGAAATGTGAACAAATATAACTCAGACCTCAGATCTGACAGCATCAAACAGGCGAGAGTTCATATCAGGTGGAGAAGTTTGAAATATTTCAAGAATTCAAGTCAGAATCTTATTTTAGCATATTCATCATTTATTCATTTCATTTAACAGCGGTGCGTTCAGGTGCGTTCAGGTGCGTTTAGAACGGTTAGCATGTTAGCTTGTTAGCTGGTTAGTGTGTTAGCATGCTGTTTATGTTCTGATCATGTTTTTTGGTGTTTAAATGTTCGTGAACTTAAATTCAAATCTTACATCACTTCCTGTTGTGACATCACTGATCAGCATCGTCCTCCTCCACAGAAAACCCGGTACGGTACGTACGCCATGCTGCTCCGGGCCAAACTGGCGAGCGGAGACGAGGACCTGGTGGCCTTCGAGTCGCGGCTGTTTGACGACGGCGGCCTGCAGAGGGCGCACTCGAGCCCCACGCTGCCCCAGGACACATCCATGAAGGAGAAGACCCGCGGGACCAAGACGTCAAAGAGCTTAAAGGTCACTTCCTCTTCGTCCTCGACCTCCAAGACCAGCGACAGCACCAAAGAGGGAAGCAAGAAGAAGAATGGCGGCGGCGGCGGGAACAACCAGCGGCCGGAGCTGCAGAAACAGAGCAGCAAACAGGAAGAGGCGCCATAAGGTGGCGAGAATCAGGTTTTATATAAAGAGTGTAGCTGGAGACGGACATGAAGCATCATGGGTAACATCCTCCTTTAAACCTTTTCTGTTAAACCTCAGCTCCTGATTGGCTGAGGCGCCGAGCTGAGACGTTCGAGGTCGGTGGGACAGGAAACGTTCGTCAAAAAGGAGGACGACTGAACGGACGACGAGTCCAAACATTCAGGAAACACTAATACGGTTTGAAAAGTGACCAATCAGCTGCCAGCTGAGTTTATTTCTCGTCCAATCATCAACTTCAGCAGCTCGAACGGTCCAATCAGAGAAGAGCTTCATTTCCTGTCAGATCTTTAATTTCAGGGACTTTACGGACAATTTTCATTAAAATGACGGAGACCTGGACCAGGACCAGGATAGGACCTGGACCTGGTCCTGGTCCTGGTCCTGGTCCTGGTCCAGGACCTGGTCCTGGTCCTGGTCCTGGACCTGTCCTGGTCCTGGACCTGTCCTGGTCCTGGTTTTGTTGAGACCGTCTGCAGGTACTTTATTTTCCTCTCGCAGCGACAGACGCTGACCTCCTGCACGGCCATCACTCTACTTCTCCTAGCAACAAACAAACGGGGGAGCAGGTTGCCATGCCGACCACATATGACGGACAGAGAGAGCGTGGGATTGTTGTCACGGCAACCGAGCAAAGGGGAGGAGGGGAGGAGGGGAACATACAAACAGATGAACAGGACCACAATACGTGTGTGTGTGTGTGTGTGTGTGTGTGTGTGTGTGTGTACATGCTGGATGGAGGTGCGTTTGTTTTCTTCATGTGGTTCTGCTGGAACAAACGGGCCGTGTGGACGATCAGTGCTGACCGAGCCAAAACAACAAACCAACGTAACTAACAAACTTTATTGAGACTTCAACATCAGAGCAGAGCGTGGCCTCTAATGCTTTAACAAACTCCATCTCCCATAATGCCTCAGCACCTGTGGTTAGTTCAGGTGTCTGTAATGAGAGTGGGACAACAGAGAACTGAACCACAGAAACATGAAAGATTAAAAAATGTAAATTATAGATGAATTCTGTAAATTACAAAAAGTTTGTTTGTGTTAATCTGAAATATTTTAATGAATGAAACATTTTGTTGTTTTGTTGTTTCGTGCTCGCTCAGCAGTTTTGTCCTCATCGACCTCCCGTAGTTTTTTTTCTTTGTGCTGGATAAAGTTTGACTCCGTCCACGTAACCTTCACGCTGCTCCGGACCGACGTTTCTCCTCCATCGATCGAGTTTGTTCGAATTCACGAAGCTGAAGTTTAAAAGAATCAGACAGACGGTCAGTCAGCAGACTGCATTCTGGGTCATGAGTCTTCCACGTGCAGTTACCGCTCGCTGCCACCTGGTGTCACCAGAGTGATGCACAGACGTTTAATAACTTCTTTTTTACACAGAATCATTTATATGACGTCACTGATAGTTCATAATTTGAATCTGTCGGCTGATGTTACATAAACGGTCGGTTCAGTCATGTGACGTCCACGTCGTCATTAATATATTATAATATTCATATTAATCTCTGTGAGCGTCAAACTGCTGTAATGACAGGAAGCGGTCACCAGGTGGCAGCAGACAGGAGCTGCTTGTTGGTTCTGACCCGCCTCTCGTTTGAACCCAGAATGTTCTGATGCTGCTCGTCAGGTTTGAACGCTGGAAACTTTATTTAAACGAAAATCTGAAATCTGAAGGAAAACTTGAAGATTTTTTCTTGCTGGACGTTTTTGAGTGGAGAACTTTGAGAAGTGGTTCTGAGGATTACGAACACTGATGCTGCTGGACTGATTCTTGTACAGACAGAACCAGAACCAGAACCAGAGCCGCGGAGCTCTCAGAGGGACAAACTGTGTCCATGTGTGGACGACTGGACACTTTTCAAAGGTACTGACGCCTCCATCGTCAAAGATCACATGACCATCATCATCATCAGGTCATGAGCCGTGACCCGGAGCACGATGTCCGACCCGGTCCACATTGACAGCTTCTTCCACGCCGCTGACGACTCGCCTGTGTGAACTGGAACGACGTGTGGAGGACGTACAGTCCATTGAAGCGGTTTGGTGTTGGTCCGCTTTATTTGAAGTTCTCTGATGGTGCCGACCGGTTCTGTTACCGTGAATGTGAACGTGCTGGATGACGTTTGAGTCTTTGTGCTGTGTGCGGCAGCACCGATGTTCTGGTGCTGATGTGGTCCAGACCATCGCATAGTCTGGCATCCATCCTGTAAGGGCTGCCACTCGTTTGTAATGACACGTTTCAAGGACGTTTCAAGGACGTTTCAAGGACAAATTAGCATGGACGCATTGAAAAACTCACTCTTTAACCGCAGACCTTCCATGTTCCTCCACATAAATCAGGACTCCAGCAGGCTAAATTCAAGCACTTTCCAGGACTTTCCAGACTCGTGGCAGCCCTGTAACAGGTTTCTTCTCCGGCCGTGCTGTGTGACCCGGGCCAGGTCGTATTTACTCCCTCAGTAACACTAACAGTGTGTGTCGCTGTGTCGCCGTGTGATGAACGCGTCATCGCTTTCAGCTCGTCGTCTGTAAATAAAAGTTCACATCGAGAAGCCATAACGGGCCGCGCGCCCCGCTGTGCTGCGTTAGAGCACTTTGATGTTTTAGACTTAAAGTTCGGTCCACTTTATTTATTCTGTTGCTCGTCGACTCATTTTTTTAGTTTGTCAGTTTTTTTTTGGTCTTTGGATCGCTGTACATACTGTGGACTTCTGTGAGGTTTGGTCGTAGTGAAACATTCGAAGGCTTCGAGGCAAAAATAAAAAAACATTTTGAAAAGAAGAAAAAGTCTGACAGTCGTTTTTATTCAAAGAAACCTCGACAGCATTTATGTCATTAAATATTCATACACAGTATCAATAAAAACGACGACGACGTCTTTAACGGAGAGAACACGAACATGTAACGTTTCGATGTTTGACGACATTTAACAAATTATTAGATTGTAAGTCTGAGTCACACTCTGATGTCACACGTTAATTACTAATTATTGTCAAAACGTCACAATTCTGACATAAAAAACTTTTAAGTCTTTGACTTTCAGTTTATTTTTAATATTCATGTTTTGGTGCCAGGTGAGTGACAGGTGAGTGTCAGGTGAGACGCTGCGTTCCAGAACAGACAGACAGTTGGACATTTCAGCTCTTGGATATCGAGTCAACACGTCTCAGCTCCGATATTAAAATGTTTGACACGTACTTAATAATCATAAAACGTCTCTGGAGCTCGTTAATGTTCAATGTTTTTCCTGGCAGATTTAAGGACTTTCAAGGTGAAATTCAAGGACTCCTGATGGTCCATCAGACGTCACAGAAATATGAAACAATTAAAACAAAATATAAATTAATTAAAAACAAACATGAAATCAAAGTAAAACATTTATGATACATTTTTTTGTTTCTTCTTCTACGATGATAAAAATCTACTTCCTGTTTATTTACACGGCGGGGTCCGCCTGGAACGCGGCGCTCGTCCCGTCTGCAGGTAAACAAACAAAAGTCCGACTCGGGTTCAGGTTCAGATTCAGGTCCAGTTCTGCAGAGTTCTGAGATGACCCAGGCTGCTCAGGTGACGTTTCATTTCCTGCCTGTCACTGATTGGTCACAGGCGGCTCATCTTCCTCCATTGGCTGGCTGTCAACCGTGTCTGTTGGACAGAATTGGTGAAAACGTGAACAAGGTGAGAGCGGCTGCAGTTTGTTAACTTTACTAACCACATGACCTCATGTTCATACAGTGTGTGTGTGTGTGTACCTGTGCTGTGTTTGTCGTCTCGTAGTTCTGTGTTTCTCAGCAGTCGGACTCCTTCTGTCAGACCGAGCGACTGCAGAGCTTCGACCAGCCCTTGGACCGGACCTCCACCCAGCTGGACAGAGAGACAAAGCAGCAGCATGATCAGAGACGTTGAACACGCGTGTTAAACTCAACATGTGATCCGTGTGTTGACGTGTTTACCTTGTAGTGCTGCAGCAGGTGTTGGCATGGCGTCGGACTGTCCAGATACAGGTGAGTCAGCGTCATCATGCCCAGCTTCTCCGCCAGCTTCCTCCAGGGGACGTCGCCGACGCTCAGCACCTCCACCAGCCGGGACAGAGTGTCCTCGTCCAGCCCCGAGGCCTCCACCTCTGCAGCGCACACACACACACACACACGTTGTTTGTTGAAGGTCAAACTTTGCTTCACTAACTGAGCTCCAGATAACGAACGACCTCGTTAACGAACCTTCGGAGCTGCTCGGCTTCATCTTCTTGCTGCAGTGACGACTCGACTTCGGACTCTGTTTGGAGTTCAACAGGTTCCTCACCTGAGGGGGCGGAGATTAGACATGATGTCATGACGTGACATCATCTTTGATGATTCATTAAGACTTTTACTTTGAAAGGATGGCTCATTACCTTTTGGCATTTGGCGAGGTCCAGAGGGGTGTGTCCTGCAGGTCTCTTGCGAGGGTTGATTGGCTGCACGGCGGCGTCTCGCTCTCTGACCTCGTCTCTGATTGGTTCGTCTTCGTCCTGCTCTTCGTCTGAAGACGAGCTGAAGAAGAGCGGCTCGTCGTTCTCCATGTTCTTATCGGCACCTGAAGAAAAGATGGAGTCACTCAGGTGTGTTTGTGACGACGTCACAGGTGTGTACAGGTGAGTCGTGTCAGAGCGTCTCACCTGCAGCGACGAGCATCGAGCAGAGAGTCGGCGAGCCCAGACTGGCGGCCAGGTGGAGAGGTGTGTTCCCTCCAAACGTGCACGCGTTAACGTCGGCCTTCAGCTGCAAACACACAGAGCGATGAGGTCACGCTGTGATGTCACTGAGGAGCGGGTGTACAGGTGTGTGTGTGTGTGTGTGTGTCGTACCTCGGTGATGAGCGTGCACGCCACCTTGAACAGGTTTTCTCTGACGGCCAGGTGGAGGGCGGTGTTTCCACTCTTCTGCTCAGGTGCGTTGATTTTGGCTCCGCCCTCCACCAGCAGGCGGAGGCAGCGCTCGCCGTCCCTCCTCACCGCCAGGTGGAGCGGGTGAAGACCTGCGGCGGAGAAACGCTTCAGTTTATTTAAAGTTACCAAATCAAACCTGATCACGTGACCCTGAACGTGGCGCTGACTCACCGTGGTAATCAGGCATGTTGACCAGGTGGGCATGGCCTTCTCCCAGGTGAGCCAGCAGGGGGCGGAGTGTGGCGTGGTCTCCAGCCAGCGCCGCCAGGTGGATGGGACTGCGGCCATCTTTGTCCAGCAGGCTGGGGTCGGCCCCCGCCCTCAGCAACACCTCCACCACCTTCACCTGCCGAGTGATCACCGCCAGGTGGAGCGGAGTCTACAGACAGGAAGTGAAGCAGTCAGCTACCTGTCCGTGCTCGTTAGCTATCAAAGTTAATTACACATTGCTGTGTTCAGGTGAGTTACCTGTCGCAGGTGGTTGGCTGTGTTCAGGATGTTCTGCTGCTGGCTGCTGAGCAGGGTGTGGATCAGCTGTTGGATCACACCTGTCTGCTGATGGATGATGGCCAGGTGCAAAGGACTGTGGGAAATCAAAAGCCACCAATCAGATCTTTGAGCTGAGGAGCCGACGCTCCCTCGTTAGGAGGAGCCGGCGCTCCCTCGTCAGGAGGAGTAAGTTACAAACTCACGTGTCTCCGTTGCCGTCTTGGACGCCGCAGAGGTGTCTCTGGATGGCCAGAAGGACCCGGGCGTCCCCGGTGCTGCAGTACTGCAGCAGGGCGGCGGCGGTCTGTCTGGCGCTCTGAGAGGCTCGACTGTGGAGGGCGGCGGCTGGAAACACGATGGACACGACGGCGAGATTAAAACACGGACGGGAAAGACAGACATGTTGTCATGGAAACACGCCGCGTCTTACCGATCTGAAACAGCTGCTGCTGCAGCGGCGAGCCGGCCTGTCCGTCCGTCTGTTGCTGGGTAACTCCCGTCTGAGGGGCGGAGCCTGACATCTGAGCTCCTCCCCCTCCACCAAAGCTTGTGAAGCCTCCTGTGAAGAAAACTCCTCCTGCTCCTCCTCCTGCTCCTCCTCCGTTCATCTGATGGTTGAACTGGAATCCTGCAGAAGGAAACAAACAGTTCAAACATGGCGTCCCTCAGGGATCCAGTTTAGGGTCGCTCCTCTTGTGGAACCACAGCTGTCGTTTAAATAAAGTTTTATAGGTTCAGTGACAAACCTCACCTTCACTCAAACAGGAAGTAGACGACCATAAAAAAATCATATCACGGTTAAAAAACAGGAAACGTTGGAGCTGACTGATTTTCTGGATTTTCACTGATGTGACTTGTTGATGGAAACTCTCGCTCCTTCTCGGGTTTCTATACCGTGTTATCAAAACAGGAAGTTAAAATCGTACCTCCTCCTCCTCCAGCTCCTGCTCCTCCAAACCCTCCAGCTCCTCCACCTCTTCCTCCTCCTCCTCCTCCACCTCCTCTCCAGGTTTCATAGTGAGGCAACGGCTTCTGCTTCTTCCTCAGCACCTCCTCTTTGTCTGAAAGGTAGGAAGACGAGAACATGCTGCCGCATCACGAACATCACGGTGACGACTGAAACCGACTGTTTCCACCGAGGGAAAGCCCAAAAACAAACTCCTTCCTGTCATGGCTCCCGGGGATTTACAGGTGATGTTTCCATGCTCACCTTGGACCTGTGGTATGTAGGTGAACTGTTTGGGGTCGCTGCTGTCGCCGGCTTTCTTCCTCTTCAGCTGCAGGAAGACGGTGACGGGCCGCTCGATCTCTGCGCTGTGATAGGGCGGCGTCTTGAACACGATGGCGTACTGAGGACAGAGAAGACACGATGAACACGTCAGGCTTCACGTGAGCCTGTAAAATAATTCAGTCTGTCTTCTTCAGCCTGTTATTGCTCCTGTGAACTCTGTTTCTATGTGAATAAAGTTATTGTTGATACACACTGCTGTGTACAGGCTCAGCACAAACGTATTTAAATCTATTTCAGTGTGTTTCCGCTGTCTGAAGTGTTTTCACTGACTTTCCTCCCCATCAGACAGCAGCTTTCGTCTATATGCACAGATCAGATGAAACTTTTCTAAGACGGTGAACTTCAGGTCTGATGGGAGGAAAAGTGATGAAAATATTCATGTAGTGAAAACTTAGACTGATGTTTGTGGCTGGAAACTTGAAGAACACTGAAAGAACAGAGAGAGGACTTTGTTACGAGCCTGTAAAATGAGGCTAGCTGACTTTATGTTTAGCATTTGTCACTATTTTAAAATGAATTAAAATATATTTAACACGTGTTTGCAGCTCATTTGAACATCTGAATTGGTTTTGAACACAGAATAAAGAAACGGTGAGTTAAATGTTAGTCAGAGAGTTCAGACAGTTTGAAGGAATTCCCCGTTCAGCTGATCAAAAACGAGCTGCTGTTTTTGTCTTTTAGTCTCACGCTGTGGTTTCAAAATGAAAACACACTGCGTGCGTGTGTGTGACTCACTCACACGCTAACAGTGAATAACAGAGTTTCTTTTGATTGTTCCCTATGAGGACAACAAAACTCTGCAACCAGTGACACTTTGTTGTTTTTCTTTGTTGTTGTTATTAGCCTGTTGTTAGCCTGTTGTTAGCTTGTCATTAGCCTGTCTGTTGTTAGCTGTGTAGTCCTCTCTGTAATGTAACTTTATGTTTATATTAATACATTTACATTCATTTCTCAGACTCATGCCGACACTATCTTTTGTCCCCAGTTGCTCAAACCGTCCTCACTTAACTGGTCTGTAGTCTGAACTGTGTCCCCAGATGAATGCTAACTCAGCACACACACACACACACAGTGTACCTGTTTGTGGACGTCGGTCGGTGAGAAGTCTCCGAACGCCTCCCAGCCTCCTTCATCGTCCTCCTCGTAGAAACGAATCTCTATGTCATCTGTAACGTGCAGCACAGCAGCAGTAATTAATAATTCACAGTAATTAAGTTTGGAAAGTACTTTTACTCGTGGTACTTTAAGTATATTCTGATGTACTTTGGTACTTTTACTTGAGTACGATGAATGTATTTGTAACAGAGTATTACTGCAGTCAAAGACCTGAGGACTCACCTTTCTGGACTTTGTCGCAGAGCAGGAAGATCTCGTCTCCTCCGAGCACCGTGCCGCACGTCTTATCCATCCGAGAGATCTTCAGGTTGGAGGCGTTGGGTGATTCTGCAGAGGAAACATTAAAGAATAAGATTAAAGATGATTCGTTAACTCAGACGACTGACTGTGCGTGTGCTTTCATGTGTAATCTGTAACATCGGGTGTTTAGTTCAGGGACGTTTGGACTCACTGCTGTCGTAGATCGGGTTGGACACCACGGGTTTGAGCGCTCTGGTGAAGCCTCCGTTGCTGTCCTGCAGGTAGGCGGTGAACTTTAACCTGACGATGTTCAGGTCCATCACCTTCCCGAGCTCCTTCGCCTCCTTCAGGATGGAGTTCTCCTCCGAGTCTGAGGAGGGCGACAGCAGAGCGTTAAAGGTCGGATCAACGCCGTGAGGTTTCAGACAAACGTTGTGCTAACGTTGTGTTAATGTTGTGTTAACGTTGTGTTAACGTGTTACCTGTGAGGTGGCAGTGAGCTCCTTTCTGTCTCTTCCTCTCTTCTCTCAGGCGTCGGCTCAGAACCTCGACCACACCTTTCTTCGTCACGTGGAGGATGCCCAGGTTACTGAAGCTACAGGAAGTGACATCACCACATCAACAGTCAGCCGAACATTTTCAACCAAAAGAACAGGTTAGAATGTAGATTTATGTTTTTATGTTTCATGTGTTTATCTGCTGTTTTCTGTCCAAATTCTAATTTATTATTTTATTTCTGTAACAAACATTTTTTAAAGTTTTATTTTATATTTACTTCTGTTCACTGTGATATGACTGATGAATTCCCCTGTGAGCTCTGACTCACGTTTCTTAGATATTACAAACGTCTCATTAATCATCGTTGGACTTTTTTCCTCACGACTGAAATCATGAAACTTTCCTCTCTGACTCGTCGCTGTTTGTTTTGTTGTGATGATGATAGTGAGTGAAGGTGTTGGTGCTGCGATCTGATTGGATACTGACGAGGCGGTGAGGTCGTTGGGGCCGACGTCGAGCGTGCAGGTGCCGTTCTCGGTGCAGTGACGTCCCACCAGACTGTGAGCGTGAACACGAGGAGGGTCGGAGTGCGTCACCAGCTGGACCTCCACCCGGGCGTGACCCACGTAGTTATTAATCTGAGACAACATGAAGCATGAAAATACTGCAATACAAGTACAAATACCACAGTACAAATACTCTGTTACAGGTAAACTAGTATTCTAGCTGACAGGTAGCTAACCTCATGCTAAGTACAAGCACAAGTACAAACAAAGAGCTGATGTGACTGACGCAGAGGTTGTAGACATGTTGTTGAAGTGTTGTCAGAGTGTTGTTGAAGTACCTTCACGGTCGGGTAGGTTCTCCTGTTCTTCTCGCTGGAGGCCCCTGGGAGCCCGCCATGGGACGGACCCTCACACTCATAACGGAAACGAAAGCCCCTCTGAGACACACACACACAAAAACACACATATTTACTGTTGCTGTTTGAGTGTCGACTCAAACTGAAGGCAGCTAACCTGTTGCTAACTAACAGGCAGCTAACTTGTTGCTAACTAACAGGCAACTAACTTGTTGCTAACTAACAGGCAGCTAACCTGTTGCTAACTAACAGGCAGCTAACCTCTTGCTAACTAACAGGCACCTAACTTGTTGCTAACTAACAGGCAGCTAACCTCTTGCTAACTAACAGGCGCCTAACTTGTTGCTAACTAACAGGCAGCTAACTAACAGGCAGCTAACTTGTTGCTAACTAACAGGCAGCTAACTTGTTGCATGATTTCTTTCGGTGAACGCTGAAAGTTTTTCAAAGTTTTTGTTTAGTTGTGTTCAGTATTTTATGAAGAAAGTTTTATTTTATATGATGTAATAATCTCTCTTTGTGTTAGTTCGTCTGGTTGCATAAAGTTTCTTCTTCTTTCCTCTTCAGAGCAGCACTGACTGATTTGCATACAGTCTCAGCAGTCACATGACCTTTATCTGCAGAAACTCCCTGACTTCCTGCCTGTTTGTTGGCGTTCTTGTATGACTGTCGGGAAAACCCTGGATTAAAGGAAGTGACTGTTACAGTAAGGAGGATCAACCTAAGGAGGGGAAACACCACAGAGAGTCTCTGTGTGTTCAGGTGTTCACCTTTTGTTCTTTAGTAAACACACAGAGTGAGTTTTAATGTCACCTCTTAAATTTCTTTAATCTCTTTCGTTTTATTTTGAAAATCTGTGTGTCTGTAAATTTCCCCTTAAAGTTTTCTCTAATTTTAAAGTGAACTGCTGTCGTCCATCTGAAGTCCAGCACAAGTCATTCTCTGTAAGACTTCAGGACTCTCCTTGTAGAGATTTTCAGGGTCAGAGTTTGCTTCCAGGTTATTTACATTACATTTAGGTTCCACACAAGGAAGCCTGGACACTTTAAGTTTAGAACAAACTGTAAATTACTCAAAGAGACCTGGCGTCATCAAAACCTGTGATTCGATTGGCTCTAAACTCACTGGAATAGAAAATGGTATCGTCAGCGTAGAGACGGACACAAAGCTGATTTGTAACTAAACGTATCATTGATGTATAAAATAATCACAGTGGGCCTGAAGAAGATCCTTGTGGGGCAACATACAAGATATTTTGAGGATGTTTTCACATCTAACCTGTTTGATTCAATCCAAACAACCTCAACCAGACCAAGAGCAGCTAAAAAGGAACTCCAGTCTTTGTAAGGAATAGTACAAGTAGAGGCTAAATGTAAATGTAGGCTCGTCCTACAGACAGAGACAGGAAGTGAAGTCTTAGTCTCACCTGTTTGGGTTCTTCTATGATTTGAATGTAGGGACCATGAGCTGAAACACAAAGAAAACTTCAGTTAATGACAGAAACAATACCAGCCTGAAATTAGGCGGTCATATGACTGATGATGGTTTCTGGATTTCACCATCCACTTTCACGATGTCACCAGCTACAGTACGTCTGACAGCGAGTAAAAAAGGTAGATTAAGGTGCTTTCCCCCGTCAGTGGGTTCTGGGAAGTTCAGCTCTGGGTTCACAGGTACAGCTCAGTTTGTGAATGAACGACGTTTCTTGTAACAGAATATTTGAAAGTTCAGGTCAGGGCAGTCCATGGGTACTTTTGTTCTCGACAACATTCAACAAATGATTTTCTTGGCTCTGATAAAAGACCCTGATGTCTCAGACCTGATGGTTGGTGAATGAATAAGACTTAATTTCAAAAGGTATTGGGACGCCCCCCAGTAACCTTTTGGGGGGTGAAGACACTGATCGTGAACTTCACCATCCCTTATTCAAGTCTGACCCTCGTTGCATCTGTAATATCACTGATGTCTGTCTGTAATAAAGCCACAAAAATAATACGAAGTCCAAAAGGTACAATTAAGCTTTCAAGGTAAAGCTCTGGAGTTTCTGAGTTTGTGGAGATTTTGAGGGTCTACAAGGTTCGTTTAGACATTTAGGTTTCATGCTGATGGGAAAGTTAGTTTTATAAAGTGTTAGTACCTGATAGATCTATCAGGTACTAACACTTTATAAAAGTGTTGGCCTCACAAAGGTAATACGGTGTCATATGGTTTTACCTGAAGATCTGGTAAACACTGAACTCATGTTTCAAGGTGCAAACAGGATGTTCGCACGAGGGAACTCGTAAAGGTCGAGGTTCCCGGTCAGAAAGTCTTTGACGAGTAGTATTGAGATGTTTCAAACAGGAGATTCTTAAAAGTGTGATGAACTATTACAAACTTGATCCCTGAAGAGGTTCTACACATTGTTGGTCTGGGTTTTTAGGTTCTGACTGCCTCTAGGTAAACCTAAATGTAATTTAAGTTCCTCACACTAACAGGGAGTTCTTCAAAGACTGCGACTGTGTAGAAGAAATGTCAAACAAAACGTTCTCAGAGGCTCACAGAAAAGTCCAGACTTTTAGCAGGAACTGCTTCCTCCACGAGTTTCTGGAAATTGTCGTCCTCAAGTTGTTCTAGTCCAGTCCTACAGGTGAACGTGCTCTGTGGTTACAGGAGATCCAGGTTCTTGTAGTTTATGACCAAGCGTGGGGCAGCGGTCGTGTTTTGGGTACCACCAGGTGGCAGGTTAAGGGACAAAAACCGGACCAGGGTAGGGGTACGACCGTATCTGTACAACGTTGAACTGAAGATCGTAGGGCAACATGAGTTGGTGTGTCGGACTCGTAACAGCGTGTAGATGTTATTTAACTGTTTTGTAACTTTTTTTCAGTATCAGTACCTCCCTCAGTCGGTCGGTGTTCGAGGGCGCAGAGATGTGATCTGAAGTCTAGGGGTGATGAACTGAAGCCTGGACGCCGTGTACGAGTACAGATACAGAGAAGTCGGCTCATAGATGACATCAAATATTGTTTACTTGAACACGAATGAAGCCGTACACGTGATTTAAATTATTTAAGCTCGGAGCTCTGGTGGCTGCGTACCTGTCTCAGGTATGTAGGGTTCAGTCTTTATGTCCACTGGAGGAATGTAGTCATACTGCATCAAATTCATCTGCAGCTGAGGAAGAAGAAGAAGTTGTCACTTTATGAACACGCTCTCTCTGAGCCACGTATCAGAATGACGAACTGAGCGATCAGATTTCATGAATCATCTGTCCTGTGAACGTGACTGACTCCACCTGAAGTCAAAGTAAATCAACATTTATCGATAATTTAACGTTTGACAGAATCAAGGATGATAATCAAACAATATTAATCACGTGTCAGATTATATTCAGAGATTAAATAGAATTTAAATGAATTAAAAACATTTACAGCTAATGTTTCTCTGCTAGCTTCAGTTAGCTTCAGTTAGCTTCAGTTAGCTTCAGTTAGCTTCTGCTAGCTTCAGTTAGCTTCTGTTAGCTTCTGTTAGCCGTCTTTTATCTGATGACAGGTTTTGTGCTGCTCTCTTCATGAAGAATGAAACTATTTGAAACTCAAACTTCCCACATTGTGTTTGACACTGGAGTCACATTATGCAAATGAGTTCAGGTCCTCATTAGAATAACTGAAAGAAGTTGTCGTGACGCTGATGTTAAATTATCTGTGAGCTAAATAAAACTTCATCTCTTCATGAGTTTATGTCAAATAAACACTGACGAGTCACAGGAAACATTACAGACTAATTAATAATCAGCTGACTGACGATGGAGAATGACAGAAAATGAACTCACGTCGCTGTCGTAGACGTTGAACTGAGCTTCAGTCATCCTGCAGAACACACACACACACACACACACAGTTAGAGGCTTTAAACTGAAAAACACACACACACACACACACACACACAGGAAGTGTGTGTCCACTCTCTGACCTGAGTCTCTTTAAATCTCGCCGTCCTCGTCTGTAAAAGTCGACAAACAAACAGAAAAACTGCAGCAGTTTCCCTTTCACAGGACGGACGAGCGAGCCTCGAACACAACACCTCTCTCTCTCTCTCTCTCTCTCTCTCTCTCTCTCTCTCTGTCTCTCTCTGTCTCTCTCTCTCTCTGTCTCGCTCGCCCCTCCCCTCCCTCTGTTTTCAGTCACTTCCTGGAAGTGGCGGTCTCGAGGAAAACCCCCAGAATTCCAGACCAGCGCTGCTGAGGGAGGGGGAGGGGCTACCAGTGATGATGTCACTGTGCTGATTTCTGTGAAGGAAGGAGGAAAGTTTCCTTCAACGAGCAGAAAGAAAGAAAGAAAGAAAGAAACAAACAGAGAGACGTTTGGTTCTGACAGCTTTGTTTTTGACATCAGCTGATCTCAGTCAGAACCACGAGCCCAGAAAGTCCAGAAAACTTCTCAAAGTTTCACATTTCAAGAAAAAAAGAAGTTACAGCTAACAGATGATTAGCTTAGCTTAGCATAAAGAGTCTAAACAGGAGAGACAGCTGGAAACACAACAACCTCTCTACACACTGCATGCTAACATTGTTAGTCTATAAAACTTTCTTAAAGGGCCAGGACACAAGAGTTCATATTTACACTGAATGGTAAATATGAAGATACAGCTAGCAGCTAGTTAGCTTAGCTTAGCATAAAGGCTGTAAACAGCTGTTATGACCAAACACCTGCAGAACTACTGACAGCCTCAGCTCTGCTTTATGTTTAGTGTGTATTGTCAGCATGCTAACATGCTAAGCTAAGATGATAAATATAGTAACATCAGCATGTTAGCATTAGCACTGTAAGCATCTAATAAATGTCAACTGAATGCATGTTGGCATAGTGACGTTAGCACGCTGATCCAAGTTTTCTGTCTTTGTTTGTTAGCATCGAAGCTAAGCGCTCACTGATGCGTTCAATGCTCCGTGCTCGTGTGGGAACAATGAGCGCTCTGTAAATCAGTGCATCGTCTGCGTACGCGCTGACGTCCTGCCGGTGTTTTAAAGAGGACAAACTGAAATCTGGTTAAATAAACGTGCTGCAGCGTTAAAGGACGAAGCCGTGAATCAAACACAGACCTGCTGTCACGCTCAGACCTCCGGACGCTCACTGCTTCCTCTTTCCTCGTCTCTCTGACTTCCTGTCTCTGCTCAGCTCCTCGGCTTTGCCGCTCAGTCTGACTCAGATCTGATCAAACGTCTCGACTTCGCCGGAGGGACCGCCCCCTCTCTCACCACAGCAGCCAATTGGGCGTCAGCAGAGACAGCCTCATTAACATAAACCCACAGCAGGTACAGTCAGCGCGAGCAGAGAAACCCCGAGGGGGAAGTTTGTGTTCGGGGTATTTCTGCGTGACCTCTGACCTCTGCAGGAATCCACGCAGGTGATTTCCTGTTTGATGATGAAACGTTTCTTCATTTGAACGTCCAGATTTTTACTTCCTGTTTGCAGCGTAACCATAGCAATGCTCATTAGAACAACACGATGATGAAGAGAGACGTCTGTGTTTGTTTACGAGCAGATCTCGACCTCTACAACATGGCCGCTGATCATAAACCTGATCAGCCACCGTCTGTAATCAATACACAACATTAATCAAACCAATAACTAACATTCAGACAACGTTACCTTAATGTTTCTGCAGCATTGACAGAACGTTCCAAAACAAACATATTATCAGTTTGAAGTAAACCCGCGCTGTCCCTTTAAGAAATATGACGTTTGAACAATTCATTACGTGTCCGTAACAACACGAATGATGTCATACGTCCACCTCGACCGCCTGATGACATCACAAACAAATCACGACACAGCTTTGTCTGTCTTTACCTGTTCTGATGTCACGTTCCTGTCACTGGTCACGTGATCTACAGGCGAGTTTACTCACATGATCAGACAGGACCAACCAGTTAAGGAGCAGCTCAAACAGGACCAGAACCATCAAACATGACGTCACAAACGTACCTGAGAGCTCCCGCCATGACTCAGCAGAAACACTGACGATGACGATGATGAAGGCTCGGCCTCCTGCAGGAAGACGCTGATCTGTTCTTCGTCCTCCCAACGGGATTTTCCTGCAGACGACGAATCAGGACCAGAGTGTGTGAGTGTGTGTGTGTGTGTGAGTGTGTGTGTGTGTGTGTGTGTGTGAGTGTGTGTGTGTGTGTGTGTGTGTGTGCGTGTTATGGAGTCATATCTAAATACATCAGAGGGAGTTTCCACTCTTCCTCGTCCAACAACAAACCCCTTCTCTTAAAGAGACAGTACGACAACAATGTGGTTAGCTTAGCTTAGCATAAAGACTGGGAGAAGAGGGAAACTGTTAGCCTAGCTTAGCACAAAGGCTGGAAACGGGGGGAAACCGTTAGCCTGTCTCCATCAAAACAGAAGCTCTTTCAAGTCAAACTAAATGTCCTCTTACTAAAGCTTTCAGCTGCACGTCATGGTCTTCATCAGCGCTCAGCCTTACCCTCAGCCGCTGATGAAGACCTGAAGATGAAGCTGAAAGCTCCAGAAGAAGCTCGTAATGTTTCGTCTGAACTTTTATTCAATCAGATTAATTACTGAAGTAATTTAGAACATTTAATTATTTTTCTTTGATTCAAACGAACCTCTGAGCTGCAGTTTGTTAATGAATTATCGTTAATTAAACGTTAGTTATCAGGATCAGCTGAGCCTGATTACAGCAAATTAATCTGGATTAATTAAACCAAACAGCAACAAACTGATCTGAGAGCAGCGCGCACACATTTATGACCAATCAATAATCAGCTGAGCACGCGCAGATCAACTCGCTGAACAAACTCGATTGAAAACGTTTGTCAGGATCAACTTCAGTCTTAGAGACAGTCTCTAAGACGTTCAGCAGGTCTGAAGGTTACTGTGACTGCAGCTCATCGACTTATCGATCAGTTATCGATCTTTGATTTCAAAATAAGAGTTTAAAGGTGAGTCTTACCTGCGTGCTGCACTCTGTCTGACTGTTTCCCCGAAAAACGCAAAACTCCCCGCACGTCACAACAACAGCAGCACACCTAAAACAACTTCCGTTTTGCAGTTTTCAAAGTAAAATCACGTGGAGGGGAAAAACGTGGATTTCAGCTTTTTTTAAAAAATCAGTTTTACTTTGAAATTTGGACTTTATTTTTTTTTTTTTTTGATAGTTCTGTTCTTGTCAGGTAATTGGTTGAAATATGCTTAAATAAATCAGCTGTAAATTAAAAGTTATATTTATATTATTATAAAATAAAATCATATTTATTTTAAAGTAGCTTGTTGATCAGTGAAAGTATTTCGATTTTAATTAAATAATTCTTATTTAAGCTTTCAACGATAAAATTCAGTTTTATAAAAATAAAAACTACATATAAAATATAAATTTACAGAGAAACAAAGTTAAACAACAAATTAAACTCATTTGTCTTAAAATAAAATTTTAAACTTTTATTTTCATTATTTATTTTAACCGTGACACATGTGGATGGATACTTTTAATTTGAAAGGTCGACTCTCTTAACCGGAAGTGCTTCCCGCGCTGTGCAGCTCGAGCATGACGCGCCTGTTGCCATGGCAGCCTGTCAGTCAGGAGCGGAAAGCCCCGCAGCTCGAGGGGAATTCCGGCGCCACGTGGCAAATGCAGCGTGCTGATTGGTGGAAAGAGGAGCAGAGCCCCGCCTACCTGACGGACACTGAACGGCACGAGACGAAAACAAAATCAAAGTCACGAGGATAAAATATGAAATTATAAATAAATTAAATTAATAAATGTTAATAAATTGTAAATTATTCTTATGAAAATGATGACGTGTTGAAATGTCTGTCACTTAATTTAAATTAATTTAAATAAATAAAAATATCAGTTTATATCAAATCTGTACGGAGGCTCAGTGAGGACAAACTATCAGACGTTATGACGTCATTAAGATTAATTAAACTCATTTTCATTAATTATCTAAAAATATTTTAAAAATCTAAATGATCAACAAACTTAAAATTTAATTAAAGTCAGAATATTTTTAGTGAAGTCTGTTAATTACAGTAATTTTAGATTCAGTAAGATTGAATATTAAAGAGTGAGTTTGTATTAAATCTGTATGGAAGCTCAGCGAGGACAAGAAAAGTTTAAAGTTTAATTAATGAGAATTAATCAGAGATGATACAGAAACATTTGGTTGATTATATTTAACAAGTAAATAAAGTTTTCTGTAAACTTGTCGTAGATCTCAAAGTTGAACAGAAAAAAACACAAAGACTCAAAGTGATTTTTTATTTTCTGGACTTTATTTTTCTGTTTGCATAAAAACTCAGAATCTCAAAGCTTTTTTTTATTATTATTATTTTAAATTCAGGGCGACAGAAAAGAAACTTTGGTTCAACTCATTTTACCCACGTGCAGCCTGAACGCCCCAAAAACACCAAAATACCCCAAAACCCTCCTGACAGGCTTTCAGTTTAACATGATCCGATTTAAAGGCCGAAGCTTCATTTGTGCGTCTGTTGACCAGTTCGAGGCCCCCCATTGTTTACATTAACTGCATAGATTAGGAGGGAGCATCTTTACATCTGAACTGTGTGGAGACCTGAGGGGGTCGTCGGGGGTTTGGTTTCACATCAACATCAAGCTGACCGCTAACTGCTAACGAGCTAAACAAGCAGCTAGCAGAAGAAGCTAACAGCTAACGGATGATTCCGGAGGTTTCGTCACGTCGTCACAGATTTGAAAGGATCCTGTAGTGTTTGTAGATTTTGATGATTTTTGAGCAGGAAGTCAAAGAAAAGACATCAAACTGATGAAAACAGACGAAAGCTCCAGAAATACCCTTTAATAAAGCTAAGCTAAAGCTAAGCTATTAAAGCTAAAGTCCTGAGGCACGTGTGCAGCGCGTGATACAAAAACAAACATCGATCTGTGAACGATGGAGACCGACAGGAAGACGCCACGTGGACTAAAGTGATCGGACGCCGTCTAGTTTCAGTTTTTAAGCTTCAGTTTGACGACAAACTGAAAAATTTGGGGAAGCTCGTCGAACAAAGACGACGTTTGAAGACGTCGACATGATTCTGACACTTTATTTGGCGTTTTCGCTCCTGAAAGTTCTTACTTAAACTTAGAGTCCAAAGTGACGTCTTAAACGTAGATTCAGTTTGAACTCAGATCAGAGGTTAAAATTACTCGACGGCGTCCTCGTGGTTCAGTCCACGTGGCATGCTGCAGCCAGACGGTGGCGCTCTGTGCACGTTTAAGGCCGATCGTGGAGACGTCTCATCGTCTCTGAAAGCAGCACAGCGTCAGCCATGATGGAGCCGACGACTCAAAGTGTCTGACGTTATTTGAATCTTTAATGACAGAAGGCGGAGGAGGAGGAGAAGGAAGAGGAAGAGGAGGAGGAGGAGCAGGAGGAGGAGGACGTAAACAGACGAGATGAAACAGATTCAGACTCTTCGTTCTGCTGTGATAAACTGTAAACTGTTTGAAGAGTGGAGAAGACAGACAGACAGACGGGTAACAGACAGACGGGTAACAGACAGAGGGGTAACAGACAGACGGGTAACAGACAGACGGGTAACAGACAGACAGGGTCTCTATGTGAAGATGAGGCCGGCCTCGTTGTAAACCTGGAACACTTTCTCGATGGCGTTGACGTATGCTGCCGTCCTCAGGTCCAAACCAAGATTGTACTTATTAGCTGTCCTCATGATTTGCTGCAAGACAAGAAGAGACAGTTAGTCTCAGAGACTACGTCCAGGTTTTAGACAGTCTGATGGTACAAACATTAAAATAACGTTAGAGTTACCCTTGCAGAACGCTCCATGGTGAAGGCCAGACCGGAGTGAACAATGTCTTTCTCAGACGCTCCCTGAAACCAGAAGAAGAGTTAAACGAAGAAGAAGAAGAAGAAGAAGAAGAAGAAGAAGAAGAAGAAGAAGAAGAAGAAGAAGAAGAAGAAGAAGAAGAAGAAGAAGAAGAAGAAGAAGAAGAAGTTCAGTTGTAGTTTTTGTCACTCACAGAGATTCTGGCCTGGAACTCGGATGTCGGGACGATCGGGATTGCTCCTCCATGTTTCCCAAACTTCCTCTCTAAACTCTCCTGAACCGACACTGAGGAGAGGAGGAGAGGAGGTGAGAAGGGAGGAAGGAGACAAGAGAAGGAAGGATGACAATGATATGATGTAACCGTGTTTTCACAGCGACGTGACTCACTGAGCAGGTGGTAGTTGGAGTCTCTCTCGTATTTGAAGGTTAGTCGGCCATAACTGACGTGGTTCAGATTCTTCAGCCACTCAAAATACGACACTGTCACTCCACCTGCGTTCAGGTACATGTCCTGAGGACAGAGGAGGCAAGTAAATGAGGAGACAAGGAGAGGAGGAAGCAGAATAAACGGTTTGTTTGTGATGTCATCACTGACCGGGATCACCATGATGTTTCTCTCCAGGAAGATTCTGTCGGCTTCAGGCGTGGTCGGACCGTTCGCTCCCTCAGCGATGATCTGTGACAGCAGTTCAGATCACTGAGGCACCATGGGAAAACTGTGTGTGTGTGTGTGTGTGTGTGTGTGTGTGTGTGTGTGTGTGTGTGTGTTACCTTGGCCTTGATCTTGTTGGCGTTGCTCTTGGTCAGCTGTTTCTCGCTGGCGGCGGGAATCAGGATGTCACAGTCGGCCTCCAGGATGTTTCCTTCGTACGGCGTCGAGTTCGGGAAGCCCACGATCGTCCCGTTAGCCTGAGACGGGAAGCAGAGGTGACCCACAAACATTACACACAGCCGCAGTAACACTGTTGAGCCAGCAGGTGGCAGAGTGTCCCTTTGTATCTACTCACCAGTTTGTAGTCCTCCAGCTCTTTGGGGTCGATGCCGTTGGGGTTCCAGATGTTTCCGTCCATTTCTCCGACGCCGACACACTTCGCTCCGAAACGATGAAGGTAACGCATCGAGTGGAGGCCGACGTTACCGAAACCCTGCAGACAAAACAGAGGGCACGTTAACCCATCTACTGCTCGTCTGCAGACTGTTTGACATGACTGAGCTCTCAGCTTCCTGTCTGGGTGTCGGTCAGACGCTGCTGCTCAAAGTGGTTTACAGTTCAAGCGTCTTGCTCAAGAGCACTTTGTTAGCAGACAGTCTCTGCAGCAGACCTTCAGGATTACAGAAGCTGAATAAATGAGCTAAAGGTTTAAAGTCCTGCGGTCTCTGTGGGTCGAACCAGCTTCAGATGAGTCACTGATGAGTCACCGCTGAGGATTTTAGGGATGGAAACAGTGATGAGGAGGAAGAACGAGCTGCCCCTGAAGAGGCCTCAGTTGGCCTCAGCTGGTTTCAGAGGTTTGTGTTCGTCGTACCTGGATGACGAAGGTCTTGTCCTGGAAGCCGGGACACAACCCGAGCTGGCTCATGTAGGCCGCCTCGTTGATGAAGTTCTCGATGCCATGGAAAACTCCTCGACCGGTGGCAGAGATGCGACCATGTATGCCTCCCTGACTGATGGGTTTCCCGGTGACGCAGGCGTGAGCATTGATGTCCTGAAGGAAACAAACAAGAAACAGAGTATATTTATATAAAACTATTTTTAATATTTAAAAGCAGGTTAGAAACACAAAGAAACGCTGGAACATCCACAAACAAGCATCGTTTCAGGCGGTCCGTCACTTTGGTCCAAACATCTCAACAATGATTGAACGGATCGTCAACATTCATGTTTTAGGATGAATTTTAGTTCGAGTCTTGTTTTCTAAAATATCTACAGCGTGGTTAAAGCTCTCGGACAGAAGTCAGTAGTTCTTAATAAATATTTTGTTTCCAGATCATTGAACTGGTCCCAGTTTGGCAGGAAAACCTGGAAACTTCAAACTTAACGAGTTGATGAAGAGCACCTGAATGCAACATTAACTTTTGAGCCAGAACCTGAACCAGGACAGGTCAAGAGAGACAGAACCCTCCTTCCTTTGTCCCAGGTACCAGCAGAGACCAAGACAAGCCTTACCAAGCCAGACAAGTTTGGACCAGCACTCCTCAACCAGCCGAAAGACCAGAACCTGAACCCGATTTAAAGAGGCATTTTACCTTAGACACCAGTCCCTGAATCAGAAGGACACGCGGGTCAGTCTGCCGACAAACAACAAGAAAAAATGTGATTTCAAGTGTGAAGCAACAAGACTTCCGAGGTCTGGACCTCAGACTACAGAGCTCCCACGAGCCTCGGAGTTCTATCTTCACTGCGGTACAACAATAGATCCAAAGTCCAAATGTGAACAACCGTCAAAGATCGACCTTCAGCGGTTATCACCTCAAACCAACAGTGAACGTCCGTGACCTCCAACCTATCAGGCAGTGCCGTGTCTACAGATGAAGTTCAGACTCGACCATGCGAAGAGAAAGACATATCAACCAGAAAGCACATGTCTCTGGACCAGAACATCTGAGACCAACTGACGAGTCCACGTATCAGACTGGGTTTGGACATCATGGACGTAGAGTCCTCTGGGATAAATTAACCGGAGTTGCCTCAAGCGAAGGGGTGATGGGAAGACAGAGCGCGAGATGAACCAGCGGGTTGTACCGGGCACGTCCAACTGGGAGGAGACTCTGTGACAGACCCAGAACCTGCTGTAGGGACTACATAGCCCATCCGGTCTGGGAACACCTCGGGAACCTGCAGGAGGAGCTGTAACGTCCTGCTAAACCTGCTGCCACCGCCACCCAACCCCGGATAACAAGAAGAGATCGGACGGATGATTTAAAGAAAGTCGTTTCTCGGTTTGGTTTCCTATTTTTGAGATCTGAAGGTTGGCGAGTATAATTACCCAGAAGTCCACAGCGACACCTTCACAGCGTTTGTTTCAGTCCAAACCTCAACGTTATTACAAATACATTAAATCTGGAACCAGGACGTGAAAAACAATAAACCATCCTCAGAAGTTTGTTTTTGGATTTTCTGAGTCACTCCTCGTCAGTTTTCACCTGTTCGATTGTAAATCACAGTCAGACTCACATAGTGTCCCATGGTCGTGGCGAAGGTGTCGGCAATCCAGGACATCTCCCTCTCCCCAGTGCTCATGTCGGGAGCTGGAACATCGATACCGGGCCCTGCGGAACCGTAACGACACCAAAGAGACCTCAGTGACACCAACTGACTGAAGGTAGACTGAAGGTCATCAAATCTTTGCGTTTCTTCATAAATGTCACTCATAACATGATTCAGTAAAAGACTCAAAAGACTTAGTTTCTTAAAGGGTTAGTTTGTTATGTGGTTGTTGAGGTTCTGATCCAGAGTCAGTGACGTCCTCAGCAGTCATCTACCTTCGGTAACACACCAACTCTGGATCAGAACCTCAGAGAACTACACGAAGATAACCAGAACTATTCCTTTAAAGTCAGTTACCGATGAAGCCTTTCTTGGCAAGCTCGATGGTGAATCTCCTGGTGATTTTCTCCAGCTCAGTGTCCTGAAATAAAAATAAAAACATCAGTTCAGGTAGAGTAACATGTTAGTCAGAGAGTTTAGAGCTTCAGACAGAGACAGACTTGGACTGGACCTGGACTTCCAGGTCGGTGGTCAGCAGCTTTCACGGCGAGCAGAGAAACGAGTTCAGGTCATCGTCTCGTCGCGGTAGAGAAACATGTCGTGTGGATTACTATAGTGTAGTGAACAGTGCGGCCTCTGGGGGGGCGCTCATGTGGACATTCAGGAAGCTTCAGTGTGATTAAAATGTGAAACATGAGCCTGAGAGTCAAAAAGGAAACACTCAGATGACTGACAGGAGGCTCGCACCAGCTGACTGTCTGAACAGAGCCGGTCTGTTCGAACCTGCTCTTCAGTTTTTGATCTCAGACTTCTTCTCTGCTCACTAAATGTTTATTTCTCTCAACTTTTCTCCACAAGTGTCAAAATCTGCCTTTTTCTACACTGTCGGCGCAACAATCGATCAGTTTTACAGTACAAGAGCGATGGACGTAGTCTCCGTGACGGCACAAAAATGTGAATTAAATAAATAATCAAATAAATGGCTCCACCTGAAACGTACATGAGAGACAGTCTGCGGGGACGTCACGGAGACTACATCTAGGTTTTAGACAGTCTGCGGGGACGTCACGGAGACTATGTCTAGGTTTTAGACAGTCTGCGGGGACGTCACGGAGACTTCGTCCAGGTTTTAGACAGTCTGCGGGGACGTCACAGAGACTACGTCCAGGTTTTAGACAGTCTGCGGGGACGTCACAGAGACTGACAATGGTGCAGAGGAAAGGTCGCCCTCACGTTTTCTGAACACAACACAGACGTATTAGACGATCTGTCGCTGTTTGTTTGCTTTGTTGTTGCCAGAAGTTTGTCCAGGTGATGATTGGCCAAGGAGCGGCGTGCAGTCAGTCATGACATATTTTGAAGATGATTTTAGACAAACAAGCGTCTGACGCGTTTAAACTTACAGAGTAATTTCTCGGGTTGATCTTCACTCCAGCTTTGGCTCCACCAAACGGCACATCTGAAACAAATCAGACCACAGAGTGACGTTAAATATGGAAATCTGAGTCTGATGCCCGTCCATCAAACTTTATTTAACTAACTAACTAACTAACTAACTAACTAACTAACTAACGTGTTTAAACTGGGTAAACTGAGCCGTCGTATGCGACTCAGCGTTTCGTGTGTGTTTGCGGGGACTCACCGACGACGGCACATTTGTAGGTCATCAGTGACGCCAGAGCTTTCACCTCGTCCACAGAGACGTCTGTGCTGTAACGGATACCTGAGACACAAAAACACACCTGTGAGAGACTCGAAACACCTGAACACACACCTGAACCCAAGCTAACGGTAACTCAGTTTGTTGTTAGCTGCTGTTAGATAATGTCAGCTCAGTTTGTTAGCTGCTGTTAGCTCAGTTTGTTAGCTGCTGTTAGCTCAGTTTGTTAGCTGCTGTTAGCTAATGTTAGCACAGTTTGTTAGCTGCTGTTAGCTAATGTTAACACAGTTTGTTAGCTGCTGTTAGCTAATGTTAGCACAGTTTGTTAGCTGCTGTTAGCTAATGTTAGCACAGTTTGTTAGCTGCTGTTAGCTAATGTTAACACAGTTTGTTAGCTGCTGTTAGCTAATGTTAGCACAGTTTGTTAGCTGCTGTTAGCTAATGTTAGCACAGTGTGTTAGCTGGGCTCAGAGCAGCGTAAATGTGACAGGGAGCGGAGCCTGTGTCATGCCAGAACCAGAGCTGGGTAAAACATAAGTTACTATCGTGGATCACATTAGCTGCTGAACTCATTTGGTAAGCTATAAATAGCGTTTGGCTAATGGTAACGTTAGCATCAAGCTAAGGTTAACCAGCCAGCTGTAATGTCAGCCAGCTAAATTAACAATGACAATGTATGTGACATGCTCTGCAGTAACGTTAGCTTTGACTGTGTTGTTGTGGGTGTCGGGTGTTTGTTGACATTAGCAGAGCTGGGCAAGCCGTCAATGTAACTGGGCTCAGCAGCTTCTATGGACATAATGGCAGAGGAGAAGAGAGTGAAGAGGACGCTGACGGAGGAAGCTAAGAAGAGAAAAGGAGAGAGTGAGCGAGCAAGAAGCCGCCGGACAAGAGTAAATCTGGGACTGACTTTTAGTGGTTGGTGAGAGCTTGGTGAAATAAAAGGCTGAAAGACAGACGCCGAGCTGGGCTGACTGCTGTTGGACTAGTCAGTAATATTAGCTGCTGCTATGTCTGCTGTTGTCCTGTCTGAATGTTTCACTTCTCTTCGTGCAGGTCTGTTCATGCACATCAGTGTAAACACAGCTCCACAAAATGGCCGCCGCTCTGACAGACGAGTGGAAAAAACAGCAAACGCAGAGAAAGGCGGGAAAGTTCAGCTCAGTTCATCTGAGGAGGAAACAGGAAGTACAAACAAGAGAAGACGAAGAAGAAGAAGACGAAGAAGAAGCGAAGAAGACGAGAAGAAGACGAAGAAGAAGAAGAAGAAGAAGAAGAAGAAGAAGAAGAAGGGAGGGCTGGCCTCCGTCTGGGTGTGGTCATCGTTAAAGCAGCAGCTCAAACACACTTTAATAACTTTAATAACCTGTTAGAGACACGCCTTCAAGCTGCAGACGCTCCACAAATCAAGTTTTAAATGCAGCTTTACTAGAGCCAAACAGGGTTCATGCACGTTTTTAAATACCAAATTCAAGGACTTTCCAGGGACAATTTCCTTAAATTCAAGGGCCCAACACGACAGATTTCAAGACACGGATCAAAATATATAAATTCAAGGACTTTCAATGACCCATAGCTGTTTAGTTTACTGTCAACAGTACTTTAGTAAATGTACTGTAGTGTAAATAAATCATGAACTGAAGTTCAGACGAACTATAAAAAGTCTTTAAAAGTCTTGATCAAACTCTTTTAAACTCTATTAAACTTTTAAACTCAACCAAACTGTTTTAGAACTCGATCAAATCCTTAAAACTCTTAAACTCGATCTAACTCTTTTAGAACTCGATCAAACTCTTTTAGAACTTTTAAACTCAATTAAACTCTTTTAAAACTCTTTCAGAACTCGACCAAACTCTTTCAGAACTCGACCAAACTCTTTCAGAACTCGACCAAACTCTTTTAGAACTCTATCAAACTCTTTTAGAACTCTATCAAACTCTTTCAGAACTCGACCAAACTCTTTTAGAACTCGACCAAACTCTTTCAGAACTCGACCAAACTCTTTCAGAACTCGACCAAACTCTTTCAGAACTCGACCAAACTCTTTTAGAACTCTTTAGAACTCGATTAAACTTGATTAAACTCTTTTAGAACTCGATTAAACTCTTTTAGAACTCGATTAAACTCTTTTAGAACTCGATTAAACTCTTTTAGAACTCGATTAAACTCTTTTAGAACTCGATTAAACTCTTTTAGAACTCGACCAAACTCTTTTAGAACTCGACCAAACTCTTTTAGAACTCGATTAAACTCTTTTAGAACTCGATTAAACTCTTTTAGAACTCGACCAAACTCTTTTAGAACTCGATTAAACTCTTTTAGAACTCGATTAAACTCTTTTAGAACTCGATTAAACTCTTTTAGAACTCGATTAAACTCTTTTAGAACTCGACCAAACTCTTTTAGAACTCGATTAAACTCTTTTAGAACTCGATTAAACTCTTTTAGAACTCGATCAAACTCTTTTAGAACTCGACCAAACTCTTTTAGAACTCGATTAAACTCTTTTAGAATTCGATTAAACTCAATCAAACTCTTTTAGAACTTAATTAAACTCGATCAAACTCGATTAAACTCTTTTAGAACTCGACCAAACTCTTTTAGAACTCGATTAAACTCTTTTAGAACTCGATTAAACTCTTTTAGAATTCGATTAAACTCAATCAAACTCTTTTAGAACTCGATTAAACTCTTTTAGAACTCAATTAAACTCTTTTAGAACTCGATCAAACTCTTTTAGAACTTTTAAACTCAATTAAACTCTTTTAAAACTCAATTAAACTCTTTTAAACTCAATTAAACTCGACCAAACTCTTTCAGAACTCGACCAAACTCTTTCAGAACTCGACCAAACTCTTTCAGAACTCGACCAAACTCTTTTAGAACTCTATCAAACTCTTTTAGAACTCAATTAAACTCTTTTAGAACTCAATTAAACTCTTTTAGAACTCGACCAAACTCTTTTAGAACTCGATTAAACTCTTTTAGAACTCGATTAAACTCTTTTAGAACTCGATTAAACTCTTTTAGAACTCGACCAAACTCTTTTAGAACTCGATTAAACTCTTTTAGAATTCGATTAAACTCAATCAAACTCTTTTAGAACTTAATTAAACTCGATCAAACTCGATTAAACTCTTTTAGAACTCGACCAAACTCTTTTAGAACTCGATTAAACTCTTTTAGAACTCGATTAAACTCTTTTAGAATTCGATTAAACTCAATCAAACTCTTTTTGAACTCGATTAAACTCTTTTGAACTCAACATAACTCTTTTAAACTGGAGTCAGGTCGACTCTTCTGACTTGATTCTTATTTGATTTAAACTGTAAATTTTAACTGTTTGACTTGAACTCAGTGAATAAATCTAATCTGTCTGTTGAGCTCAAAATAGTTTCATCTTTAATCTGAGTCTGTCAGTGAGATGAACTCTTCTTCATGCTGTCGCAACCTCATTTGAATTTGTTTGACTAAAAGGAAACAGATGAAAGCAGCTTTTGTCTGACACACCTGAAAACAGCCTCTGCCTCAGGTAACCTCCAACATGAATGAACTCACCTGTCAGGTGATCAGCACGTCACTGAGGCTGTTTCCACATTAAACTTTATACATGATGGCTTCAGTGTGAACCACTAAGCTGAGAGCTGCAGACAGAGTTTAGTCTGATAGACTGTGAACACTTGACCAGGATCAGTTACCTGATGGACACTCACCTCCAGCAGAACAAACACAGTTAGTCATTACTGCAGCTCTGAGCCTCAAACAGAACCAGCTCCATCCGGACTGATGGACGGGTCGAAACCACAATGCTGCAGCAACGCTCAGACAACCAAAAAACAACAGGTTCCTCAAACACTTCAGTTTGATCAGTGTGAAGCCCGTCTGCTGGTCCTAGGTCAGATCCGAGGCTCAGCGTCGACCTCAGCAGGCTGATCTGGAGCCAGTTTTTTTCTTTTCCTGCAGAGAACGCCGCCACCTGATTGGTTCAACTTGGATCAGATTTCTGCTGACAAATTGCTGTAAATTGTTGCCTAGCAGTTTCCTGGAGGTTTCCTGGAAACATCCTGTCGCTGCTCTCAAGGAAACAACTGCAAACTGTCTGCAGCGCTGATATGAGATCAGTTTGGACCGGGCCGCATAGACTCACACATAGAAACATAAATAATAAAATATGATGCAGTCAGTCCTCTGCAGGACAACAGACTGCATCATGGGAAACAGAGTTTGAGACATCAAAACCACGAGTCCCAACCATCCAAAGAGATCAGAGAGAACAACAGACACAATTTGATACTTTAAACACACTGACTGTACACTACACTGATGTTAACACACCTGTGGTCTCACACAGACACACCCAACCAGACTGTCGACATTCCTGTCAGGGGAGGAAGTCTCACCACCTCAAAACACATTAAACCTGCATTACGCCCCATTCATCATGTACACAACTGTTAAACAACACACACACAGTTACACAACATGTAACACACACACAGCTAGCAAACTATGCAAACTAACTAGCTAATTGAAGCTAAGCTAGGGTCTGCTAGTCATCAGTCAAGAGTGACGCAAGCTAAAGCTTCGAAATGGACTCAGCTAAAGTCAACGTTACAGCGACAACCAGCAATGCTAATGCTAAGCTAATGCTAAGTCAAAGCTAACATTACTGCACATATATTGTCATATTGTGGTTTTACCTGGTTTTAGCTTGCAGGCTAATGTGGATGAATTGCTATGATGTGATGATGTTAGCGGGAGCTAACATGCTAATTGTAACCGAAGCTAAGATGGGGTTGGCTAGTTAGCATCATTGAGCTACTGCCGCGAATAAAATCTGAACATTAGACAGTAACTGAGCATTTCATTAACGTTACGTTAATGTTACGTTACTGTCTGTAATAACGTTATGTTAACGTTACAATCTCGTGTCCATCACTTAACGTTACAGTAACATTACGCTAACATTACAGTAATGTGTCCGTCACTTAACGTTACAGTAACGTGTCCGTCACTTAACATTACAGTAACATTACGTTAACGTTACAGTAACGTGTCCGTCACTTAACGTTACAGTAACGTGTCCGTTAACATTACAGTAACATTACGTTAACGTTACAGTAACGTGTCCGTCACTTAACGTTACAGTAACGTGTCCGTCACTTAACATTACAGTAACATTACGTTAACGTTACAGTAACGTGTCCGTCACTTAATGTTACAGTTCGTTACAGTAACGTTACGCTAACATTACAGTAACGTTACGCTAACATTACAGTAACGTTACGCTACCATTACAGTAACAGGTCCGTCACTTAACGTTACAGTACCATTACAGTACCGTTACAGTCTCATGTCCATCTTCTGGTTGATGCGAGCCACAGGAAGCTAACTGCAGTTCAGTGAACTGCCACAGGTGTCACTGTTGACGAGTTTCTGAACGTTACACAGAGGACCTTTAAAGTACTGCAGTACTGTCAGCTACATGCAGTAAAAGTACGTGTATTTGAGTAAAAGTTACTTTCGTATAATACTCCTAATTATTGGTCTGGCTTTACTCCCGGTCCCGGGGCGGGTCTCACCTCCCTTGCAGGGCGTCCTGTGCTGGCTGTGCTGAGCCCGGTAGCCCTCGATCACCTCCCACTCTCCGTTGTCCTTCTTGATGGGGAAGCTGACGCTCAGGACGTGGTTACACGGCTTGATGATCCGCAGGATCCCGCGGACTCGCTTCCTCTTCTGCTCGGCGCTCTCCCGGGTCTTCAGGCTCTCCACCAGCTGGTCCTCCACGATAGCGGCTCCTCGGTCGAAGAAACCCTCCACCATGGTGAAGAAGTTCGGGTCGTCGTCCCGGTCCACGGCCTGGCTGTAGCCGCGGTAGCGCAGCAGGGACGCGGCGGTAGCCGGTAGAGCCGAGTCAGCAGCGGAGCAGCCCGAGGCCAGGACGCTGCCTGCTCCCCGGGTGAGTAGCTCTCCGATGTACCGGTACATTTTCGGGCTTTGGTGAAGTTTACCGTCCCGGTGGAGGTGTGCGAGCCGGAGAGGAGCAGCAGGGTGCGGGGGTAGGTGAGGAAATACAGCGGGGAATCCAAAAAGTTATCCCGCAGCGGCGGCTCCTCCTTCACGCCGCCCCTTCCTGTAAGCCACACCGCTGCGTGACAGCCAGCCCCGCGTGTGCACGTGCAGATGGCGGTATTTAAACGGACCGAACCGACACGAGACCGTTTGGGCACGGTGACGTCAGACGGCTAGCTTGAAACGTTAGCACGAAAAAACATTTAGCGCCTAAAAACCGTTTAAAAAGTTTAAACGCGGGAAGTTTCTCTGAGTGACAATGAAGATGGAGGAAGTGAAGATTATCACTCAAACGTTCACAGTTTTTAATTATTTGACACATTTTCATAATTTTACGATCGTTTAAGCTAGCGTCGGTGCCAACTTCCGGTTAAAACTTTCAAATTAAAAGCATGCATCGATATTTGGAGTTTTGAAGTTCTGTCAACATAAAACACTTTATTTACTCTGTTACACACAAACTGAATTTATTCATTAAGTTTGTACTTTAGTCGTATACTTATTTATTTATTTTTGTTTTATTTTAGACTACAGGTGAGGAAAGTATTAAAAACATGTCAGGACAAAGATTCAGCAGAGTTTATTAGTGATGAAATTAAAATGAGTTTGTTCTTGTCTTTAAATTAAAATAATTAATAAAAGTAATGAAGTGTGTGTGTGTGTGTGTGTGTGTTGAAGGTTTTAAGTTTCTTCTCTAATTTTAGTCGTCGGTCATTTAATCATCGTCTGTGCTGATTGTGTCAAATAAACTGACTGATGTTTAATTATTTATCATCATTTATTAGAGTTTATTATTTATGTATTAAAGTCATAATTCAGATCTACGGAGGCCTGCAGGGGGCGCTGTCAAGGGTCAGTTTGAGTTCAGTTAAAGGTGTGAACGGGTCAAACAGAACCGGTTCAGGTGGACCATGAGCTCGTCATGATCAGGGTCTGGACCTGAACACAGCGTCCAGCTGATGGAGCAGCTCTCGTCTCGTCCGTCACGTCTCAGTTTGTCCAGATGAGTGACGGCGGCAGGTGAAGGTCAGCCAGTAACTGAAGCTGAGGTCACATGACTGATGGAGGAGGGGGCAGCCTGAGGGGGGTCACAGAGAGAGAGAGAGACCAGGATCTGCTGCATCTTATAGGAAGTAATCGAGTACAGGTACGCAATACATGAGTACAACTGTGAGCTTCATCATTGCTGAAAATATCAGTAAAATAAAGAGATAATGTCTGCAAATATCAGTGAAAATACCTGTAAAATATGAGGGAAAATACCTGTAAAAATCAGGGAAGATACCTTTAAAATATCAGAGAAAATACCTGTAGAATATCAGGGAAAATACCTTTAAAATATCAGGAAAATACCTGGAAAATACCTGTAAAATACCTATAAAAATCAGGGGAAATACCTTTAAAATATCAGAGAAAATACCTGTAGAATATCAGGGAAAATACCTGTAAAATATCAGGGAAAATACCTGTAAATATCAGAGAAAATACCTGTAAAATATCAGGGAAAATTCCTGTAAAATACCAGGGAAAATACCTGTAAAATACCTATAAAAATCAGGGGAAATACCTTTAAAATATCAGAGAAAATACCTGTAGAATATCAGGGAAAATACCTGTAAAATATCAGGGAAAATACCTGTAAATATCAGGGAAAATACCTGTAAATATCAGAGAAAATACCTGTAAAATATCAGGGAAAATACCTGTAAATATCAGGGAAAATACCTGTAAAATATCAGGGAAAATACCTGTAAATATCAGAGAAAATACCTGTAAAATATCAGGAAAATACCTGTAAAATATCAGGAGAAATTCCTGTAAAATACCAGGGAAAATTCCTGTAAAATACCTATAAAAATCAGGGGAAATACCTTTAAAATATCAGAGAAAATACCTGTAGAATGTCATGGAAAACACCTGTAAATATCAGGGAAATACCTGTAAATATCAGAGAAAATACCTGTAAAATATCAGGGAAAATACCTGTAAAATATCAGAAAAATACCTGTAAATATCAGAAAAAATACCTGTAAAATATCAGGGAAAATACCTTTAAAATATCAGAGAAAATACCTGTAGAATATCATGGAAAATACCTGTAAATATCAGGGAAAATACCTTTAAAATATCAGGGAAAATACCTGTAAATATCAGAGAAAATACCTGTAAAATATCAGGAAAAATACCTGTAAAATATCAGAAAAAATACCTGTACAATATCAGAGAAAATACCTGAAAATATCAGAAAAATACCTGAAAATATCAGAAAAAACCTGTAAATATCAAGGAAAATACCTGTAACTGTAATTTCCAGTAAAAGTACTTTATGTAGAGTATTGCAGTCGAAACATTTAATTGTACCTGAAGCTGCTCAGGTGTGGACAGACAGCAGCAAGTTGGACAGGTATGATCACCTGCATGATGATCTCATCAGTAGTCTGCAGCGCCCTCCAGATGTCAACCTGTTCATTGTAGCGACAAGGACAGGTCGCTCTGTCATCATGGAGATAATCCAGCTGTCGTCATGTGACCTTACAGTCATGTGATAACAAGTGTTTGTATACTGTAACATTTATTTATCTTCACATCTTAAATATGACGGAAAAGTTTGTATTTTTACGATTCAGTGCCATAAAATATTACATACGTCTCCTGAACAGGAGCCCAAACAAAGATCTGTCACCTTCATCAGTCTTCCTCAGTCTTCGTCAGTCTTGGTCAGTCTTGGTCAGTCTTCATCAGTCTTCATCAGTCTTCATCAGTCTTCCTCAGTCTTATTCAGTCTTCCTCAGTCTTGGTCAGTCTTAATCAGTCTTCCTCAGTCTTGCTGTGTTTAAACGATGATGTTAAACGACCTGCAGCTGCAGACCGTCACCCCCCCGTCATGCTGCCGTCTGATTGGTGGAGCCAGCTGCTCTGCCCGGTGATTGTTTCCAGCTGTGAAACTCGCCAACATCTGCCGAGTCATTGTTATGTAAAATCAAGTTATGTAACACAAGTCACTTTGACCTGCGGCGTCCGCTAAAGTTCTATTAGTTCATATTAACCGTTAGTTAACGTGACCAGAACGTTATATTAACGTTTACTTAACGTACGAGATTGTACATAACATTAGCTAACAAACTGAGCTAACAGCAGCTCACGTCATTTTCTCCTCAGCAGACTTCATGTGTGACCACCCAAAGATCCACGTCTTTCTGGGGGCTCCTCCTCCGTCCTCCGCCCCAGCTTTGGTGTCTGAAGCTGGGGTGGAGGGTGAGGAGCGTCTCCCTGCCGGCTGGAGACACCTCGACCTCACCTGGCAGGACGGACAACTGAGGCCTGCAACAGGTGACCAAGTGGGAACTAAACATTAAACTTTATGTTTATAACTCATCAGATTTACAAGTTTCAAATTGAATTTTGCTACCTGTTTCCCAGGTGAGGTTATGTTAGCACGAGGCTAAATTAGGACAAGGTTACATTAGAATGACGCTAGGTTAGCATGAGGTTACGTTAGAACAAGGTTACGTTAGGATGAGGCTAGGTTAGCATGAGGTTACGTTAGAAAGAGGCTAGGTTAGCATGAGGTTACATTAGAATGAGGCTAGGTTAGCATGAGGTTACGTTAGAACAAGGTTACGTTAGGATGAGGCTAGGTTAGCATGAGGTTACATTAGAATGAGGCTAGGTTAGCATGAGGTTACGTTAGAACAAGGTTACGTTAGGATGAGGCTAGGTTAGCATGAGGTTACATTAGAATGAGGCTAGGTTAGCATGAGGATACATTAGAATGAGGCTAGGTTAGCATGAGGTTACGTTAGAACAAGGTTACATTCAGAGATTGTGTTCGCCGTGTTCACTGGAAGGTAGACGCTGATGTTAGCTCATAGCGCTAGCTGTTTCATGGGAACTTTAAACTTTTCAGACGAGGCTGGAAATCGGACCAGCAGAGAAAATATGGCAGCTGAAGATGACGATCGGTGTTCGGCTTCAGTGCACGAGTATCTGGACAGCTGCTTCCCTGCAGCTCAGCCAGAACCTGAACCAGAACCTGAACACCTGTCCGCACAGACTCAGTACCTCACCACCTGGACCCTGAGTCAGGCTTTGATCCTGAGGGGCAGACGTGGCATCCAATCAACAACCAGCCCTGAGAAAACCCAGCCTCCGCCTCCGCGTCCTCAAACCCCGCCCAGACACACCCAAACGCCTCCATCCGTGTCGTCCAGCACACCAGAGCTCTTCAGCCCCGTGACGCTGTCACCGGGCGTCTGCAGAGCTCTTCAGTGAACTCTGCCCGACCCCAAGGGCGGAGGAGGGCGGTGTCGTCGTCGAGGCTACCACAGACGGCATCCTCTGCTCCCAGGAGGCCGACCGACATGTATCCACGCCTGCCCGGGACTCCCCTGCCAAACCCCCTGATTCAAAGAGAGCTCGAAGCTCAGAGGACCAAACAACGGCGTCCGCCACCACCGCCACCACTACCGGGCTCAGAGGTCCGACCACACTGCTGACCAGGTGTGACAAACGTGGGGTGAGGTACTCGGTTCTGGTGGCGGTGGTTCACCCCTGTCACCTGAAGGAGGTCAAGGTGAGCAGAGGCGTCACGGTCACAAAGAATGTTTTAGTAATTACCAATTAGTCTGTGTTCAACATGATGTGTTGTGATTGGTCGGTTTGAAGGTGAAGTCTGGGCCGACGGCGGGAACCGTCGTTCCTCTAGCATCCATCGTGGTAACGGACCAATCAGGTGTGGAGATGAAGGTGGTGCTGTGGCGGCGAGCGGCGTTCTGGGCGTTGACGGTCAGTCCTGGAGACATTCTGCTCATCACAGGTAATACGCGAAGTACAGCTAAAGACCACGCCCACTGTGCACAGGTGTGAATGTGGGCGGGATTACCTGAACGCAGGTTTGTTGTGTTGTCCAATTAGGTCTGCAGGTGAACGACGACAGGTGGCGAGGAGAAATGGTACTGCAGTCGACCTTCAGCAGCAAACTGCTCAACCTGGGACAGATCACCGCCTCCACCTGCCCACCAGGTATGACGTCTGCAACCAATCAGAAGCATCCTCTGCACATCAGCGCTCGCTCACTCGATGCCCTATGCAGCTTCCTTCGTGAGCGGCGCCCCCTACTGGTCTCACTGAAGCTTCACCCCCCTCAGGACCTGAACTGCCTCCCCTACACCGCCCTGAGGTCACTGAAGGTCAACACGCTGGTCCACGCCCTGCTGCGTGTCACACACACACACATGAGCACAGGTGAGCGGGTCACAGGTGCACGAGTCATGTGACCAATTGTCTGTGATCAAAGCGGTGTCATCGGCATAGAGGTGTAGTAAAGGTGTATCTACTGTTTGTTTTCATGTTTGTCAGCGTGGCGGAGCGACGCCGAGTCTCGATGCCGGTCGGCTGTCCAGCTGAAGGCCATCCTGACTGTGGAGCAGCCGGGCGGCCAGCAGGGGGCGCTGCTGCTGTGGGGAGCAGCGGTGGAGTGGCTGCCTCGCTTCAACCGAGACCGAGGTACGAACACCTGAATGTGACGTATACACCAATCAGAGGCGTCAAAGTGTTTAACTTCCTGCTTCCTTTAGGTGCCGTATGGGACTTCCGCGTCCTTCTGGTGACTGACGGTTTGACCTCTGACCTCCCGGAGCTGCACTCCACCCCCTGGAGCTCCGTCAGGCCTCTGGAACCGGACGACCGCCGGGCGCAGAACTTTCTCCAACCACGGCCGAGTCAGACAGGAAACAGCAGCAGCGTAGAGCTCGACCTCGCCACACTGCTGTCCCAGAAATACAGCGGTGAGTGTGACGTCCTGTCTGCAACTCCTTCAAAATAAAAGCTCCTAAAGCTACTTGTCTCTTTGTCCAGGTAACGTGGAGCTCAGAGTCGAGGTCGCCACCTTCCACTTCCAGGATTCTCGACCTTCCCAGAATGCACCACAGCCCGTCCTGGACAGTTCCACGCCGTTGGACGGTATCCTGGCGGCGCTGAGCAGTGACATCACGTACACCGGCTGCGGTCGCTGTTCCACTGAGCTCGACACCGACGCCAACGGCATCTACGACCCGTGTTACCCCTGCCTGCCCCACACCGCTGTACGACGCTACTACAGGTATGACTGACATCATCATGTGAGAGCAGCGTCCAATCACGGTGTGATTTTCGCTGGTGGGCGGGACTTCACTGTGTGTGTGTGTGTTTTTTAGGCCAGGTGTGCTGACAGTGAGTAGGTGGGGCAGCAGTCAGGTGTGTGTTCAGGTTCCTCCTGTCCCGCTGGAGAAGATCCTCGAAGCTCCACCAGATAAACTCCACCGGAGCTCAGGTGAGACGCAGCCTGACTTCCTGTCAGACAGGTAACTAACCAGCTAGCTAATAACTTTGTGTGGACTCTCAGCTCCGGGTTCGCAGGTGAAGTTCATCCAGGTGGCAGCAGAGAGGCTCCAGACGCTCCTCGCCCTCCCCAGAAAAACCTTCATCATCACTGTCCGGAGCCACTTTCTGTGTGACGAAAACAGCGTCCCCATCAGTCAGGACTTCACGCTGCTGGATCTTCAGTTCCCCGCTTGATGGAGGTCACCTGACAGAGGTCACCTGACGGACAGACCAGACCAGATCCAGCTGCCTCAGCATGGACTGGTTAGACGTGATGTGATAAGAACAAAAGGGCTAAATGCTATGCTAATGTTAGCATGCCCAGCTTATTAGCTTTCCCATCTATAGTAACAACAACAAGGTCACTTCAATCAGTTTGTAGAGTTAGCTACAGCTAGCTAGTTTGTTAGCTTATGATTAATATAGATAAGTTAGCATTTTGCTAACATTAGCTAACTTAAGATTTAACTGTATATATATGTAAATATATGTAAATATGTCAGGAGCTTCTTTTGTTTGCTAATATTTTAAATCTTTCTGTAAATAAAACATCTGATTGTCTGCAAACAGATTTATATTCCTGCTTCCTTGATTTCTTTTTCAAAATAAAAGTATATAAACAGACCAATTTAAAGGCAGCTGGACTTTTATTGTTTCAAATCAAACATGAATTATCTGTATGAGCTACATCACATCATCAATATTAACTTTAAATGTATTTTAGAAATCATTCATCACTACAGTTAAAAAATACATCAAACTGTTAATTAATGTATAACTCATCACTTAATTCAGCCCCACACTTGAGTTATTGATCAGCTTGGTCAGTGTTAGATATTCAACAAATATCCAGTGTTATGCTAACTTCTGTAGCTCACATAATGTTGAATATCTCAGATATAAATTCAGGAAAAGTTTCTGGGAAATATTAAATAAAGTAGAACTATGTAAATATTTGGTACTTGGAGTCAGCGATTAGCTTAGGTTAGCATCAATAAATAGCTCCTCCATGTAGCTCTTTCTGTGTTTGTGTTAAAGATACAACATGAGGTTAGCTGGCTAGCTGTTTCCCTGTGCTTCCAGTCTTTATGCTAACTATGTTAATGATTATTAGTTAATGATTAATAATCATTAACATATGATTAATGATTTTCAAATGTTTTTTTCCTGAATGTTGAACTTTTCCTGTAAGATTAACTCAAACTGAAACGTGTTTACGAGGAATAAGAATAATTAAATGTGAATTAAACGAAGATTTCAGTCTTTAGAAAACGTTACAGCCGAGGGTGGAGGAGGGTGGAGCGAAGGCGAGGCTGGTTGACACGATGTTGTCTTCATTTCCCTCCAGATGTTTCTGCAGCGACGTCCATCAGGTCATTGAACAAATCTGAAACAACAAAACACAAACGGCTACTACAAGCTACAGGCTACCAGCTATGAGCTACAAGCTACAGGCTACCAGCTATGAGCTACAAGCTAATGTTTGTCGGCTACAACAAGAAATCCAAAATACAATTTTGAAGACCGTTAAAATATAAAAGTAACATAAATTACCACATCTTAGGCTAGCTAGTGTTAGCAAAACATTAGCTAACTTATGATTGATGTAAATGAACTAAAATCAGCTATCACATGATACGAGCTAGCTGATGGTTGATGACAATTAGCTAGCTAACTAACTAGCTGTTGTTCTGACCGAATATTAGCTAGCTAGTTCTATCTGATGGCTAACTTTAGTTAGCTAGTAAGCTAGTTGAGCAGTGTTTTGCTAACGTTAGCTATCTAAGGTCTATAAGGTGTGATGAGATATGTCGTAGTCGAGCTAACACATAGCATGTCTAAGTACAGGCATTTGTTGTGTTGTTAGCCAGGCAGCTACATCTGATAGCTGATAGCCGATTGCACCCCCTCGCCTCACCACATTCTGTAAATACAGCTTTTAAACCTGAAACAGTTCATATTTATGTAATGCAGACCCTCATCGGACCACTAGAGGTCGCTGTCTTACCTCCATCGTTGAGTCCACTTTGTCCTCCGTATCCTCCACTCTCTTCTCCTCTTCCTACGTGTCCTCCATCGTGTCCTCCGGCAGCTCCTTCCTGTTCATTGAACAGACCTTTAAAGCCAGACTTCCTCTCTTTGCCCTCATCGTCATCGTCTTTGTCGAAGATCTTGGAGAAGAATCCTCCTTTGTCCTCGTCTTTCTTCTTGTCGTCTCCGAACGAGAACACTCCTTCTCTGTCCTTCTCATCCTCTTTGTCTTTTTTCTTATCGTTGCCTCCAAAGAAAGACAAGAATCCTCCTTTATCATCATCCTTGTCTTTGTCTTTGTCTTTGTCTCCGACACCCAGAGCGTTCTTCACGGCGTCCTCCACCATGTCTCCTGCAGGACAAACAGAACCACAGTGTTTGATTTACTCTACCTGGAGCATCAGACGGGCGGGGCTTAGGTTTAATATTTAACATTTGAATATAAAGTTTGCATAAAGACCTGAAGCTCCAACAAGTTGAGAGTCTGTTGAGACTGTTTTAGACAGTCTGTCACAGAGTCACAGAGACTACGTCCAGGTTTTAGACAGTCTGTCACAGAGTCACAGACACTACGTCCAGGTTTTAGACAGTCTGTGGGGACGTCACAGAGACTACGTCCAGGTTTTAGACAGTCTGTGGGGACGTCACAGAGACTACGTCCAGGTTTTAGACAGTCTGTGGAGACGTCACAGAGACTACGTCCAGATTTTAGACAGTCTGTCACAGAGTCACAGAGACTACGTCCAGGTTTTAGACAGTCTGTCACAGAGTCACAGAGACTACGTCCAGGTTTTAGACAGTCTGTCACAGAGTCACAGAGACTATGTCCAGGTTTTAGACAGTCTGTGGAGACGTCACAGAGACTACGCCCAGTTTTAGACAGTCTGTCACAGAGTCACAGAGACTACGTCCAGGTTTTAGACAGTCTGTCACAGAGTCACAGAGACTATGTCCAGGTTTTAGACAGTCTGTCACAGAGTCACAGAGACTACGTCCAGGTTTTAGACAGTCTGTGGAGACGTCACAGAGACTACGTCCAGTTTTTAGACAGTCTGTGTGGACGTCACAGAGACTACGTCCAGGTTTTAGACAGTCTGTCACAGAGTCACAGAGACTACGTCCAGGTTTTAGACAGTCTGTCACAGAGTCACAGAGACTACGTCCAGGTTTTAGACAGTCTGTGGGGACGTCACAGAGACTACGTCCAGGTTTTAGACAGTCTGTGGGGACGTCACAGAGACTACGTCCAGGTTTTAGACAGTCTGTGGAGACGTCACAGAGACTACGTCCAGTTTTTAGACAGTCTGTGTGGACGTCACAGAGACTTTGTTGTAATTTACACCAATCAAAAACAATGAAACTTTCAGCAGGTCAGTTTCTGTTTTAGAAACTTTCGGTCTCTTTAAACTTTCTGAATTTTTCTCAGTTTGATTAAAAAAGTCGTTTTAGAGTGTGACGACATCAGCAGAGACAGAAAATGCAAATCAGGACGTGAAAACACAAATCAGGCTTCGGCTACTCACCCATCTTCTCCCCGAGCATATGAGCAATCTTATCCATGTCTGTTGACCTGTCTGTCTGTTGACCTGTCTGTCTGTTGTCCTGTCTGTTGACCTGTCTGTCTGTTGACCTGTCTGTCTGTTGACCTGTCTGTTGACCTGTCTGTTGACCTGTCTGTCTCTCTGTGCTGTATGATTCGTGTGTTTCCCAGCAGGTGGAGGTGAGACTGAAGCCGTCCTCTCGGTCAACGCCTCTCCGGCCTCTCCCTGATGGCTGATTGGACGACTCAGGTGTGTGTCACTCAGGTGTGTGTTCAGACCGGCCCGACCTGTTCCACCTGCTCTGACTCTCGGCTGTCACCTCATCAGGACTCAGATCACCTGCAGCATCTCATCACTCATTTTACACCTTTACACCTTTACAGGTGACAATCAGCAGTGAGGCCCTGAGTTCTGACTGCAGGCGCTTGGGTTGCTGTGGCGACAGGAGGGCGGGTTAGTCATGTGACGGCGAGACAATGAGAACAATGTAACGAGTTTCTCCTCCCATTCTATGAAAGACGACTCACTGTGATTCAAAGAAACGAAGATGGTGACCTACATGAGCACCAAAACAGAGACACACACCTGGATTGTCACACCTGTATCATCCAATGGAACTCTAACACTGTAACCATGTGACCTTAACGACCCACAGGTGTCCTTAACGACACACAGGTGTCCTCAACGAATCATAGGTGTTATACCCCCTTTAACTCCATTAGCTCTCTTAGCTCAGTTAGCTCTGTTAGTTTTCATTAGCTCTGTTAGCTCCATTAGCTCCAAAGTTAGCTCAGTTGGCTTCATATTTAGCTCTGTTAGTTCCATGGTTAGCTCTGTTAGCTTTGACTACCAGCAGCTGTATGCACTGAGCAGCGTTCACTCTGATCGATGTTACTTTCTGCATCACAGATTTTCTGACACAGAGGAAGCTAACAGAATTTAGCTAATTTAGTTACACTTGAACGTTATGTTAGCTTCTTTCTAAAGCGCCAACAGGCCACGAGCTACACGCTAAGTTTATTTAAAACCAGATTAACCTTACAACTGGAAAATAAACAAAGCTAACATTAGCTAGCTTCACACCTCCATTGACTCATAAATCACAGACAGTTTAAATGTTTAAAACTTTATTGATCAAATGTTTGAGAACAAAAACACAGTTTGAGTATTAATACATGATTAGCATTCCATTAGCATTGATTCAATAATAACTTTATTCATGTTTTCATGTTTTATTCAACAAACTGAACAATAAATTCAGTTATTTACATTTTAACGTTTGATTGTTGGACGTTAGATGGACTGAAGCTCAAGACGTTGTCTGAAGGTTTCTACTTGAACATTCCAAGAACATTCGACAGCCCTGAGAAAAGAGACGAAAAGAAAGAGACAGATATTACATATTAAAATATGGAACGAAGACCACATCAAACTCTTTAGCTTAGCTTTTTAGCCTAACCGTTTGCTAAAGTAGCTAATTAACTGCTGCTAACTGAATATAAGCTAAAACAGGGTAAGTATCAAGTTTAAACAAGCCAACAACAGGCCAAAGCTACAATCTAAATCTAACTGATAATATAAGCTAATGTTGTAGATTTGGCTAGTTTTGATATATAGCCAATGTAGCTGACTGCTAACATTAGCTATTTTAGTTAGCTTGGATGTAAAGCTAAGATTAGCTAATGTTATGAACTTAATCACATTAGTTTTTCAGCTCACTGCTAACATTAGCTTCCACTACGTAATGGTAAGATTGCTAAGTAGTGAAGCGCTAACTGTGGTTAGCTCAGTCAGCTGTGTAGCTAACTGAACTGACTCAGCCCGGGATGCCAGGAGCCAACTCGGCAAGAAAACCACCTCGGTAGGCTGCTGTATGTTAGAATACTGCTCACTTCTGGTTCTGAGGTTGGGTTCACTGGAAGGTAGACGCTGATGCTAGCTCATAGTGCTAGCTGTAATGCATAGCGGTGGGGTGTAATACAGGCAGAGCTATCTGGAAAACGAGCTAGCTGCTAACAGAAGGCAGTCGCTAGGAGCTAGCGTCAGTGTCTACCTTCCAGTGAACGCACCCAGTGCGGTCCTTGTTGTCGAGGACTCACCTGCTCCTCCTTCATCTTCCTTCTTTCCACCACCAACGAGCGCGAGGACGTCTCCGGCGTCGAATCCTGCCGTCTCTTCCTTCTTTCCACCACCAACGAGCGCGAGGACGTCTCCAGCGTCGAATCCTCCCTTGTTGTCGCTGCTACCTTCCGCCGCGTCGCCTTCTTTCTTATTTCCACTCATGACATTCTTCACCACGCCCTCGACCACATCACCTGCAGAACAAACAATTAATGTAGGCGCTTTAGCTAAATCAGGCTAACAACAAGCTAACTAAAAGCTAACAACACGCTAATACAAGCTAACAACATGCTAAAACAAGCTAACTACATGATAATAATCTAACAACAGACTAAAACAAGTTAACAACAAGCTAAAATAAGCTAACAACAGGCTAAAACATAACAGGCTGACAACAAGCTAAAACAAGCTAACAAGCAAACAACAGACTAAAGCAAGCTAACAACAAGCTAACTACAAGCTACAACAAGCTAAGAGAAGCTAAATCAAGCTAACCTGAACTGGACTGACCCTGAAAACAGCCCGCCCACCTGCTCCTCCCTCCTCTGACTCATTAACACCTTTTGTCCTTTGACGTCAAACGTGACTCCACCTGGTTGGACTGTTAATTAAGTTAATTAAGTTTAAACTGTCAATCATTTCTGTGTTACACCTGAAGTCTTCAGACTTCAGTCCAAATTTTAATTCCCCCTTTGTTTTGTAATTCAGGGCCAGTCGACCTTGTTTCCATCAAATCGACTGCAGCTTGCGACGTCTGAAGATTATTTAATAAAAAAAATCAAACTTCTCTCAGGTTAAAGGTCTGAATGACCTCCACCCGACCTCAGAGATCAATGATACTCACCCACTTTGGTCCCGACCATTTCGGCGATGCTGTCATTCCCGAGTTTTCCGAGGAGGTTGTCCATGTCTGTGGTGCGTTCGCTGTCTGGCTGTGGTCATGGATGCGGCAGGTTTGGGTCTTATAGCAGCAGCCGTCTGCGCCTGCAGGCGAGGGCCGCCCTGGTCTCGCCCCGCCGAGGAATCAGGTGGTGGCCGGACCTCCGCCCTTCAGAAGAATTTAAAAAGGTGGCATGAGTCACCACAGCACTCATTTTTTATTATACCCACAACAAGGAGAGGCGTAATGAGACGCACTCATGCGTCACTGAGTCAGGTTCTTCTGTTGTGATTTGTTTGTAGGACAGCTGTACTCGAGTATTTGTTCTGATTACATGTATGTGTGATTATACTGCAGTGTTTGGACGTGTTGGTATCACTCAGTTTACGGCGTGGGAACACCCACCTGTCCTCCATCGTGAACACAAAGCAGACAGAAGGCCGTCAGACCACATTCAGAAAAACCAGTTTGTACAGCCAAAACACGAGGAAACACCCGTCACCGTCACTCCTCCACACACAATCACAACATATCAAAACAAAACACACGTCAAATATAAGTTATTACATGTAATATATGTAAATATGTGCAATTATAGTTTTTTACCATAAATTTGTGTTTTAAAGTGACTGAACTGAAGCATCAACACACAGTTTATCAGATAAATACTGAATATTAATAAAAATGTTTCAGCAAAGCAAAACATCATGTGAAAGAATCATAAAATAATTTACGGTCAGTATCCTGTATTAATGCGTGCCTGACGCTTTCTGCCCGGCAACCAGCTGCTGTTTAACGGGGGCAGTTGGTGTGTGATCCCGACACATCTCAGTTCAAACTAACAGTGTGACAGCTTTAGCAGCAACATGTGAGCGAGCAGCACAAATATTACTCCATCCTGATGTTTACATTGTTTATAGCACTCCAACCTGATGTTTACAATGTTTATAGTATTCCATCCTGATGTTTACATTGTTTATAGTACTCCAACCTGATGTTTACATTGTTTATAGTACTCCATCCTGATGTTTACAATGTTTATAGTATTCCATCCTGATGTTTACATTGTTTATATTACTCCATCCTGATGTTTACATTGTTTATAGTACTCCATCCTGATGTTTACATTGTTTATAGCACTCCAACCTGATGTTTACATTGTTTATAGTATTCCATCCTGATGTTTACAATGTTTATAGTATTCCATCCTGATGTTTACATTGTTTATATTACTCCATCCTGATGTTTACATTGTTTATAGCACTCCATCCTGATGTTTACATTGTTTATAGCACTCCAACCTGATGTTTACATTGTTTATAGCACTCCAACCCGATGTTTACATTGTTTATAGTACTCCATCCTGATGTTTACATTGTTTATAGCACTCCAACCTGATGTTTACATTGTTTATAGCACTCCAACCCGATGTTTACATTGTTTATAGTACTCCATCCTGATGTTTACATTGTTTATAGTACTCCATCCTGATGTTTACATTGTTTATAGTACTCCATCCTGATGTTTACATTGTTTATAGTACTCCATCCTGATGTTTACATTATTCACAGAAATAAAAACAGAAGGTCAAAAACACATGAAGCATCATAGATGAAGACGTGAACACGTGAACATGTGACTGAACTCATAACTCTGATGAGTTCAAACAGACTTCATTAAAAACATTTGCTCTGGTGTGACGCTCACCTGTTTTCATGTTGTTTCAGGTACCTGAGGAGGGGCTGATCATCACAGTTAGACACACCTGAGCAGGTGAGTTTGTGTCAATATACCACACCTCTCCTCTGCTGCATCTATCTATCTATCTATCTATCTATCTGTCTATCTATCTATCTATCTGTCTGTCTGTCTGTCTGTCTGTCTGTCTGTCTGTCTGTCAGTCAGTCAGTCAGTCAGTCAGTCAGTCAGTCAGTCAGTCAGTCAGTCAGTCAGTCTGTCTGTCTGTCTGTCTGTCTGTCTGTCTGTCTGTCTGTCTATGTAGTATGTATGTATCTGTCTATCTGCCATAAAGGAAACATTCATGAAACATTTCAAAAACATGAATGCAATGTTCAGGTGATGGAGCAGTGCACCCTCTGGTGGACAAACTGAGATTTACAACAACAAACACTTCTGTGTCTGTTTTAAAGAATCTCCTTGGCATTTATTTATAAAAATGTAACTGAAAACTTTTTATTTCATCATCAAAACAAAAAACACTCGATCAGTCAGAGTTTTAACTAATTAAAGTCTGTCAGTAAAATGTCTGAAATAAACCTGATGAATAATAAAAATGTTTTCAGCTGAGTTTGTAAATAAAATGTAAATAAAATATAAATGAGGGTTTCAGACTCTTGATGTAATTCCACTTCCAAACACGTGGTGGCAGCACTGCCAGCTCAGATGAGACTTCCTGTGAATTTTCTCTGTTTGTTCCTGTTCATAAGTAATATTATCTTTATATTTATTGACATTACCAGAAGAAGCAGGCTCAGAGCAGTGATGTGTCACACTGACCCAGTTTCTACAGACCAGAACCGACTAAATTCGTCTGCATCAAACCAGCTGAGAGAGTTCAGTTTTTTAAAGATTATTTTTTTGCGTTTTCAAGCTTTATTTCTGAGAGAGACAGTTGAATGTGGAGAGAGAGAGATGGGGAATGACATGCAGGAAAGAGCCACAGGTCGGATTCGAACCCTGGACTTCCACAGCTGAGCTAAACAGTTTGGTCCTGTTTGATCCGGTCTGTGAGTGACTGTGAGGGCTGCTACAGTCGTCTGTGTCCGGGCCTCAATAATCACTGTACAAAGCACAACTTTAGAACTTTATTCAAACTGGATCAGATTTTATTCACAGTATATTTGCTGCTTTTCCCTCTGCTGTCCTCTGACTGCTTCAGCTCTCTGTGATTTACACACTTCATGATGGACACGTAGCTTTAGACTAACCACTTGCTAAAGTAAGTAAAAACCACCTCAGCAGTCTGCTGTGTATTCCCTGTTAGAATGCTGCTCACTGCTGGTTCTGAGGTTGTTGCTGTATTCCTGAATAACGAGTGAAGAAGAAACAGAACTTTGGGTTTAAAACTCATTTTAATGAACTTTTGTTTGTAAAAGAAGAAATCAGTTAAATTCAGCAGACGGCAGAGTGTGTGTGTGTGTGTGTGTGTGTGTTAAGCGTGTCAGTAAAGCGACATGCATCCTTTAAATTGTCTGTTGGTCAGGGGGCGGGGCCAGTCTGGTGATTGACATGAGGGGGCGGGGCTTGTAGGACACTTGTGGCTTCAAATGTGAACACTCGGCCTTGGTGGTGGTGATGTCACACGACCAATCAGCTGAGAGTATGGATGCATACGACCTGATTAAATTTAAGTTCTCTGAGTGTCGACATCTGTGTGTGTGTGTGTGTGTGTGTGATGCTGAGGCAGTGTAACCATGGCAACAGGAGGAGGGAGGATGAGGATGGTTTCTATTGGTTAATGAGGTTAGGGTTCATACAGTGGATGGAGGGTCAGAGGTCAGAGGTCAAAGGGTTGAGCAACAGCTAAAAATGTAAAAGTTGCTCTTCTCTCTCTCCTCATTGGACAGGAAGGAACAGGAAGTGACTGCAGAGCGGCGAGGACGAGCATCTGAAAGAGAAGAAGCAGAAAAAATTGAGGAAGAGGAAAAAAGTGAGGAAAGATTCACTGAATGTTTCTGAAAGTTTGAAAAATATATACGTTAAAAATAAACAACAATAAACTGTGACATGACTGAACATTTTAAAGTTTGAATAAAGTTTCTACGTTAAAGAATGACGAGTTAAAAAGAACAACAGAGTCTTTCAATCTTCACACCAAAACAGGAACAACCTAAACTACTGAACTAATTTTAAACTAATTTTAAAGTTATACTAAACTTAAACTAACGTTAAACTAAAGTTGAAAGAGACTAAAACGGGTTCAAAATGTTGTTTTAGTTTTCTCACCTACTGCGCCACCTGTTCGCTCTGTTCTCCGCCTGCTGCAGGCTTCTGGACGTCGGCCTGCCGGAGAGACAAAGGTCACATGACTGCCACCAAACTCCACGTTCATGGACGACGACACATTTCTCCCAGAACGAGTTATTACTCACACAGGTAACAAGTTATTACTCACACAGGTAACGAGTTATTACACACACAGGTAACGAGTTATTACACACACAGGTAACGAGTTATTACTCACACAGGTAACAAGTTATTACTCACACAGGTAACGAGTTATTACTCACACAGGTAACGAGTTATTACTCACACAGGTAACAAGTTATTACTCACACAGGTAACGAGTTATTACTCACACAGGTAACGAGTTATTACTCACACAGGTAACTCATGGAACGAGTTATTACGGATTAATATGTGTTTACTCGTCGTCAACATTTAAACTTTAAAATTTAAAGATTTAGACACGTATTTTCAGTTTTTCACGTAGTTTTCATCATTTGTTTTGGGAGAAGTGTAACCTTGTATCTGTACAATGACACCACAGGAGAGCGCCCCCTATGCAGAAATATGAAGCCGATGATGAGCTAAGCTGAAACCAACAGCCGTGTTAGTCATGTTCAGGAAACATTTCTACAAACAGGATTTCTCTTGTTGCTCGACTTGTTTCTTTGTTTCTTAGACATCAGGAAAATACAACTTATCCAAGTGTTACACTAATCATCATCATCATGGTGAAACTGATCCAAAGTCAAATTTAATCATAAAGTGCACAGTCATGATTATAAACTCTTCAAATACTGGCAAAGAGACAAAGATGTAAACGTGTTCATTGTTCTGAGTGAAAGATGGCGTCATCCGCATAGAAACACAAATCAGACGGGTTTTTTCAAACCATGCAGCGTTCTTCATGCTCTGTTAGTTTTATTAATCTTTGAGTCCAAACCGTCGTCACACATTAATATCAGCAGCTGTCTGGTCATTTTATATTCCTAGAAAAGTCAGAGGGGTTTCTTGTAACGTCGTATTGTAAGTTATTCGTTAAAGCCGAGCACACTGACGTCACATATTTATGGATATTTTGGGGTTTGGGAAATCTACAGGAATCACATGCTACAATTAAACATTAAACTTTAACAGAGAAAAATGTTAATTTGATTTACACTCAATACTTATACATCAGTTTTTGGTTGTTTGTGTGATTCCGAAAATCGAGATAACGTCGATATGAGTGAGCCATTAAACATTCCTGCAGATGTTTCCTGTGACGTCGTTGAGCTGTGAGTCCTGAAAAGTCTTAAAGTTGGAAAGAAACAAGCGTCATGCCATGCAATCACTCAACCCCTCCCCCCGACCAATCAGGCACCTCCTCAGCCACTGCTCCCGCCTCTTCCTGCTCACCAGCCAATCACCAAGGAGACAAAAAGATGAACGTTATCAACAAAAATGAAAGTTTGTTTTCTGTCACACGTATTTATTTGTTGAATTTATTAGGTATAAAACATTAATAACTGCAACAACTGTCTGTAAAATACCATTCAAATTCATATTTAAAATGTGTTAATATGACTTCAACAAGTATATTTTTAAAAAAATGTAAAAATTTTCACATTAAATTAAAATTTATGTTAATCATTAAACTAAATTAAACCTAAAATAAAAAAAATAAAAAAAACAAAAGAACATAAAAACAAACTAAAGTTTAATCAATCACATTTATAGATTTTTCTTTGATTTGACATCACTCACCACGCTGACGAATCCGCTCGCCATGGCCGCGTTCTCCACCCCTTCCACCGTTGCCTGGGCGACCTCGTTGGCCCCAGCAACTGCGGTGTCGGCAACAGTGTTTGCCTGTTCGTTTGTCTTCTGGGCGACTGGACGGCGGGAAACAGGAAATAAAATAATGTTTAACATTATTAGCATTTTTAGCATTATTAGCATAGCCACTCTGTTACTTCAACAAATAATGAAACGTCGGGCTCAGTTTGTTTGTTTACCCGTGTTAACGCCGGTCACCATGCCCTCCATTGTCTTGTTTCCTGGAAAAGTGAGAATAAAAACATAATTTACAATATATTTTTATTTTTAATGATCCTGTTTACATTATAAATGTATTATAACCTTCCACATGTCATGTCAGCACTTCCTGTTTTCCTTGTTTTCTTTGATCTCGTTAAACTTCCTGCATGAGTTTCAAATTAAAACAAACAACCAGCCGACTGCTCAGTTTAATGTGACCTTGTTTGATCTGCACACAAACGAACAAACGAAGCTCAGCTGATCTGAATTATTTATTCATGTCATACAGCGATGACTCAGTAAAACCAGAGTGCAACTTTATTTAAAGGTCCAGTCTTCAGGTGTAGCTGCTGGCTGCGACCCCCTCGCCTCTTCCTCTCCAGGAGAAACTACACAAAGCTCTTATATTTGAATATGTTTGTTGTTTCCTGGGCTCTGATTGGCTCCAGCCGTCTTGTTGTTGTTGTTGTAGTCCTGGTTGTCGGCGTGGGCGTCGAGCTGCTCGCGTGATGACCAGACTGAACAGTCTTTGTGTGAACGAACACAGAAACAGTCTGTGAGACAAACATCAGAGACAGGAAGTCCAAAACCAGACGATGAATAATTAATGAGCTGAAGAGTTTTATCTCCTCTGATGGAACCATAAAATATCAGGACCATTTATTCTTTGGACAACGTCCACAAACCATGATGAAGACAAAAACTGCTCAAACATCCATTTGAGTCTGGCTCCAGAAGTGAGTCTGTGGGATGTCACAGAGACTACGTCCAGGTTTTAGACAGTCTGCGGGACGTCACAGAGACTACGTCCAGGTTTTAGACAGTCTGCGGGACGTCACAGAGACTACATCCAGGTTTTAGACAGTCTGCGGGACGTCACAGAGACTACGTCCAGGTTTTAGACAGTCTGCGGGACGTCACAGAGACTGCGTCCAGGTTTTAGACAGTCTGCGGGACGTCACAGAGACTACGTCCAGGTTTTAGACAGTCTGTGGGGACGTCACGGAGACTACGTCCAGGTTTTAGACAGTCTGCGGGGACGTCACAGAGACTACGTCCAGGTTTTAGACAGTCTGTGTGTTGGAAAAATGAAATCTTTTTGGTCAGAACATTTCTGTAAAAGTGATTTGAGTGTTGAGTCAGTGAACATGTCGGTGTTTTTATTCGCAGTCAACATACAGGTGGAGTAAACTACAACAACAAGTAGCACAGGGGAGTGTGACATCACTTCCTGTGGACCTGTGTGTGTTTCATCATGTCAACAAGAATAAAAACACACACACACACACACACACACACAGAGTCTCTGAGCAGGGAATAACATTACACTACTGACTAGCTGCAATGCATAGCGGTGGGGTTTAACTCACACTTGCTATTGGCTGCTGTAAACGCCAATCAATATCCATGACAAGTCATGTCTTGCAGATGTCATTATTAATGCTGTGTCATGTTTCAGATTATGTAAATGTTATTAATGCCGCATCATGTTTCATGACCCGTAGATGTCATTATCACCGCGTTGTCATATTTCACATCATGTTGAGGTAGTTATTAATGCTGCATCATGATGGAATTAGTGCTGCGTCATGTTTCAGGTCGTGTAGATGTTGTTAATGAGATATGCTGAGTCATGTCTTTCCATACAGTCTATTGTTTGCTGTTTTAAAAGTAATCTGATACTTTGTGTTATTTTCTGACAGTCAGGATGCTTCTGTTCATTTTTCAGGTTTCACAAACTTGAACCACAACATAATAATTACAGTTTCACTCTGGCCTGTAGGGGGCGACAGTGACTTTAACAACGCTGCTATAAATGTCACGAACATCGCAAACACAGACAAACAGGAAAGACGATGCCAACGTGGACGCTCAAAGATTGGACAGATTCAGACACGACGAGATAAAAACTGAACATTTAAAGTTTCATTTCTTTCTTTCTTTCTTTCTTTCTTTCTTTCTTTCTTTCTGTCTGTCTTTCTTTCTGTCTGTCTTTCTTTCTTTCTTTCTGTCTGTCTTTCTGTCTGTCTTTCTGTTTTTCCTGCTGCAAACATCTTAAAATGTAACCCTCGATGTCATGATGAATTTGCACTTTTTAATATTGTACACTTCTCGTCCTCGTCCCTCGTTCACTTTACAACAAAATGTGACAGTGTCTCCTCTTCACCTCCGTCATCTCTCCATCTGTCAGCTCCTCCCTTCTTTAATCCTCGATGAATTTCTCTTTGAATAATTTAAGCTTCAGCTCCTCGTCCTCCATCATCCCTCCCTCACTTTACATCATAAATTACACTTTTCCTCCACCTTCCTCCACCTTTTCTTTTTCTGTCCCACCTTTTACTTTTAAACTACAAACTCCATCCCTCCCTCCATCTATCCCTCCCTCCCTCCATCCACCCCTCCCTCCGCCCTCTCACCGACGTAGAAGACCCCCTCCTTGGTCTTGGCGGCGGCCTCCTCCACGCCGGCCTTCGTCTTCTCTGCGGCAGCCACCACTCCATCCTTCGCTATGGAGAATCCCTTCTTCAGAACGTCCATGATGCTTTGCTTCTTTCTCTTCTTCTTCTTCTTCTTCAGTTGTTTTTCTCTTTGCTCCTCTTCTTCTCTATTCTTCCTCTCTTCTTCTTCTTCTGCTCCGTCTGCTTGGACGTCTCGTCTCGTTCTACTAATGGACTAGAGAGAGAGAGAGAGAGGGAATGGGTGGAGAGAGAGAGTGAGGCATCATGGGACTTGTTCTGCAGTAGAGAGAGAGAACAGGGGGCGTGTCCAGGGAGGGAGGTACAGCTGTGATTGGCTCTCTACCAGATCAGAGGCGGGACTTTAGTTACCAGATTGTTATCAAAGTCTCCATCAAACAGGAAGTAGAGTTAATCAAACAGGAAGTAGAGTTTAGTTTAAGACCTCATTTTTACGTGTTTCCTGTAAAAACATGTCGTGGATGTTGATTGGCGTTTACAGATTAGCCAATAGCGAGCTAGTGTTGGCCTTTTGACCCAAGATCGAACACAACCTCTGAACCAGCAGTGTCCAGTCTAACAGCGAACACAGCAACAGAACCTCTGAACCAGCAGTGTCCAGTCTAACAGTGAACACAGCAACAGAACCTCTGAACCAGCAGTGTCCAGTCTAACAGTGAACACAGCAACAGAACCTCTGAACCAGCAGTGTCCAGTCTAACAGTGAACACAGCAACAGAACCTCTGAACCAGCAGTGTCCAGTCTAACAGTGAACACAGCAACAGAACCTCTGAACCAGCAGTGTCCAGTCTAACAGTGAACACAGCGACAGAACCTCTGAACCAGCAGTGTCCAGTCTAACAGTGAACACAGCGACAGAACCTCTGAACCAGCAGTGTCCAGTCTAACAGTGAACACAGCGACAGAACCTCTGAACCAGCGGTGTCCAGTCTAACAGTGAGTACAGCGACAGAACCTCTGAACCAGCAGTGTCCAGTCTAACAGTGAGTACAGCAGCCTACCGAGGTGGTTTTCTTGCCGGGTTTGGCTCCTGGCATCTCGGGCTGAGTCAGTTCAGTTAGCTACACAGCTGACTGAGCTAACCACAGTTAGCGCTTCACTGCTCATCAATGTTTCCATCAAGTAATGGTAGCTAATGTTAACAGTTAGCTGATTTGGAGAACACATGTAACAAAGGTCATAACATTAGCTGATGTTAGCTTTACATCCAAGCCAAGCTTCTGAGCTAATTTTTGGGACGAATGTGTATAAAGGATCCTACCCTAGCTAACGTTCACCAGTCCATTGACAATTGTCATTTTTAAGCATGGCAATGTAAAACACATGAAAATTGTCATTGTCTTTCCACTTTCCTAACAATCACTAATGTGGTCAAATTAACCAGAATTCAACAAGTCACATGTGAAAATATTTGACGAAGCTACATTAACATGTTAAACTCGCTCACCGCCAGACTCCACTAACAAAAACAAACACATTTGAATTTTTAAACTCAGTAAATTGACCTTTGTTCGTGTTTCTACTGTTCCAACAATCACAGACTCTCTAATGACTAACTAACAAATGTTTGCTCTTAATGTTCTAAATCTGATATATGTAACATTTAAATGATAAAGTTGGTTGTGAATTAGATTTTAAACACATACGATTAATGTACTGATTAATTCAGGCCCCTGTCCAGGACATTGTTGTTGACATTAACCAATAGGAGCGCAGAGTGCTCTACACCTGTAAACATGTTGAATGATGTCGTTAAACTGTGAAACAGACTAAAGTTTCTTTTTTAGGCCTTTGAACGCGACACAGAGCCTCGGACGCCATGTTTTTACTCCGCCTCCTCCTCAATGACATCACGCAAGTGATGAAAGACAGGCTAACGGAGGCTAACAGAGGCTAATGGAGGCTAACGTGTCGTCACGCTGCCGTCATGGCGAGAACGAAACGACTGACCGTGTCCTGACAGGGACCTGTGTGTGACTCAGCAAAATGCACACACACACACACACACACTCAGACACACCCTTGGCTGCCTCCCCCCTCCTCTGATTGGCTGATGGTCGGCGCTGGTTTATTTTTAGATCCATTTGATTTCACTTTTCCAGGCCGGACGGGCGGTGACATTATGGGCTGCTGTGGGTTACCGTGGTGATGAGAGCTGTCTGCCCAACAGCATTGATCAGGACACACACACACACACACACAGTAATGTAATACCTGACTGATTTCTTGAACGGCAACACACACATTTATTTATTCAAGTCCATCAGGACAGACTGTCTAAAACCTGGACGTAGTCTCCGTGACGTCCCCGCAGACTGTCTAAAACCTGGACGTAGTCTCTGTGACGTCCCCGCAGACTGTCTAAAACCTGGACGTAGTCTCCGTGACGTCCCCGCAGACTGTCTAAAACCTGGACGTAGTCTCTGTGACGTCCCTACAGACTGTCTAAAACCTGGACGTAGTCTCTGTAACGTCCCCGCAGACTGTCTAAAACCTGGACGTAGTCTCTGTGACGTCCTACAGACTGTCTAAAACCTGGACGTAGTCTCTGTAACGTCCCCGCAGACTGTCTAAAACCTGGACGTAGTCTCTGTGACGTCCTACAGACTGTCTAAAACCTGGACGTAGTCTCTGTGACGTCATAGCAAGTGTGAGTTAAACCCCACCACTATGCATTGCAGCTAGTCGGTAGTGTAATGTTATTCCCTGTTGGTCTCAGAGACTGTGTGTGTGTTTTTATTCTTGTTGACATGATGAAACACACACAGGTCCAGCTTTGATGAACTGCAGTTTCTGACACTTGAAGCAGTTTTCCAGCAGAGATCATGTCCTCATACTTGGAGGTGAGACTCTCATTCTTCACACTCGGTTGCAAACCACCTCAGTGCGTGTTGAAGCCAGCAGAACCACGTCATGTGTTAAAATCAGAGACCGGACTCTGTCTTCACTCACTGACCCGGTGTCAGAGATTCAGAACCAGAACCAGACGTCCTCACATGGTCAGTGTGTTCTCACAGTCCACTGTTTGTAATGTAAGCATGTGTGTGTGTGTGAGAGCAGACAATGAAGTCTTTATAATCTGTTTGATCTGAATTAAAGTGGAAAATAACTTCAGCACAAAGACACACAGAGACACAACAGGAGCTTCATTCATCGTGTTTTCACGTTTAGTTTCTGAGCTCTGATTGGATGTTTAACTTGTGTCAGCTGATCAGCTTCACCTGTTCAAATCTCTGGTTCTGGTGATGCCACAGAGGAAGCTTTTTACCTGTTGGTTCTTCAGCGTTCAGTGTAAATACTTCTTCATTATTTAAAGGTCCATGTTGACGGAGAAACCAAACACTGGCTCGTGGATCGAGGAAGGAAGGAGTGGGCGAGGCGAGGTGGTTCCCACTAATCCCTTCACACTGGTCCTTTTAAATTTGAACATCTGGTAAATTAGTTTAAACAGTTATTTATTACTTTATATAAAAAATGATCACATGACTCACTGTTTTCTCTGAAAAGTTGTTGACAGTTAGCGAGTCAAGAGGTGCAACATATAGCTGCTGACCAAAGCTGTTCGAACGTGTTCAAACTGTCCTTTTGTTGGTTTGTTATCAAAGAATCAGTCATCATAGCTCCAAAGAAGCTTTATTAAACGTAAAAAGATTCTTCAAAGCACCAAAAGTTTTTCTTCGGGTGGAGAACGTAAGATCTCTTCACAATAAGATGGAGGAGCTAATGGCGCCAACCAGGCTACAGAGGGAGTATGGAGAGATTAGCATCAAGACAAGAGGACGACTAACTGCTAATTCGTCCTGTTTCTTACACAGCGTACACCTTGATGCAGCGTCCAGAGGCCTGTTGTCTCATTGTTGTGCCTGGCTGGAGGACACGCTGGACTGGAGGGTTCGTGGACTTCTCAAAGGATCTCAGGACTGAACAGCTCGCTCCAGATCACGTCTGTGAGGAATCCAACACCTGCCTGCTAATTGATATTTGAAATGTTTTAATGAGGACGATGCGTGTGTGTGCGTGCGTGTGCGTGCGTGTGTGTGTGTGTGTGCGTGTGTGTGTGTTGGTGGTTATTTTTCCACATGACTGTCTCTGTAATAATTTTGGTTTCATAACAGCAGTGACACGAATGTTTCTGCAAACTCAGCAATAACTTTAAAGCCTCCATGACGTCCAAATTTAAGTTTTTCTGTCACCTGAACTCCAGAATCTGGATCTGTGATTTATACACTTTATGATGGACAACAGAACCGGGCTTTTATTGTGCTTAATGATTCATTGATCAATATTTAAAGACCCTTTTCCATGTTCAGATCTGTTGTATTCTTTCTTATGTGTTTCGTCGACCTTCCTCCCACAGAGTCACTGTATGTCACAAGGGACTTTCAAAATAAACTCACACTGAGCTTCCTGTTGGATCTTAAATCAGTTATTGGTCAGTAAAGTTATTCTCCATCCGTACATTCTTATGTCATACATGCTGGCACAAACCATCCAACCACAGTGTCATCTGCAGCTCCATCCTCCTCTGTGGAGCCTCCTACTGACGGAACAACAGGCAACATGACAAGCATCCATCACTGTATGCTCACAGTGATCCGAGAGACATCACACTGAACATAACTCTGCTCTGCAACATTTACTGTATGATGTGCAGCGACATCTAGTGGTTAGAATTAGATTACAGTTTTCCTCCATTGGTTTGGCTCATTCTCAAAACAACATGGACAAACCTCCAAAGCACCTGGCAATTGTTCACAACAGAACTGATTTCATCACATTGCAAATGTCTTAGTACATCTTTGCAAATGATTAAGCACAGTTAGCCTACAGTTAGCACAGTTAGCCTACAGTTAGCTTACAGTTAGCACAGTTAGCTTACAGTTAGCTTACAGTTAGCCTACAGTTAGCACAGTTAGCCTACAGTTAGCACAGTTAGCCTAGAGTTAGCCTACAGTTAGCACAGTTAGCATACAGTTAGCCTACAGTTAGCACAGTTAGCACAGTTAGCCTACAGTTAGCACAGTTTCCAAGTGAATAGATCCTGTTGATCTAAGCTGATTGCTGATTCTCGGTCGAATGGTTGTTCTCTCCAAAACATGCACAATAGTCTGTTCAGTTGTCAAAATTAGTCAGCATAATCATACCAACATACCATGAATACCAATTACTGTATTTATTTACAGCACTGTAGGCTACAAGTGTCCTTGTTTTTGTTTCTGTGTTTGTATCACAGTATATGATGCTTTCTGCATGTTCTTTTTACTCTGATATGGAGGTTACTTCATGTGTGGGAATAAAAATGGCTACCTTTCCTTGGCAGTGTGAGTGCAATGTGTGATGTCAAACCTTAGAGGCTTAAAATCCTGTTTTGATTTTTTCAGTTTTATACACAGTTGTATTCTGTTAGCTAGACAAACAAACTAGTACAGTGACCACTGTGAATGAAGGACTGGGCTAAGACTGAGAGGTGGACATGAGGGATATTTCAATGGTCCTCTGCCACAGTGACAAAACATCTAAACATTTTGACCTGCAGTGCTCACACAATGCCAAAGGGACGGTGCATTTTGGAGGCACTGACTATTTATATGAGAAAGAAATTTAGTTTTGACAGAGTGAACTGTTTTGGGAGAGATGTGCGCTTTTTCAAGTGAGCTATGGTGCTGTGCTGAACTGTGAGACTGCTTTGCCAGATGATCTTAGAGATTTGAGAATGTCATTTCTGCTTCGAGACATGAGCCGAACCGATGGAGAGAAACTGTAATTAGAGTCGTCTCCACAGTTTGAAGCTCACACAGTTCAAAGACTGAAAACACACTGAAGCTTCAATGTGTTTTTTTTCATGAAGGAGCTTCTACGTCTGAGTCTGACTTCAGTCTGAGTCTCAACCACCTTCACATTAACACCAGCAAGACGATGGAGATGATGATCGAACTTCCAGGGATTGGATTGGATGGAGAGAACCTGGTGTGTTCACCTCAACAATAAACTGGACTGGACGTCCTGAACATGAAGTCCTCTCACTGAAGTCCTTTGGAGGTCCAGCTCTGTCCTGGACTGCCCACTAGATTCCACAGAGGAAGTGGAGGAGAGGAGGATATTAGCAAAGATGACATCCATCATGACAGATGGACTGACAGACCGTGGACAGGCCGTGCTGATGATATATCTGATGCGTACTCTATTGCACCTCTGAAAAAGAAGACAATTAATCAAAGGAGGTTAGCACCATGGTATAGCCAGCAGACACCCAAGTTTGACACCCAATTATAGTTGTTTTTGATCAGGACTTGTCCTTTAACGTCCACATAAAACAAATTTCGAGGACTGCATTCTTCCACTTACGTAACATCGCCAAAATCAGACGCATCGTGTCTCAAGAGGATGCAGAAAAACTAGTCCACGCATTTGTTACTTCTAGGCTGGACTATTGTAACTCTTTGTTATCAGGTTGCTCCAATAAGTCTCTGAGGACTTTGCAGCTTATTCAGAATGCTGCTGCACGTGTTCTGACAGGAACCAAGATCAGAGATCACATCTCTCCCATTTTGGCTTCCTTGCACTGGCTACCTGTTAAATCTAGAATAGAATTTAAAATTCTTCTCCTTACTTACAAAGCTCTTCATGGTCAGGCACCATCATATCTAAAAGAGCTCATAGTACCTTACTACCCCTCTAGAACACTGCGCTCTCAGGATGCTGGGTTCCTTGTGGTTCCTATAGTTTCCAAAAGTAGATTGGGAGCCAGAGCTTTCAGCTATCAGGCTCCTCTTCTGTGGAACAAACTACCATTCTGGGTTCTGGAGACAGACACGGTCAACACCTTTAAGAGTAGACTTAAGACTTTCCTTTTTGATAGAGCTTATAGTTAGTGCTGGCTCAGGTCATCCCTTAGTTATGCTGCCATAGGACTAGACTGCTGGGGGTCGGTCGGTCTGTCGGTCGGTCGGTCTCTCCATCTGTAAACATACATGTCTCATTAATGCATGTTACTAGCTAAACTTCTTCCTGGAGTTTCTGTGCTCTCTCGTCCAGCAGGTTCTCATGGATCGTGGCTGCTGCTGTGGTCCTGCATGACGTCCACTACACATATTATTACTGTCATTATTGTTACCATATCCATGATGATTTGCTGCTGCGATTTGTCCCCCCCCCCTAAATTGGTGGATGACTGTCCACCAATGAGCTGTTCGAGGTTTCTGCCTGTTAAAGGAAGTTTTTCCTCGCCACCGTCGCCAAGTGCTTGCTCATGGTGAACTGTTGCTCTGTAATAATATTATACAGAGTACGGTCTGACCTGCTCTGGATGGAAAGTGTTATGAGATAACTGAAGTTATGATCTGGAGCTGTAGAAATAAAATTGAATTGAAATGAATTTAAATACTGTAACAATGCTGGTCCAGAAGCTTCAACTAAAGACTTTGATTGTTGCCATGGAAACAGCGTGACATATGACCTATGATCCATCTCAGAGTTTGTCTAAAGGGTTCTGAACTGTATAACTCATTTCTGACCTCAGGACTTTAAACACACCTTTAAGGTCAAACGGATGAAAGAATGCTTAAAAGCATCAAACTCTGAACATATTTAAGGAAGTAGACGGTCTTTTTATTGAAGTGTAATGTCAAAGTTAATCAAATATTAACGAGCTCTTAGACATGGAAACTTTTACAATGTTATTTAATCTATGTGAGCACTTTGACCACCAGGGGCCTCCATAAACATGAACTGTGAGCCTTCATAAATACCTGAAGATTAGACTACTGGATTCAATCTGGAAAACAACTTTTGTGTGTCAGACTGCAGATAGATGATTAGAGTTGTGTTCATGTTTAAAATCAAACCTCAATACATCAAAAAACTGGTTCTTTAATAATAATAAAAGTTTATGAAGTTCTTCATTAACAGAGAAGAAATTATATTTTAATCTATGAGAGCACTTTGACCAACAGGGGCCTCCATAAATGAGATATGGGCCTTCATAAATATCTGCAGTATCAGTGCAGTATGAGACTTCAGTGTGACGACGATCTGTTTCGTAGATTTAAAGGTTTATTATGAAGAAGTTTCTTCTCATGAACTTCATCCTTCATCATCCTCTGTGTGTGCGGGCTGCCGTCACACTCAAACACTGTAATAAAACAGTCAGCTCAAAGGTCATCATGACTTTACATGACTGATGTTAGTTTAACAAACCTGGCAACAAATCAACACTCAAACACTGATTCTGGCTTCATTTGACAAAAGACAGCAGGAAGCTTTCATGATGCTGACCTGCACTCAGAAAAATGCTAATTAAGAGACAATAATCAATAATCAAAGAGGAAAATGTTGCTATTGTTAAAATGTGAATTATCTTTAGTAAAATCAGGAAGAACGAAGATCATACTTAAAGGTTCAGTGAGATTTAGTGACATCTAGCGGTGAGACTGCAGACTGCAACCAACTCAACACCTCCCACTCTATGACATCATGGACTTTAAACTCTGAATTTAAGGGAGTAGATCATGTTTTTGTTGATTTATTGAAAAGTGATGACAGAATTTCAAAGTAAATCAAATTTTATTAACAAGCTCCACGACTGTCATTAATTTTTTATAACTTTATTTAAGGCGTTTTCAGTTATACAGAAATAAGCATACAAACATATACAAACATACAAACTCTCAAACATAGTCCCATATGAGTACCCTCCACTTCTCCCTCCCATGGGACCAAGAGTACCAGACACTGCCATTATTAGTGTTTCTGCACAGACGTCTCTCATGTGGAACCATGTGACTGAAACATCATGACACAAGACAATTCATTAACTGGCACACTGTATGTATATGAATGGACTGAGATTTGACTAAATATATTAAAATGTTGCTTAGCTGAACAGCTCCAAAGCTCAGTGTTATATTTGATTATTTCTTCATGTTGTGGACTCTTAATGTAGGCAGGCTTTTCTTGGACTTGAGAAACTGTGTGATGTATTTCAGTTTGTGGTTGTTTATTAGCTTTGTTTCAGTGTAAGACAAAAGACAGCTGAGTGTGTGAAATCATAGATCAGTGTGTTGATGCTGAGAGAGCTACTGCTCACATTCACCAATCATCAGCAGTCTGCAGTGAAAACAAAGAGGCACAGAGGAGCTGAGCTGAGCTGAGCTGAGCTGAGCTGAGCTGAGCTGAGCTGAGCTGAGCTGAGCTGAACTACTTGGTAGAAACACGGTATTAGCAGGATTTTGCAGTTTTCTATTTTCCATGTAAGATTCTGATCCTGCAGAACTATTTGTACTATTTGATTTCTTTTTCTCTGACATTGTGTTTTTGGACACCTTCCTGTCACAAAGGCCTTTTAAGGCCTGATTAACGTTGTGAAATGGTTGCAGCTTGGTTAGGTTTTGGATCTGAAACCTTTTTCAGCCCGAGGACCCCTTGAACGAGAGACGTGTCACATTTTTAGCCTGGCCTATAATAACTGTTATATTTACTTTATTCAACTTTTATTTCACATTATTAACATATTTATATACTGAGTTATTGTCCTGTATGTGTTTATGATTGATAAAACGTTCATGCATAATTATTATTAGTTATGAAATGCCAAGAGCTGTGCGTCTTTGGACATTCCACTGATTCATCCAATTGGAGTAGAAATGCCTCGACTGTTGTAGTTTCTTATTTATCTGCACCCTCACATTCACCATTATTTTGCTGAAAATTGTCAATTATTTTGACAAAAATTGGCGGACCCCCTACAGTACCTCTGCAGACCCCATAGGGGTCGTGGACCCCTGGTTGAAGACCCCTGGGTTAAAATAAGTACATGACTACATGACTATGTAACGTAGGCAGAGTCACAGCATTGACCTTTTATATGTTGACCTCCAGCTGTAAACTGACGCAGCGCCCTGGTTCTCCTCAAACTGACCTGAACCTGTTACTCTGCACTCCCAAAGAACTGGAGCCCATCAACATCAGAGCAGCTCTTTTTTGATACCAACTTTACAGACAGAAGCTACAAACACTTCAATGTGGTTCACACCCTTACAGCGATAAAAGACAACTTAATGGACTGTGTTAAAGCCGTGTTACTGCGATGAGACAGCTTCATGGAAAAACACCAACAGTGTTGCTAACAGATGTGTGAAATGTGAATGAAGAGTGCACACCATCTATCAGTCGAGCTTCCAGGTCACAGGACTTCCACAGAGAACAGCAACTGAACTGAGTGTGATCCTAACAGGAGGAGAGAGAACACAGAGACACTGAACCAGACCAGCCAGACCAGAACCCAAACCCAGGATAGAGAGGTTCAGTGAATGTGGTGTTGAAGGTGTGGAGGTGGATCAGTGTGTCAGAGGAGACTCTGTAGAAGGACAGAGAGCCAGCAGGACAGTCCACATACACTGCTACTCTGTTAGAGACCGAGGAGGAGGAGGAGGAGGAGGAGGTGGATGTTCCACTGTTATTGTGCCAGACATAGTAACCGTCAGAGCACTCCAGACTCCAGGATTGATCATTCCTTCCAAACCTGCAGTCATATCTGCTTCCTCTCCTGTTGATGCTTCTGTAACTCACTGATATGTCAACATGTCCGCTCCACTCGACCTCCCAGTAACAGCGACCAGTCAGACCAGTTCTACACAGCAGCTGAGGCCATTCGTCAAACCTCTCTGGGTGTTCAGGATATGACTGAACCTCTGTCACATACGTCACCATCTTCCTGTCATCAGACAGTCTGATCTTTCCGTTTACTGTGTTTGTGTCGACTGTGAGTTCACAGGAATCTGATGGAGAGAACGAGACAGTTATTAATCTGTCATCTGTTCATTTATTGATGATGACATCAGAGATTTGAAGGAGTGATGTCACAGTTTGAAGATGGTTTGTTTTCATGAATCAAATTAAAAACACACTTACACTTCCTCAGACCTGGTCTCAACCATCGGACTCCAGCAGGCTCCACCCTGAAAGGAGGAGGGGGGTCAGACCAGCACATCCTCTTTCAGCATTTTGATTAATCAGAAAAACATCAAAGAAGTTTAGTCTGTTAGCAGCATGGATGTATTAATAAGATCTGGACTGATACCACTCAGCATTTCTTCCCATTTCTGCCCAGAGTTTACAATCGCTGAATTGCACCATTACAGAGGAAGCAGGAACTTCCAGGTAGTGCCAACAGGAGAAACAGTACTGCACATACTCCGTAACCCAGAAATCAGAAATTAGTTTTTGGTTTCTACATAAACAATTCTTATTGGAACTGGTGCAATCTTTGGTCCAGTATCCACTTCTAAAATGACAATTCTATGGTCAGTCTCCTTGATACATTTAGTGGCTGTAAAAACTGTTCATTTACAAGAGAGTGGCTGTCGTACTATAATGGCAATTTGTCATGTTAGCTATAAATGTGCTCATTTTATTTCCTTTGGTGTCTTCAATTTTGGTGATTTCTACCTAGATTTGAAGGCTTCTTTTAGAAGCCTCTGAGTTTTTAGTGGTGAAACATGGTGCGCCAATTCAGTAGAGATAATGGTCAAGGTGAAAATATTCATGATGATGGGTAAAGCCTTGTTTTAAACACAGTGACAGACAACTTTAAGCCCAAAGTTGCGTAGGTTGATGACGCCTGACCTGAGAGTGTCCAGTCTCCAGTGTGGATCCTCCAGTCCAGCAGACAACAGCTTCACTCCTGACTGTCCTGGATGATTGTAGCTCAGGTCCAGCTCTCTCAGGTGGGAGCGGTTGGAGCTCAGAGCTGAGGCCAGAGAAGTACAGCCTTCCTCTGCGATCAGACAGCCTGACAGCCTGAAAACACACAAAACAACTTGTCACATAATCTGAAAAATGGTGCGACTGCACACCTCACGCTGAAAGGTTGAGGGAAACGTTTATGCTCGTCTAAAAACGACTAGAAAAACACGATGCAAGAGTGCAGCTACCACAGGAAAACAATCGATGCAGGCGATGCATTTCTGTGTTCACCCAGAGGCGTCTTGGTTTTTATTTTCCTGTTCAGTTTCCTGTTCTGTCTGTGAACATCCAATCATCTAGTCTACATTCCAGAGATAGATGCATGCTTTTGTATGTTCACATATGCATTAAATATGTGATTATTTATAGATATTATGTGCATTATAGACATAAAAGAAAATTATTGTTATGGTCAATTCCTGTAATCCAGAACACAGACATATAATTGTATATTTTCAATTGTAAAACGAGTTTCTGGAACACTTTAAGCCCAGAATAAATTGAACAGATTGATGAATCCTGATCCTGATCCTGACTAAATTACTAAATGTGAATCCTGACCTGAGACTTTCCAGGGTACAGTGTGGACTCTCCAGTCCAGCAGACAGCAGCTTCACTCCTGAATCCTTCAGGCTGTTGTTACTCAGGTCCAGATCTTTCAGACTAGAGGACTGGGAGCTGAGAACTGAGGACAGAGCTTCACAGCTTCTCTCTGAGAGGTTACAGCCAGTCAGCCTGAAGAAACAAAGAAAAAGTAGAAGTATGTTTTTTTCTTTCCTGTTGAAAAGATATTAAAAAAAATAAATCTTTAGACTCACAGAGCTTTGTTGGAGGCTTTGACCACTGGCAGCAGCCTCAGAAGAGCCTCCTCTGAAGCAGAGAATTTCTTCAGGTCAAACACGTCCAGATCTTCTTCTGATGACAGTAAGATGAAGACCAGAGCTGACCACTGAGCAGGAGAGAGTTTATCTGTGGAGAGTCTTCCTGAACTCAGGGACTGTTGGATCTGCTCCACTAGAGAACGATCATTCAGTTCATTCAGACAGTGGAACAGATTGATGCTTCTCTCTGGAGAGAGATTTTCTTCATTGATCTCTTTCTTGATGTACTCAACTGTTTCCTGATTGGTCTGTGGGCTACTTCCTGTCTGTGTCAGCAGACCTCGTAGGAGAGTCTGATTGGTCTGCAGTGAAAGTCCCAGGAGGAAGCGGAGGAACAAGTCCAGGTGTCCATTTGGACTCTGTAAGGCCTTGTCCACAGCACTCTGGTAGAAGTGTGTCTCTGCAGATTTCTGTTCTTCTGACAGCAGATTGACTCCAGAGTTGATGAAGGTCAGATGGACATGAAGAGCAGCCAGAAACTCCTGAACACTCAGATGGACGAAGCAGAACACCTGTTCCTGGTACAGTCCTCTCTCCTCTTTAAAGATCTGTGTGAACACTCCTGAGTACACTGAGGCTGCTCTGATATCGATGCCACACTCTGTCAGGTCTGATTCATAGAAGATCAGGTTTCCTTTCTGCAGCTGCTCAAAAGCCAGTTTTCCCAGAGACTCAATCATCTTCCTGCTCTCTGGACTCCAGTGTGGATCTGACCCAGCTCCTCCATGGTACTTGATGTTCTTCAGTTTGGACTGAACCACCAGGAAGTGGATGTACATCTCAGTCAGGGTCTTGGGCAGCTCTCCTCCCTCTCTGGTCTTCAACAGATCCTCCAGAACTGTAGCAGAGATCCAGCAGAAGACTGGGATGTGGCACATGATGTGGAGGCTTCGTGATGTCTTGATGTGGGAGATGATTCTGCTGGCCTGCTCCTCATCTCTGAATCTCTTCCTGAAGTACTCGTCCTTCTGTGGGTCAGTGAACCCTCTGACCTCTGTCACCATGTCAACACAGTCAGGAGGGATCTGATTGGCTGCTGCAGGTCTTGTGGTTATCCAGAGGTGAGCAGAGGGAAGCAGTTTCCCCCTGATGAGGTTTGTCAGCAGCACATCCACTGAGGTGGACTCTGTAACATCAGTCAGGATCTCAGTGTTGTGGAAGTCCAGAGGAAGTCGACACTCATCCAGACCGTCAAAGATGAACACAACCTGGAAGTCTTGAAACCTGCAGATTCCTGCTTCTTTGGTTTCAGTGAAGAAGTGATGAACAAGTTCCACCAAGCTGAACTGTTTCTCTTTCAGCACATTCAGCTCTCTGAAAGTGAATGGAAATGTGAACTGTATGTCCTGGTTGGCTTTGTCTTCAGCCCAGTCCAGAGTGAACTTCTGTGTTAAGACTGTTTTCCCAATGCCAGCCACTCCCTTTGTCATCACTGTTCTGATTGGTTCATCTCTGTGTGAGGCTTTAAAGATGTCTTCTTGTCTGATTGTTGTTTCTGGTCTGTCTGGTTTCCTGGATGCTGTTTCAATCTGTCTGACCTCATGTTCATCATTGACCTCTGCAGTCCCTCCCTCTGTGATGTAGAGCTCTGTGTAGATCTGGTTCAGAAGGGTTGGGTTTCCTGTTTTAGCAATCCCCTCAAACACACACTGGAACTTCTTCTGCAGGTTAGACTTGAGTTTACGCTGGAAACTAACTGGAACAAGATATCCTAGAACACAAAAGAAGAAATGAGTATATGAATTTATTTTGATCTGTTGAGACATCAGTAAACGTCTCATTCATCCATCATGTTAAATCTTTAGAGAAATCCTCTTACTGCTCTGCAGACAGTCAGCCAGCTCCTCCTGCTTCATTCTCCTCAGGAAGTGCAGTGTGATCTTCAGAAATGACTCTCTGCTGCTCCTCCTCTGCTCTTCATCCTCACCGTCCAACACCTCCTCATCCTCCCTCTGACTCTCTAAGCATCCTGGCTCATCTGAACTCAGACCCTTCTGGATCCTCTTCAGCTCGTTCTTCACAAAAGTGACAATGTTCTCCTCCAGCAGCTGGAACAGAATATTACATGAATGACACATCCATCTATTTTTTCCTCTTATCCAGGATTGGGTTGCAGTGGCAGCAGGTTTAGCAAGGTGTTCCAGACATTCCTTTCCCCAGCAATGCATTGCGTGTCTCCTGGGAGATCCCGAGAAGTTCCCAGACCAGATGGGCTGCAAAGGCTCAGTGAGTTCTGGGTCTGCCCCAGGGTCTCCTGCCAATACTCCAAAGAAAGAGGCGCCCAGGAGGATCCTAAACAGATGCCCGAATCCCCTCATCTGACTCCTATTTAGCTCATTTTGTCCATTTGTATCTGCAACCTCATTCTTTCTGTCACTACCGAAGACTCATGACCAAAGGCCTTATGGCTCAGCTCCCTCTACCTCACAACAGTTCAATGTCTGCATTATTGTGCTACACCAATCACATCAATCGTAAACAAGATCAGATATACTTAAACTCCTTCACTTGGAGCAGCAACTCCACTGTTCATCCACTCATCCACCATGGCCTCAGACATGGAGGTGCACGGTGCAATGAAGCCAACAGAACCACATCATACCTATACCATACCATACACACATGCCTACTGTGCAATACTTTACAATGTGAAATATTCCATCCCATAATGTGCAATATACAGTATATGTAACACTGTATATAGCACCATATCTATTGTAGGCAAATACTCCTCAGGACTGTGCACCTTACCTCCTTTTCTTTGCCCATGTTTATATTGTATATTTTTATAGTTATAGTTTTATATCTTTTCATTGTTGCACTGTTACTGGAGCTGGCTTTTAATCTCATTGTACATGCGTATAGTGACAATAAAAAAAGGCATTCTATTATTTTGAACAGAATAGATGTAAAAGTAGTTGTTGTCCATGTACAGACCATAAATATGGAGTCCAGGTGTGTTTGATGCTGCTGGGCAGACTGACCACTGGGAACCTCTGAGCTCTCCTGGTCCACTCTGTGGAGGAATCATGAACAATGAGCTCACATTATGTCTGTCCACACAGAGACAAACACAAGGTAAAGGTCCATGAAGTGATGTCTGGATGTGAACAGTGAATCAGAATGATTTAACTCCGGCTCAACGTGCCAAAGTGCTGTGTGGATCTATTCCTTTTTACACTGCCTCCTTTAATGATAATAGTACATGTTTTAACCACACTATGGAAGCATTGTTAGCCGCTATAGTTAACCAGCCCCTAGTACCCGGTGTAGGCCAGAAGTTCAGAAGCTCCTGAGGAGACTGGTGACTGTCTGAAGGAAGCATAGTTCTAAGGCCCACAGTTCACCACCAACCAGTTCATGCTTCTAACAGGTTCTCCCCATTCAACAAAGTCCTCACCTTCGATGAACTTTGAAGGATATAGGATGATCCATAGAGTTGTCACTCTTCACGGACTCACAGCTGGGTTCATGTTCTGGTCTCTGATGAATGCTGATAGAAAGAAATTCATTAAAGCTCAGTTATGTAGAAACATTCTGACTGATTCAAAGACTTTGTCCCTTTGCCTTGCTGGCTTGCACAGCAACCAGCCCCTATGCCTATTCCTGTGGGTGGTGGGCCCACAGGTCTGTGGCTGCACATAGTTCTTCTGGGCTGTCGGGCCCTTAGATGAGTTCTACTCAAAGGTCTGGCTTTGGACGGGATCCCAGTACCTCATTAATAAAGGTGTGTGTACCTCATTAATAAAGGTGTGTACCTCGTTAATACAGGTGTGTGTACCTTGTTAATACAGGTGTGTGTACCTCGTTAATACAGGTGTGTGTACCTTGTTTGTGTTCAAAAAGTTTAGTGGACACAGAGAAAATGTTAAAGACTAAAGGTGGACTGATCTGGACTGAAGCTGAATATTTCATCAGATATATTTAATGTGTGAATTTTGGAAATTATTACATCGATCTCGAGTTTTTGGACATGACACTCATTTTAACACACTAATTTTCCACAATTAGTCTAAATTTGATTCAGCTCATGTGAACAGCTTTTACTTCGACAGGCCTCAGTCCACATGTAGCTCTGTAGTTCTGATGTGAGATGATGATGTCATCAGAGGGTCAGCTCTGCGTGATGTAAACACATGTACAGTTCACACGTGAACACATGATGACAGACTGTGACTCCAACATGTTTCTATTGTATGTTTTAGATATGTTGAAGATAAGCTGTATGAACAGACATCACTGCGTCAATCTGAGTGTGCATGGCTGCATGTCAGGCGTCTGTCAGGGTCAGCTCCACAGACCAGTCAGACCAGTTCTAACAACAGCTGACTGGATGTGACTGAACCTTGTACACACTCGTCATCCTCTGCTGTTGTCAGACAGTTCAGTGTCTCTTTAAGGTGATAATTGTTGTGTAATCACATCAGAAGATTGATTTGTTTCTTGTAGCTCTAACAGTTATGACATTACCATGGAAACGGCAGAGTCCTAAACGTCGAGTTGACCAATCAGATTGCATGTCTTACCTCCCAACAGCAGATTTTCTGAAAATAAGAGGAAGCTCCATTGATGCATCACTTTGCACAGACACACAGCTGAGTCCAGGTCCAGGTCCAGGTCCAGGTACAGGTCCAGGAGAGTCTGGTGTTTTCTGCTGCACTGAGCTTCATCACACACACACACACACACACACACACACACACACACACACACACAGAGCGTTGAGTGTGAATAATGATGGTGCAGAAGAAGTCGTGGACAGTGTGAGGTCCGCCTCACCTCTGAGCTTCATGTCCTCCACACAAAGCGGTCTTAGAGGGACGGATTCCATCCTCTGCGTCCTCACACTGATCCATGGCAGAGTCCACACCTCCACACACACCGCCGGGACAGCTCACATATTATTTCATCATGTCAGTCACATGACCAACACACAGAGCTGTGATTGGAGGAAACAGCTCCTTCAGCTCAACACTAAAAACAGAAATGACGAAGACGACAGGAAAACACGGGGTGTTGCTTTTTTTAGGATGACATCACTTCTCACTTCTCTTCTCACTTCCTCTTTTTTCCACTGAGCAGCAGCAACAGGCTTCCTCTGAGCAGGAAAACACAGAGCTGAAAGCAGCCACTCAATCAGCCCTTACATCGTTTCTCCTGGAAAATATCAGCTGATCCTCTTTCAGTCATCAGCCACTGTTCACCTCTGTCTGTACAGTTACTGTCATTGACAGGCTAACAAACTGAGCTAACAGCAGCTAACAAACTGAGCTATCAGCAGCTAACAAACTGAGCTAACAGCAGCTAACAAACTGAGCTAACAGCAGCTAACAAACTGAGCTAACAGCAGCTAACAGCAGCTAACAAACTGAGCTATCAGCAGCTAACAAACTGAGCTAACAGCAGCTAACAAACTGAGCTATCAGCAGCTAACAAACTGAGCTAACAGCAGCTAACAAACTGAGCTAACATGAGCTAACAGCAGCTAACAAACTGAGCTAACAGCAGCTAACAAACTGAGCTATCAGCAGCTAACAAACTGAGCTAACATTAGCTAACAGCAGCTAACAAACTGAGCTAACATGAGCTAACAGCAGCTACAGCTGTCAGCAGTTTACTTCACTGTCCATCATAAACTCTGTAAATCACAGAGAGTTGAGGCGGAGCAGCCGGAGGACATCAGAGGGAAAACCAGAAAACATTTTCTCCATAAAATATGATCCAGTTTCACCAGAATCAGTGAAATAGTTGGTGGTGTGTGACTTAGTGCCGTAAAGCGTTACGTACTTCTCCCGACCCGGAGCCCAAAGTTACATAGTGTGAGAACAGACGTACGAATCACCTGATCACAGGTCAGTGTGGATCAGCAGGAGGTAACAGACGGTAGATTATTAAAGTTACATTAATGTTGATTTAACGTTTACCTACCGACGTTAATCCTGTGACGTAGGTGCAGGTCAGGCTCGGTTCGGTGGGTTGATCAGTGAAGTCCAGTTCTCTTGTTATGACTGAACTGAACGAAACGAAACTGAAACGAATCCGGTCACTCCGCGTGCGTGTGTGTGTGTGTGTGTGTGTGTGAAATCGGTTTCATCATCAGTCTTTTTTTTTTTTTTAAACTTTATTGAAGAACAAAGAGACAGAAGTCAAACAAAGCGAAGGAATAAAAAAGGCTGCACGTCAGTGTGGTCAGTCAGAGAGCCATTCACATAAACAAATCATAAAGTAGTTTCATGTCATACAGAGAATAAACATTAAAGAAATAGCTCACTTAATGTTCTACATTAGATTAACTTCCATAAACTGAAACACATGACGTCACACCGTGAGCATCTTAAACAGGTGTACTCATGATGTAAACATCGCTCCTCATTGACCGTGTTAAAGCATCATTAAAATAAATGTAGAGTGTGTCTGACATACATTATTATTGACACTGCAGCAGCACAGAGACTTCAATAAAGTTAGTCAAAGGCAGGCTTGAGGTTGCCGAGCAACCAGGGTCAGCTGCAGGTCAGAGCAATTAACTGCAGCTGTGCTCTGTCTGTGTGTGAGTGACTGCTGAGAGACACAGAAGATCTCTAAATGAACCCCCTCCAACTAGTGGACACTGATGCCAAACGGTAGGTCGTATCAAAAAGCCCAAATGACCGTGAGCATCCTCATCTTGTCGACCATGTGAATGCCGAATTTCAGTGTCTGAAATTCCTGTAATACGTCAGAAAAGTAAGTATGGGGATGGTGAATAGTGGCCTCGCAAACACTCTCAGTAAGTTCAGCTGTTCAATAACACGTCTGTGTGCAGGCTCTTAAACACACCACCAACAGAAATACGATTTATTAAAACATAAATTATTTTCATTGTTGACTCAAAAGTATAAAATGAAACTGTCTGTGATCATCAAATCAGCTGATTTCTCTAACTTAAATAAAGAATTCACAAGAATATTTATGAGCTCTGTACCAAAGAACGGTCAGCAGACATCATTACATCAAACAGTAACTGTCTCGTGCATCAGCCTCTCTAAGACTTTAAAGTTTACCGAGTCGTTCTTTGTTCAGTTACTGATCGTCAGTTGTCATCAGGATACACTCGAGTGACCTCAGCCAGCTTCCATTCATTTGTTGGAGCAGCATCGTCACATTGACTTTTGCATTTCTCTGTTGTTTTTTGTCTCTGTTGCAGGTTTTCTCTGTTATAGGTCCTCTTTTCCATCTAGTCAAGAACTTGTTGGCTAAATGTTCTTCTCTCCGTACAATATTTGATAAAAGTCTTCTTTCACAAACTCTCCAGGTGGTAGCAAGACTATCGAAAACTTCATTGTCAAGATGTGATTGGGTGTAAGAGACTGTGATCTCTGAGCAAGTGTGCTGTTATGATTGCCATGACTTGATAAAGATAGGTTCACAAAGACAAACCATGACTGATCCAGAATGGATGTCAACACACTTTGTCCTTTTCCAGGTTCATGACAAACTAGTTGCTTTATGCATTCTTGGTTCATCTCTTTCACGCCTTGCACCAACAAAATGAACTTTTGATGCTCTCGTAACAGTTGTTCGTCTACAATTCTAATGTTCATGTACTTGCTCACTTCCTGTCGCTAGGTTTCCTGTTTCCTGTGAAAATGATGCTGAGACACCAAAAAACAAACCAAAGCATGGCTACATAAAACAGGAATTATTTAATTATTATTCAAGTCATACAGGCGTTAAAAACAAACCGGACATGATCAGATGGACCCAAAGAAATTCAAACCAACAGAAACAAACTCATTAAAACCACGCAGATCGCAAAGTCGACAGATCGCAGAGTCGACAGATCGCAGAGAGCCGACAGATCGCAGAGAGCCGACAGATCGCAGAGTCGACAGATCGCAGAGTCGACAGATCGCAAAGAGTCGACAGATCGCAAAGAGTCGACAGATCGCAAAAAAAATCGACAGATCGCAGAGAGTCGACATCGCAGAGTCGACAGATCGCAGAGAGTCGACAGATCGCAGAGAGTCGACAGATCGCAGAGTCGACAGATCGAAGATAAAAACTGATATTTCACTTCATTCACGTCTGTTTGCTTCTTCATCTTCATCGTCATTCCAGAGTACCAAAACAAACAAAAATACCGCGATCTGGCCGAATCCATGGTGACGATCACCGTGGTAACCCAGTGAAGCCAGCGTCGATGTGAGAGGAATGTGTAAATAAAAAGAAACGATGAGTTCGAGTTCATGCGACGACGTCCGAGTTTTCAGGCCGAGTTGTTCGTCTGTGGAGTCGTGCTGAGAAAATCACTGAAAGACAAACACAGAAACGTTAGTGTAACGTTCACGGCAACATTAATGAACATTAATAACTGATGAGCTGTCTGAACACCTGAGCACAGCTGACAGGTGAGGGAGGAGTTTAGTCTGTACCTGAGGATGTTTGGCAGCTCCGGGCTCCTGTAGATGAATTTATGTTTGTAGGCCAGAGAAGACGAGAACGGGACGAACTGAACCTTATGACCGCTCAGGCTCTTTGACTGGGACGCCATGTTGTACAGCTGCAGGAGGAAGAGGAGGAGGAGGAAGAAGAGGAAGAGGAGTAAGAAGAAGAGGAAGAGGAGGAGGAGTAAGAAGAAGAGGAAGAAGTTAGTCCTCGTAAAAACTGTTTTGTCGTCTGTGTTACGTTCAGGTGTTGCTCACCTTCTTGCCGAGGTGGAATGGAACGACACCGTCGTCTTCGGCATGGAGGATCAACACGGGACAGGAAATGTGATTCACACTGAAACACACACACACACACACACACACACACACACACACACACACACACACACAGAGTTATGTGTTTTCAGTTCCTCTGACAGACAGCAGAGGGCGACATGACACTGTTAAAGAGGTCAAAGGTCACATGAAGAGGTCACACAAACAACTGTAAACAGGATGTCAGAGGTCAAAGGTCAGCCATTGTAAACAGGAAGTCAGAGGTCACGTACTTCTCGTCGCTAGCGAATCGAATGTTGTTGGCTGTGATGGCGTCCAGGAAGAACCAATCGAAGCCGGGCAGGTACCTGTACACCTGAAACACACACACACACACAGTACACACACACACCTACACCTGCTGTGTGTGTGTGTGTGTGTGTGTACTCAGTGTGTGTGTGTGTGTGTTACCATGGAGAAGGGGTGACTCTTGGCTTCCTCTCTGATGTTGGTGAACGGAGACTCCAGGATCAGAGCGTCTGGAGGACTTCCTGTCAACAGAAGAAACACTGATGTCACCTTCATCAACAGGAAATGACTTTTCAAAGTAATAGATTACTTTGAAAAGTGATGTATATATAGATTAGATATAATAGATTACAGTTTGTTCACATCTTCTATTATTAAAAGGTACAATATGTCAGACATGTACTGTATTAAATCATAAAATTAATATGCTATATCATCAGTTCTTAACCCTTTATCGGGTGAGGAACCATATATGGTCACTTCCACAGGCTTTTAAAATGATGCCCCACGTGTCAATGAATGAGCAGAATCACGTGACTTTCTCCAGCCAATCAGCGAATGTCAGGCTACGCTGTGGCCTCTAATGGATCCCACTGTAACCCTGAGTGCAAGATATGTTGAAATAAGTGAAATAAGACTTATGTCTGATTGTTAATTTGGAAATGAATGTTTTATTTATTCTATTTCGGGGATTTTTTTACTCTAGGTGGGCGAGTGACCGCATACGGTAACTTTGCAGCCTCAAACTGAAACTTTTTTAAAAAGTCAAAAAAGAAAAAAAATGTCTTCTTTTATCCACCAATAACACTTCAGGGTTGATTTTAAATTTCCAAATATGTCAATGAGTGCCCTATAAAGGGTTAAGTTGAAATACTTGCTTGTTGACAAAAACCCGACAGCCAAAATGTTCTTATTTTGAAATTTACCACCGTCTCTCTGTTTATGTTTTGGCCTTTGTCATTCTGATCACTTAGTTCTGTGTTCGATATCCGGGGTTGCCAGGTATGAAACCAATTTGTGGCAAACAGCGCACTACAGCGATGGAAGCAAGCAGCGCAGCAGTTTGACAGAGTTGGACTCTACCAGACCTGAGAAGCCTCGTCCTTTTTCAAAGAAGCTTAGCGACCTGAAACGTTCAAAAACACGGATAAATATTGGAGATGCATTTGAAGATGGAGACTGCTTAGGACCCAAAAGGATTTCAAGAGTTGGCTCATTTTGTCCTGAACAGGTAAACACTGAGCTTCATCTAATGTTAAGTAATGTATCACGGCTGGACTGGCATTTTTTAGTCATTTCCAACTTCCTACATTGAGTGATTATACTGCAGTACTATAGTACTCGAAAAAATAATCTAATGTAAGACGGGGGTCCGAACGAGGGGAAGTGTGGCTGTTGTTTAGGACTATCTGACCTTTCCACAATACAGGATGTGCAAACTGGGCTGTAAGTTCATTATAACCAGCAGACCTGAACCAGGTATGTTCAGACGTAGGGCTGGGCGATATGGACCAAAAGTCATATCTCGATATTTTTTAGCTGAATGGCGATACTCAATATATATCAATATTTTTTCCGTGGCTGGATAATTTCATTCGTCTATTATTAATGGCCGGCCGGTAAATCGCACTTCCACCACTCGTACTACAAATCCCACAATGCACTGCAACAGCTAACCCCGCTGCTTCGGTTGTTTACACACTAATCAGTGGTCCAGTGCTGACAACTTAGCGACTTTTCAGAAAGTCCCAAAAAGTGACTAGTGACAAATCTGGCTGCTGAAGGGAAGAAATGTATAGTCATTTTAATGCAAATTAAACTATATCGATATAAACGATATGTTCTCGTGCTATATCGCGTTTGAAAATATTTCGAAATAGATTAAAATATCGATATATCACCCAGACCTATTCGGACGTTTGGCCACTGTGAAACAATGAAAAAAAAAAGTTTTATCTCTGAGAGACAGAAACAGGCGTAGAAGTTAGGTACACAAAACACAAAAAACAAGCGCCGTTACAGCAGCTGGAGAGTTTCATAGTTTAGTTTCAGTTTCATAGTTTATAGTTTACAGTTTCAGTTTATAGTTTATAGTTTACAGTTTCAGTTTATAGTTTACAGTTTCATAGTTTATAGTTTCATAGTTTATAGTTTACAGTTTCATAGTTTATAGTTTATAGTTTACAGTTTCAGTTTATAGTTTATAGTTTACAGTTTCAGTTTATAGTTTACAGTTTATAGTTTCATAGTTTTACAGATAGTTTACAGTTTCATAGTTTAGTTTCAGTTTCATAGTTTATAGTTTACAGTTCAGTTTATAGTTTATTACATAGTTTATAGTTTACAGTTCATTTTATAGTTTATAGTTTACAGTTTACAGTTTCAGTTTATAGTTTACAGTTTCATAGTTTATAGTTTCATAGTTTATAGTTTACAGTTTCAGTTTATAGTTTACAGTTTCATAGTTTAGTTTCAGTTTCATAGTTTATAGTTTACAGTTTCAGTTTATAGTTTATAGTTTACAGTTTCATAGTTTATAGTTTACAGTTTCATAGTTTATAGTTTATAGTTTCAGTTTATAGTTTATAGTTTACAGTTTCATAGTTTATAGTTTACAGTTTCATAGTTTATAGTTTACAGTTTCATAGTTTATAGTTTACAGTTTCATAGTTTATAGAGCATGAACTCTGACGGCTGTCAGTCACCGGAGGAGACGGGGTTTGTGTCTGTGCTGACGGTGTGTTTAGTTCAGCTGCCGCAGAGATTAGATTAATTATGAAAACCTAAAACCAAATTAATGCAGAAATCACATAATGGAAATGCTACTGCCAGAGTCTAATGCAACACTGACTGTTATATACAGTAAAAACTAATGCCCAGAACAGCAGCAGCTGCCTCAGCAGGTCAGCGGGGAAGTGCCACTCCTAGCTGCCGCTGCCATGAATGAAGCCAGCCTTTTCTCTGTGTTTGTGTGTGCGTAACCGATATAAAACATCCATCACTCTTTCAGTCAGACTCAGCAGGTAGAGTATCAGAGTTTAGATAGTAACGTTACTTTTCGCTCGTCCTGTGCTAATGAAGGTTCAGCGGTGTCAACCTGGTGCCCTGCATGAGCGTCGCCTGGGGAGGGGGGGCGACTCGCTCCACTGTTTGAATTCAGTCTGACATATTGAACCTTTAATAATCAGTGAAGCTCTGAGGCTTTAATTTGTTCTACGTGTTAGAAGAAAGACTTCAGCATGGAGCTACATTCATGATTCTCTACAGTCAGACCAGTTCAAAACTTTGATTATTGATTATCATTAGAAAGTGTCAGGGTGTTCCTGTAACCATAGTAACGGACAGTGTCAGACAGACTACAGCTGTTGTTTCACACATGTGGCTCATTTTACTGTCACTGATCACATGGACGCTGTGAACGATACCATTGGCTGTAGAGAACTCCACCAGGCGTGGACGTGACGCAGCGACGTGGTCAATGTTTCAAACCACACGGACTAAAAGTGTTTGACCACATCCTGTGATGTCATAGCTGAACGTGTTCAGTGTGTAAATCAGCTGACTGTGTTTGTGTGTCTAACCTCTGTCACTCAGCCGTCTGACCAGGTTTGTAGCAACTCTGAAAAACAAAAACACATTTCATTAAAACATCAGAGTGTGTGTGTGTGTGTGTGTGTGTGTGTGTGTGTGTGTGTGTGTGTGTTACCCCGTCCCCAGCGAGTGTCCCCAGATGTAAAGCGGCGTTTTCTCGTCCAGCCGTCGTTTCAGCCAATCATAGATGAAGAGAGAGTCTGATGTCATCCCGCCCTCTGATGGAGAGCCGTCTGAATCCCCCCAACCTGACACACACACACACACACACACACACACACACACACACACACACACACAGTCAGCTGACAGTGTCAGGCTCTGCTCATTAAATATGTAAATGAAGTGTTTCTCACCTCTGTAATCAAATGTGACCACATGGTATCCTAACGAACTGAGGACCTGAAGGGAGACAGGCAGAGGAGGTCAGCTGACCTCGCTAGCATCAACTGCACATTAATAATCTTTAGCCTAGCCACATGCTAAAGTAGTTAACCACTCAATGTTAACTTCCCTGACTTGGGAACAAGTCACCACCATCCTTTAGGAAAGGAAAGGAGCTTCAGTGCTTCCTTTATTATCTCCTTTAGCATAGGATACATGGAGCATCCTTTAGGAAAGGAAAGGAGCTTCAGTGCTTCCTTTATTATCTCCTTTAGCATAGGATACAAGGAGGTGATGCCGTCCCACAGTTCCTTAAAATGGATGCAGTGTTCAGTCATTAAAACCATCAGTGACCTTATGACTTCTCCTCCACATGTTTCGTTTTCATTTTCCATCGAGGTTAAGGAAAAGTGGTTAGGAAAAGTGGTTAGGAAAGGACTTAGGAAGTATTTTATTGAGTATCTGATCGTACACAGGGTAAATACTCAGGCTAGCTCACAGTGCTAGCTGCTAACAGTGTTTACCTTGTACAGCTGGACTCTGTGGTCTCCTCCTCTGCAGACACAAACAGGTCAAAGGTCAAACAGGAAGCGCATGAGTGTGTGTTACAGTGTGTGTGTGTGTGTGTGTGTGTGTGTGTGTGTGTGTGTGTGTGTGTGGTCACCTGGTCCCTGCGTTTCCATGGAGATAGAGGATGAGACGGTGGGCGGAGCTGAACGTGGAGTCGTACCAGTCGCCTTGTTTCCCCTGAGCGTCTCTCCACATGTGAGCGGGAACCGTGTGCCTGAAACCGACCAATCAGGAGAGAGGTCAATACATGATGACTGTGTGTGTGTGTGTGTGTGTGTGTGTGTGTGTGTGTGTGTGTGTGTGTGTGTTACCACACTCCGATCTTCAGTCCGCTCTCTGGCTCCAGGTAGAAGTTGTGTGTGTGGTTCAATCCCTGGTCCAGAGGTCGCTTCAGGTCGATGAAGTACGGCATCCTCACTGGGGACAGGTCACATGACTGTCAGCATAGAGACTTATGGAGACTGTGTGAAACCAGGACACTCACCAAAATTGAGGAAGACAAGTTTGGCCTGGATGGACGGGCAGAGTTTGACAATGACGGGGATCGACACGTAGACCACCAGGAGCCAGACCAGGACCCGCTTCAGCTTCCCCACCAGACTCAACCTGAAGGGGGGCACACGAGATCCACGTCAGACCACATCAGACCACAGGAGACCCTGATCCACGTCAGATGGGTCCATCTGAGTCCGCACAGGTCGGAGGGTAAAGATGCTATCGGAGTGTAAGCTGAGCCGCCAGGCCGGGCCGACACTCGATCCAGCAGCTCGGTGGACTTGAATAATTCAGTGAAGCGTGCAGAGTGAGCTGCTACCTGCTGGACCTGAAGGAGGTTCACCTCAAAACCAGCCTCCACCCACACTGGACCCTCACCAGTTCACCTACCGCCAGAACAGGAGTACTGCAGACACCATCTCCACAGCACTTCACTCCGCCCTCTCCCACCTGACCAACAGACAACCACACCTCCTCCACCCTCATCCTGAACACTGGTGTCCCACAGGGCTGTGTGCTGAGCCCTCTCCTCCACTCCCTCTTCACCCACGACTGTGAACCGGAGCTGAGGTCGAGCGTGTCTCCAGCTTCAGGTTCGTGGGGGTCCACCTCTCCGAGGATCTTTCTTGGTCTCTCAGCACCTCACCAGGCTCACGAGCAGCTTCTTCTTGAGGAGACTAAAGAAGGCCCACCTGTCTCCTCAGATCCTGGTGAACTTCTACCGTTGCAGCATACTATATATATATATATATATATATATATATATATATATATATATATATATATATATATATATATATATATATATATTCTATAACATTAGTATACTGTATATATCCTATATTCATACTTATATATCCTGTTAATTTGTACACACTCTAACTGCATTTCGTTGTCTCAGTATTTGGTACTTTGTCCAGTGACAATAAAGTTTAATCTAAACACGGTCAATGTTTTCATCTGCTCTATAGAAAATGCTAAGAGAGTAATACTCTTAATAATTAATACTTAACTATTCTATCAGGAGTCTGTCTGCCTTCCTGTCTGCCTGTCTGTCTGCCTTCCTGTCTGCCTGTCTGTCTGCCTTCCTGTCTCACTTCCTGTCCCATTAATGTCTATTAAAGTGCTGATGGTGCAACAACAAGCGCAGAGTTTCACCAACGTTACATCAACGCTTCATAAACTTTGTGCAGCCTGACCTTCAGATCCTCTCCCCCCTCTCTCTCTCTCCCTCTCTCCCCTCTCCCTCTCTCCCCTCTCTCCCCTCTCTCTCTCCCTGGTCAGTCGTGCGTTCAGCAGCAGCTGGCGGCGAGCCCGCAGTATTATTAGCTGATGTCACGCTGCATGCTGCAACCTCAAGGTCAAACAGAGGTGAATACACCGCAGAGAGGAGGTGGAGGTGGAGGAGGTGATGGGACTGCACAGTCAGTCAGAAGAAAACAAGTGACTGAATGTTTCTGTAAAAACGCTGAGTCACAGTTTGTTTCTGACAGATTTAAAGCTGAAACAAACCTAAACATGACTCAGCTTTATTCTGTTTGATTCAAACGCTGACTCATGTTTCTGATGATCACAGCGTCTCAGCCGGTCTGCTCTGATGTTCACGCCTTTCAGCGCCGCATCGTCTGGACCGTCAGAACCATCTGAACCAACCAACAGAGCCGTTCTCAGTCCGGGCTGCGTGTTAGCTACGTGTTAGCTGCGTGTTAGCTGCGTGTTAGCTACGTGTTAGCTGTGCGTAAGCTGCGTGTTAACGTGTTAGCTCCATGTTAACTACATGTTAGCTCCGCGTTAGCTGCGTGTTAGCCGCGTGTTAGCTGCGTGTTAGCTGCGTGTTAGCTGTGCGTAAGCTGCGTGTTAGCTGTGTGTAAGCTGCGTGTTAACGTGTTAGCTCCAAGTTAACTACATGTTAGCTCCGTGTTAGCTCCGCGTTAGCTAAGTGTTAGCTACGTGTTAGCTGTGCGTAAGCTGTGTGTTAGCTATGTATTAGCTACGTATTGGATCCATATTAGATACAAGTTAGCTCTATGTTAGCTCAACTGTGTTGAAAGGAAAACCACATTCGAAGTTGGTTCAAAAATAAATGTGACATATAGTCACATATAAGCTAACGTTAACACAATGCAAGCTAAGAGTTGATGTAAATTAGCTACTTGTTACTGAATCAAAGGACTTCACAGCGCAAAAGACATGGTGTTAGCCATGGCTAGCTAATGGACATCAGTTGTTAGCTGGAGAGAGAAGGGGCGGGGCTTGTGAAGAGGAGACAGAATCATGTGACGCAGACGAAGACTAAACAGTCCGAGCTCTGCTGAGTCGTCTGTTCTGGACTCAGCGTTCAGTCCAGATAACAAAACGAGACGAGCTCGTTTGCAGCACCACGACAGATCAGATTACAGCAGGAGAGCTGACACCACGCTGAGAGTACACCTGAGATACAGGTAGATACACACCTGAAACTCAACACACACGAAGACGGCTCATCGACACGACGACAGTTCACATCAGAAAACTGATTAAAAACGCTGAGTTGTTAAACTCGCAGACGCCGACTCAGACTGCTTTCAAACTCGTGACCTGAAGCAGCAGCGAGGTCACTTCCTGTCTGGAGTCTGTGGCTAACCAACAGATTTCACTTGAGTCAGCATGTCACTTTCTGTTAGAGACCTCCTCTGCTCAGTAACAGCTGATTGTCTTTAGATTTAACCGTGGTGCGTTCAGGGCCTAATCAGGATTAACCAGGAGGAGGTGAGTGAAGGTGACAGGAAGCAGCACACATTCAAACATTACATTATTATTATGAACAGCTGAGCTGCACAAAAACTGCTGAGTCAGACGTATGGCAAGAGAAGCGGGTCAAAGTTGAAGTCCCTGAACGCATCGTCAGAGGTCAGACATGAAGTTCAGACCATGAAGGCAGCACAGTATAACACATGAAGTACACGAGGAGAGTAAAAGTACACGGATAAAGATATTTGACATGTTTAAACTTCAAACGTGACGCTGTACACGTCGTCATGACGATGAGCTCAGAGATTCATCCGGCTCATCAAATAGATCCGTGAGACAAGCGAACGCGGGAAAGATGACATCATCGTTTGAGCTGTGACGACACGTATGTGTGTCTGTATCTACACTTAGCTTAGCTTAGCATGAAGAGGAGTGGAAACTGGAGCTAGCCTGGCTGCATGCCGTTTCTCGGGTGGGACCAGTTCCCTTTAGTCAGACCTGGTCGGACGAGTTTCATGGACGTCAGCTCATCAGCAGGTCCGACCAGCTCAGTGTGACTGAAACCGGACAGACCAGAACCAGACCGAGGTCCAACTCTCTGATTTACAGAGTTTACAATGGACAGTGAAGTAAACTGCTGCCAACTGTAGCTGCTGTTAGCTCATGTTAGCTCCGTTTGGTAGCTGCTGTTAGCTAACATCAGCTCATTTCATTAGCGGCTGTTAGCTCAGTTTGTTAGCTGCTGTTAGCTAACATCAGCTCGGTTTGTTAGCGGCTGTGTCATGCCAGAACAGGAGCTGGATGAGTGTTGGCAATGTTACTAGGCTCAGCAGCTTCTATGGACATAATGGCAGAGGAGAAGAGAGTGAAGAGGACGCTGACGGAGGAAGCTAAGAAGAGAAAAGGAGAGAGTGAGCGAGCAAGAAGCCGCCGGACAAGAGTAAATCTGGGACTGACTTTTAGTGGTTGGTGAGAGCCTGGTGAAATAAAAGGCTGAAAGACAGACGCCGAGCTGGGCTGACTGCTGGTGTTTCAGATCAGCTGATTCATATTCTTGTTGTGTTTTTAAATAAAGTATTAATGTGATTAAATAATTAAAGTCTCCTCAGACACACAAACAGAGTCCAGGTGCTGACACACCTGTCCGGCTCTGACCTCCTGAACGGTTTCCCCATGCTCTCCTCTTCTCCCGGGCCCTGCCGGCCGCCCGCTGCGGGCCCTGCTGCTCCCCTGCCGGGACGCTGCTTCAGGTCCGGGTCGCTGTCCAGCAGAGTGTCGGTGGTGCCGCTGTCATGCTCCGCAGTCAGCGAGTTATTCCGCTTTCTCATCACTGAAAAACGTCCAAATAAACTCAGATTAGACGGATTAACGCCGACTTGACGACGAGCCGTCACTGCGGGGCCTGTCAGCGGGGGAGGAGGCCGTTAGCTGGCCGGGTGATGGAGCGGTGAGAGCCGGTGAGGACGGCGCTGAGTCCCCGCTGTGCCTCGAGCTCTCTGCCTGCACTGAGATCCGCAGAGAGCCGCTGATCAGCACCGAAGGGCCGCAGCCAGTCAGAGGACAGAAACACCGTCACGTGGTCTCACTGTGCTGCATCCACGGCATCTAGGGAGCGTCGGAGCAACGAGCACCAAAACAAAAACCGGTTTATGGAAATCGGAAAAAACACAACGACTACATGGTGCGTTCAGGTGCACACGGGCAGGGTTAAAAGTTAAAGATCAGGCGACGTTTGAGGGTAAAGAACGAACCAAAGAGAAACATTATTAACTTAACATTATTGTAAATAACAGACATGAAAAAATCTGATAATTAACATTCATTAAAGTCAATGTAAAAAGTTTGTAAGAAGGCGGAGGAGATCCTGAACACAAAATGTCGGTGTTTTCTAACAGAAATAAGATTTAAACTTTAACTTTGACTCGTTTTGTCCTTTAATAAAGTTACAAACTTCAGATTTAACACGTTTAAACAGATTTACCATGTCAGAGCCGCGGTCTGTCCCAAGCGACGTAAATGCAGCATGAGACGTAGTTAGCCGCTAAGCTAAGCTGCTAAGCTAAGCTGCTGTTAGCTCTGATAAACTTTTATATCCAACTTTGCTGCGCTGTTTCCGGCCTGTGAGCGGCTCGTGTCGGCCTCTGCTGGTCCGCTGGCACCGCTTAAAGCGCTCTGTCTGTCGGCTGTGGAGCATGCGCTGTAGAACAGCTGGATGTCAGCTCGAGGAGGTGGCGGGAAAAACAAAACAAAACGGTGACGTAACATCGACAGACTTCATAGATATATATCTATGGACAGATGTCGTTTGTTTCCGTTAAAAGGGTCTAAATAAATGAAATCACGTCCTCACCTGTCCGCGTCACAACATGGCGCGTTTTTTAAACGTTCCGCAGCGCCGTGATGTTTTTTGTCCCAACGCGGCTGCCGGAGCAGAGCCGACGCATCATCGAGTCACGTGACCACAACTGAGATTGGCCCGCGAAACTGAGCTGACGCAGCGACATAAAAGTTCCTTTCTTCAGGCTCCGCTCGGTTCTGTTCGGTTTCACGGTGCCGGGATGTTCTGTGAGAAAGCCGTCGAGTTGATCAGAGAGCTTCACCGGATGAGTGACGGACAGCTGCCCGCTTTTAACGTGAGTAAGCCCGGGAACAGCTGCAGCACGAGCCGCGTTTAAAGGCGACATTGAAAGTTTCCAAATAATTTAAATTAAAATAAGTTGTTAATTATTAGTTTGTCTCCCGATGGCGGCACAGCAGCGTTCAGCTGTTAACGTTTTAATGTGTCCGTCTTCACGTGACGTTGTTGCTGACGTCATAGTTGTTGTTTTCAGGAGGATGGACTGAGGCAGGTTCTGCAGGAGATGGAAGCTCTGTACGACCAGAACCAGACCGACGTGTGAGTCCACTGAACGTTCACACAACCTTTAGAGAACCTTTAAAGAACGTTACTCTGACGTTACTCTGACGTTGTTTCAGGAACGAGGCGAAGGCCTCCAGTCGGGCTGACCTCATTCCCTCCATCAAACTCCGTCACTGCTGCCTGCTGAGGAACCAACGCTGCGTCACCGCCTACCTGTAACCACCACACACCTGTCTGTCATGTGACCTGTCTGTCATGTGACCTGTCTGTCATGTGACCTGTCTGTCTGTCTTCAGGTATGACCGCCTGCTGAGGATCAGAGCTCTGCGTTGGGAGTACGGCAGCGTTCTTCCCGCCAACGTCCGCTTCCACATGTGTGCAGAGGAGGTGAGTGACATCACAGCACGCTGATGCAGTGATGATGACGGCTCTTTGTTTTTACCTGCCGTGTGTGTGTGTGTGTGTTCAGGTGCAGTGGTTCAGTCAGTATAAGAAGTCTCTGTCGTCGCTGATGCGCTCTCTGGGAGCAGGTGAAGGTCTGGACATCACTCAGGACATGAAGCCTCCCAAGAGTCTGTACATCCAGGTGAGACCACGCCCCCTTCACCCCCTGCTCCAATCACAGCTGCATGTAGAAAGGGGGGCAGGACTTAAGTTGTGTAAAACTACAAGTTTGATCACATGACGCTGACCTCACGTGTGCTCCAGGTGAGGTGTTTAAAGGACCACGGAGAGTTTGAGATCGACGACGGGACGGTGATCCTGCTGAAGAAGAACAGCCAGGTGAGAACAGGAAGTCGTCATCCTGACATCCTGTTTTCAGGTTGGACACGTAGCAGCCATTAACGTCTGTCCGTCTGTCCACAGCACTTCCTGCCGCGGTGGAAATGTGAGCAGCTGATTCGTCAGGGCGTCCTGGAGCACGTGATGTCATGACGTCTGACAGCGGAGAACGAAGGATTCGTCCAATCACGGATCAGTCTGCTGAATGTTTGATTTTAAAGCTCAACAGTCTGTAAATTATATTCTGATTAAAAAACTAAAACCAACAGTCTGAGACTCCTCTAAAAACGGTCTAAAACCTGGACGTAGTCTCCGTGACTGGTCTTTCAATGACAGTCCATGGTGATAAAAACATAATTTAATGTGATGTCATGTTTACATTCAGACAGTCTGTCTGGTTTGTTGTACCTGAACAGGAAGCTGACTACTGATTGGATGAGCACAACAAAGACAACAGACAAACTTGACCTTCAAAATAAAAGTCTGGCTTTGACATAAAAAATATAAAACATAATACCCTCATGGCAGAGAGACAGACAGAGAGTTAAGCAGCTTCAGGATGGTTTTACAGGTGATGACTCATCTAAAACAGGCCCCGCCCACACACCTTTACCTGTCAGTCTCTGCTGGGTCTCAGGTTTGAAGAAAACTTCCAAAATAAAAGTGTGACAAAGTACGGAGGCCCTGGAGGCTCATACAGATGAAACAAACACTCTGAACACTGATAGGTTCAAATAAACTGTACATCTGCTCTGATTGGCTGATCGGGAGTGTATAATTAATGAATACAGGTGAACCAATAGGGAAGCAGCATGTTGGAGGCTACGTGGCGAGCGCGGCGGGGACGACCTCCCTCAGCAGTCTGTGGAGCGCGTTGACTTTGGCCTCCAACAGGAAGTTCTTCTTCTCGGCGCTCTTCTGCCGCTGCTCGGTGACCTGCAGCGCCTTCATCAGCTCCGAGTTCTCCACGTACAGATCCTTCAGCAGCGCGCTCGACGCCGCGTTCTTCGCCAGCTGCAAACGAGATGACAGCAGTGAGATGGCGGACATAGCCGAGCGGACGAGGCCGTCCAATCAGAAGCTGTTACAGACTCACCTGTTCTTTGAGCTGCTGGACCTTCTCCTGCAGAACCAGCCGGGCTCCCTTCAGTTTGGTCTCCAGCTCCTCCATCCTCTGCTGCAGGCCCGACATCGCCTTTTCGTACTGATCCTGAACACAACACAAACGCTGACATGTATGAGCCGACACTGAAGGGGGTCACAGCAGCATGACCTCTGACCTCTGAGCTCACCTGCTTCATGCTGATCTGGGAGCTGCTCTGCTGGGCCTGAAGCCTCAGCGCCTCCTCCAGCTGCTGACTCCTCCTGTGCTCCTCCTCCAGCTGGGCCTGCAGCAGCTCCACCTGCTCCCTGCAGCCATCGCCCGCTTGCTCCTGCAGCTCCTGCAGCCTCCTCAGGTGCTGCGCCTGGACCAGGCTGAGCGCCGTGTCAGCCCGCACCGCCTGCACACGAGGAGGACACGGTGAGGGGTAAAGTTTTGGTTCAGGGTCCGCTATTGGGCCTTTTGATTGGCTGCGGTTCTGACCTGGTTCTGAGCCTGAGCCCGCTCCGTCTCCAGCTCGTGCAGCTTGGTCTTCAGGTTCTGCTGTTCCTGGGTCAGCTTCTGGACCTCCACGTTCTGAACCTGCAGCTCCGTCAGCTGAAACACAGCAGCAGCTCCATCACTCAGTGTCTGTGCTCGTGTTCTGACCTCAGGCATTCACCGGGCCGGGTCTGGTACCTTATGTTGGAGCTCCTGGTTCTGGACTCTCAGTTTGTGGGTCTCCTCCTGCAGACTGATGGAGGTCTGCTCGTCCTGCTCCTCCAGAGCCTGATGGAGCTCCTCCTTCTCCCTCATCAGCTTCCTGATGCTGGACTCCAACTCCTCCACCTGACGACGACACGAGACAGGAAGTGACGCGCCTACCTCTGCTGCCGGCGCAGAGCCTCACCTGGACGTCGTGACTCACCTTGTTCTGAGCGTTGTGCAGCTTCCTGTGTGTGTCGCTCACTTCCTGGGCGTGGCTGAGTTTGTCCTGAGTGACGGCGTGGAGCTGCGAACGGAGCAGCTCAGCTTCGGCCTCCACGGTGAGCAGCGCCTGCTGCAGCTTCTCCACCTGACGGAGGCAGACAGTTCACAGTGAGGAAACGCTCTCGCCTTCTTCGCTGGTGTCTCGTCTCACCGCCTCACCTTGTTGTTCCTGTCGTCGGCGTCTCGAAGCAGTTTGTTCTTGTCGTCCTCCAACCACTGAAGCTTCAGCGTGACCGCGCTGAGCTCCGCCTCCAGCTCCGACAGGCGCCCCAGCTGACGGAAACAAACCAGATCAGAACCATGTAGCTGGATTCAAATCAAAGATGGCCTGCGGCCTGCGCCCTGCGGCGTACCTTCTCCTTGTATGAGCTGAGCTCTCTCTCCATCAGCTGCTTCTCCTGCGTCCATGCCGCCTCCTGCTGCAGCTTCTCCCTCTCGTGCTGCATCGCCGCGTCCTGCAGCCGCCGCACCTGAAACCATGACAACCACGATGACTGCGACTCCGTGAACAGAACAAAATCTGACCCACTACAGGAAAACGTTAAGGAAACGCCAAGGAAACGTGTCGCCTCCTTCTCTTTGCTCACCGAAGCTCCCTCCTCCTCCTGCTCCTTGGAGACCGTCTTCAGGCGCTCTCGCAGCATCCGGACCGACTCCTGGTCTCCACGAAGACGGGCGCTCAGCTCGGCGTTGTCATTGCTGAGCTGAAGGTTCCTGCTGCTCAGCACGAGAACCTCCTCACGGTACCTGGAGTTCTGCAGACACAAAGAAGAGAAGAAGGAGGAGGAAGAGGAGGAGCATTAAGTTTGCAGATGACTCGACGAGTGTGTCATAACTAAAGACATCCTCGACGTCATCATCGATGACAAACTGACCACAGAGCCACATGTCGACGCCGTGTCAGCATTCTTTTATCTGTAACTACGTCATTTTAACGTCGACGAGACTTTTATGAGAATGTTTGACAGACTGTTCTTACTTTAGTTTTTGTGAGCTCACATTTAAAAATAAAAACAGATTACAGGACAAAGTTAAAAGTCAGTCGACCCAGCTCAGCCCTGAACAGCAGCATTACGTTGTTACCTAAATGTTAAACTAACAGACACAAAACCTTCGCTCCAGCTGCTATAGAACTTTTTAATCGTTCGTACTATCTGCGTTATTCATGTTTTTTGTCCTGCTGCTGCACAACAGATGATAAAGATTCAGTGACCTCTGACAGACCATTCAGAGGTCACTCTCCAAGGTGGAGACATTGATGGACAAGCAGTAAGACATCGTACACGGGCTGCCCAGTAATAAAGCTGGAAATCGGGCGGTGCCTCCATCGTTTTTTTAAATGGAGGGCGACTGATCGAGTGTGACGAGATTCAGGAATGACACTTTGTGTTTTTATGGTTTGATATAAAGAGTGAAACATCGTCAGCGTACAGACTCACTCTGAACAGACGTATCAAGGACACGTGGCTGAGACTGTTTGGAGCATGTTGCTGTCATGTTTCTACATATATGTGATCATGGCATGATCTTTTGTACGTGTGTTACATGTGATGAACTGTAGAGCTTTGACTCACCACTGTGAGCTGATTTACTCCATCAGATCTGTTTCACTGTTTTATTGACTTCATTATTGTCTGAATGATTTAAAATCAGCTGCAGATGAACCGTCTTGTCCTGTACTTTTGATTGACGTGCTGCCTCCTCAGTCTTCAGTCGGACCTCTCACCTCTTTGTGAAGCCTCTCCTCTTCTTCTCTGCTCCTCTCTCGTTCTCTCTCCACCTCCTCCAGTTTCCTCCTGACAGAAGCAGCACATTTATTTTATTAAACATTTTAGAACTTTTTTTCGTTCCACCTCCTGAAAGAACAAACAAACATTTAGTTTCTGTCCCATCACCTCTTCTTGGCAACGTTGTCCTCCAGGTTTTGGACTTCCTGCTGCAGGACACTCAGTCGCTCCTGAAGAGCTCCGTTCTCCAACCGGACCTCCTCCAGCTGAGTCCTGAACGAGTCAGAAACAGAACCTCAAACGGACTGAACTGCCTCGATCAGCCGGCCGATCAAATCACGTTTGAATTAATCCGTTTGGACCTCAGTCTGCTTCAAACTGTGAAGTGTTCGATTCTACGCAGACGACACTGAACTGCCTCAGTTCAGATACTTCTATTAGTACCCCGTCATGTAGTACTCTGTGTACTTTCTGCTGTACTGAGCTCATTTACCATCACAGCAGGGTAGTGATTAGAATAAAGCTTGTTAACATGCGAGGTAATGATGTCACTTCCTCTGAGTGTAACAGGTGGAGGTTTTATTTGCTTACATGTATTTCATGTTTTCTGATGATTAATTGAGTTAGATGATCGCTGTCTTCACGTTTGAAGGTTTTGATTTTGTGAATTTAATTCCAGGACCTCCTGAAGAACCTGGAAAAACTACCTTGAATCTCAAACCTGAAGTGAAGGAGTCTTGTGTTGATTTGAAGCAAACTAAGGCTGAAATCTGTTTACAGAGACAGACAGAGGACGTGAGGACAGACATGACAGACAGAGGACGTGAGGACAGACAGAGGACGTGAGGACAGACAGGACAGACAGAGGACGTGAGGATGGACAGAGGACGTGAGGGCAGACAGGACAGACAGAGGACGTGAGGACAGACAGAGGACGTGAGGACAGACAGAGGACGTGAGGACAGACAGGACAGACAGAGGACGTGAGGGCAGACAGGACAGATAGAGGACGTGAGGACAGACAGAGGACGTGAGGACGGACAGGACAGACAGAGGACGTGAGGACAGACAGAGGACGTGAGGACAGACAGAGGACGTGAGGACGGACAGGACAGACATGTTAGCGATGAGGTGTTAGAGTCTGCAGCAGTGCATCGTGGGTGATTCTTTGCTGTGGAAATGGATGCAGTTAGTGATTCGAGTCATTCGATGGAGGTTAGTCGACATTCGGACCGGCTGTTTGGATCTCGGGTCGGTCTCATGCTCCACAAACCTGTGTGGACTGGCCGGGTCCATCACCTCCTCCAAAGCCAGAACCAGCTTCTCCAGCTCCATCAGCTGCTGCGTCATGCCCGTCTTCTCCTGCTGAAAGTCCTCCTCTGCCGACCTCTGCTGGTTCTGGGAGTCCTGCAGGGCCCGCTGCAGCTGGAGGACTTCCTGTCGGGCCCGGTCCAGCTCGCAGTCCGTCACTTCCAGCCGGTTGTTGAGCTGCTGAACGTTACCGTGAAGTTTGTCGGAGAACGTCTCGGCTTGTCGTACCCGGGTGGTGGCGGCGGCCACCTCGGCCCGGAGCTGGTCCACCGTGCTGGTTTTTGCATTGAGCTGCCTGCGGAGGTCCAGAACCAGGTCGGCGGTGCCATTGAGCTGAGAGCTGAGCGCTCGGAGGTGATCTCTGAGCGTGGAGATCTCCTCCTCCATCTCTACGATCTGGGTGGAGAGCTGGTCGGCCAGCCGGGTGTAGGTTCTGTTCTCCTGGCTCAGACGGCACACCTCCTCCTTCTCCTCGTCCAGACGGACCTGGAGCTGCGAGCTCCTGGCCTGCTCCTTCTTCAGAGCCTCCTCGGCGCTCCTCTTCCTGTCCAACTCCTCAGAGACGCCATCCAGCTCCAGCTGCAGCGTGTCCACCGCCATGGCCTGCTCCTTCAGGTCCTGGATCAGCCGGTCTCGGTCGGTCTTCAGAGAGTCCAGTTCAGCGGTCAGCCTGCAGACGCCCTCGGCTTTGCTCCTCGCCACCTCCTGCAGACTCTCCAGCTCGGCCCGGAGGGCGGCGGCACTCTGCTCCCGGGCTCGGAGCTGCTCCTGCTGCTGGACGAAGGCGTCGGAGAGGCGGGTGCAGTTAACGGCCACCACCTCCCGGTCCTGCAGGATGCTGTCTGAGGAGGCCCGGAGGCTCCCCAGCTCCTCCTTCAGCTGGGTCACCTGAACCAGGAGCTGCTCCTCTCTGGTTCTGACCCGCTGCAGCTCCTCCTCAGCTGAGCTCTTCTCTGAGGCGAGGCGTTTGTTCAGAATGTCGTGAGACTCCAGGAAGGCGATGCTCTCCTCCAGCTGAGCGCAGGCCTCCTCCAGCCGGGCCTCCAGCTCAGAGCAGCGCCCACGAGACGCTTCCAGGTCGCCCTCTAACCGAGCGCGGCACTCCATGAGCTCCTGTAAGCTGGCCTCTGATTGGCCGATCTGCTCCTTCAGCTGATGGACCTCCTCCTCGTGCTCCTGCTCTGATTGGGCGAGCCTGTTCTCCCAGAATCCTCTCTGCTCCTGCAGCCTTTGGCGCTCGCGGTGGAGCTCGTGGAGGAGACGGCGCTGAGCCTCGGCGTGCTGCAGCTTCATGTGAGCGTGCTGCTGCTCCGCCTCCTCCCTGATGACACGTACGAACCAACACACACGCCTCAGTTTGGACTTCCTGTTTGGACTTTGTGACATCAGAACTCACATGACGTCGTCACGGCGTCGTTCAGATTTATGACGTTAAAACACGTTTAAAGGGGCATCATGTCATGTGACATCATCAGGTTGTTGGTTCTGATCCAAACTAACGTTCCAACAGTCACACGTTAACACCAACAAACAAACTCAACGACGACATTTTACAGTGTAACTTTAAATTTTAACTATTTAGATTTAAGAGCTGCTAGCTCACCTGCTTTCTCTCACCTGCTTTCTCTCACCTGGTTCAAAGAGGGTCTGTAATATTTGATTACTTTCTGACAGTCACAGTTGGACTCAGATTGGATCAGAACCACATGACGTTCATGATGTTCATGTCCAGTCTGACCATCCTCAGGTAACAAACACACCTGTCTCATTAATATCTACACTAATTATCCTGAACAAGCTCATCATGAATATTAATGTGAAGATGGATGTTTGGATCAGAACCGCTCTGTTCTAACCTCATCAGCTGATGAAGGTCCAGACCGTCATTATGTTTACAAACAAAGTTTAACTCGGCGCCGTCGACACGTTTGTGATGTCACCACCCACCTGACCAGCATCACTTCCTGGTCCATCTTGAGTTTCAGCTCGGCCTCCAGCTGGTCCTTCTCAGCGCTCAGTCTCTGGACCAGGTTACCGATCTCTCTGGCAAAGTTCTGCTCCAGCTCGGCCCGCTCCCGCTGCATCCTAGGAAAAAAATCACGGACACGTTAAAGTTCTGATCCGGGGTTGGCTGTCTCTAAACTTTAATGTTAAAATCAGTCGGTGCTCGTCTGTCTCACCTGCGCTCCTGCTCCTTGCTCCACCCTCCTCCTCCATGTTGGACCTGAGTCTGCAGTTTGTTGAGCGTCTCCTTCAGCTGCTTCACCTCCTGCTCCACCTGAGCTTTCTGCTCCTCCAGCTCGCTGATCTCCAGCTGACACACACACGAAACACTGTTTGACATTCACATCTTTAAACTACCACACCTGCACGTCACCAGACCTCCATCAGGTTACAGGAAACACCTGAAGCTTGTTGGACAGGTAAAAAGTGTGTCACTGTTTTTACCTTGAAGGCCTGAGAGATGTCTTTACGCTCAACCTCCATGCTCTGCCTCATCAGCTCCAGACTGCGCTCATAGTAATTCACCTGGAGGAGGAGGAAGAGGAGAAGGAATAGGAGGGAGAGAAGGAAGAGATGGAGGAAGAAGAGGAGGAGGAATAGGAGGGAGAGAAGGAAGAGAAGGAGGAATAGGAGGGAGAGAAGGAAAAGATGGAGGAAGAAGAGGAGGAATAGGAGGGAGAGAAGGAAGAGAAGGAGGAAGAAGAGGAGGAGGAATAGGAGGAAGAGAAGGAAGAGATGGAGGAAGAAGAGGAGGAGGAGGAATAGGAGGAAGAGAAGGAAGAGATGGAGGAAGAAGAGGAGGAGGAGGAATAGGAGGAAGAGAAGGAAGAGATGGAGGAAGAAGAGGAGGAGGAGGAATAGGAGGAAGAGGTTAGATGTGAAGCATCAGCATGAAGTCAGAGGTTGAACACCTGTGTGCAGTGTTACCTGTTATAAGAATTTTCTAATGACCCTTCAATGAGGAGGACTGGATTTGAAGTATCAAAGTTAAGTTGAATTTATTCTTGTACAAGAAGGAGCGTTTAACAGTGCACCACACAGAAGGGGTTACAGAGAAAAGGCTCCCTGAGGAGCTCTAACAGTTGGCTCTTATACACTCTGTAATGGGCTGTCTCGGACCCCCATAGATACAGATAGCATCACAACATCTTCTTAGTTTCCTTAATCAGTAGTCAACTATTCCCCAATCCAAATGTCACCTCTCTGACCTGTCCCTGACCCTCGTTCTGTTCTGGACTCATTTTTATAATATTACCTGTGCGCAGTGTTACCTGTGCGCAGTGTTACCTGTGTGCGCAGTGTTACCTGTGTGCGCAGTGTTACCTGTGTCTCCAGCTGGACGTTGAGCTGCTGCAGCTCGTCTTTGTGTTTCTGTTCCAGCTGCTGCAGAGCAAGTTCAGTCTGAATACTGACAGCGTCCAATGAACACAGAGCTGAGGAGGAGCAAAGGAGGTGAAGGGTTATCACACACTGTGTGTGTGTGTGTGTGTGTGTGTGTGTGTGTATTAACTCACCAGATTTATCAGCCGGCTGAAGTTTCTTCTTTACCCGAGGAGACGAGCTGCGCTTCATGTCTGACTCTTCTGAAAAAAAACACACACAGTAACACACACACACACACACACACACACAGTAACACACACACACACACACACACACACACACACACACACACACACACACACTGTAATCAAACAGTTTCTGTGATAACGACATCAAATGAGGAGATGAGGAGAAACACTCACTGTGCGACATGATGACTGTCCGTGTGTGTGTGTGTGTGTGTGTGTGTGTGTGTGTAGTGGGCGTGTCCACCTGCCTACCTGAACAGATCTAACCTGTTCAGCAGATACTGACTTCCTGTTCAGAGTTTCAGCAGACATTAAACAAACATTTATTTAATAATTAAACTCGTTCATTAACAAACAGACTTTTTATTCTTTAATTAACTTTTTATTTAAATTATAAATTAAACTTTGTCTTCTTGTGTCATCACGACTTGTTCAGTCTGTAAACTCCTCCGTCTGATTGGACGATCTTACTTCTGAGTGGAAGTCAGTCGTCACATGACCCTACAGCCAATCAGACGTCTGCATGTGTTGACTGCGAGCAGGTGAAGTGGCTCCACCTTCTGTCAGAAACACGTCACTGCACGTTAACGTAACACGAACACGTGACGTCACACACAGAAACACACTGATGAGATGTGTGTTGTTGTGTTGTGTGTGTGTTGTTGTGTGTGTGTTGTGTTACCACAGTCTGACTCTGCGCTGTCCGTCCGTTGTTCGTTCCAGTTCAGAGCGTTGTCATTTCCTGCAGAGTGTCTGGACTTCCTGTCGCTCCTCTGACTCTTCAGCAACTCTAACTCTGAGCTCAGCTCATCGTTTCTGTCCCGCAGCTCCTGAACGCAACACAATACACAACACACACTTTGAGGGTGAACACACAGTACATAAAGCTACCTGCTTGCATGCAGACACACACACACACACAGTTTCCCTGACAACAGGGGCAGGAAGTTCGTGTGTTTATAGATGAACGATTTAAAGCTGCAGACAGACACCTGGACACACCACAACACTGTCTACAGCCTCTCCATGTGTTTATGTATGAACAGGTGTCACACAGGTGTTGTCACCTGGACTCTCTGTTGAAGCCCGCGATGCGTCCAGGTGCACACACACAAACAAACATTTAGCTGCAGGCTAACACACGATGCGTTCAGGTGCATACAGCCTCTCGCTCTGTCGCCTTACCCGACACTGCAGCTCGTACTCTCTGACGATCTTGGCGAATCGCTCCTCGTGACTCAGACCGGCGGCGGCCGGGTCCAAACTGCCAAACTGTCAATCAAACATGTCATTGGTTTAACGTGGCTGTCAATCAAATGATCAGAAGACGTGTTCATCAGTCAGAGAAGAAGAAGAAAAGACAAAGAGCAAGCTGAAGTCACAGAGAGGAAACTCATCAATGATTCATCAGATACAAGACGACCAGTCACCTGACACCACCTGATCACCGTGTTCCTCCATCTTTGTGAGGACTAATGTTACTGCGAGCGTTCATACAGCTTCATCATCACGAGCATCATGTGAGCTGTGGTCACTCTGCATCACTGTTATCTCTGTCAGCTGATGTTTGGTCTCCACCTCCTTCAGCTGCTCGCCTGAGTGTCAGCTGACAGGAAATGTGCAAAACAAGCTAAACAAGCAAAACTAGGAGCTAAAAGAGGCTAAAAAACATTCATGGACCTTGTCATGTTGCGTTCATGTGTTATGTCGTGTGTTGCGTTCATGGACCTCGTCGTGCTGCGTTCACGCGTTGTGTGTTGCGTTCACGGACCTCGGCATGTTGCGTTCACACACCTTGTCGTGTTGCGTTCACGTGTCGTGTGGTGCGTTCATGGACCTTGTCGTGTTGCGTTCACGTGTCATGTGTTGCTTTCACATGTCGTGTGTTGCGTTCATGGACCTTGTCGTGTTGCGTTCACGTGTCATGTGTTGCGTTCACATGTCGTGTGTTGCGTTCATGGACCTTGTCGTGTTGCGTTCACATGTCGTGTGTTGCGTTCATGGACCTTGTCGTGTTGCGTTCACGTATCGCGTTGCATTCACGCATCGTGTGTTGCATTCATGGACCTTGTCGTGTTGCATTCATGTGTCGTGTGTTGCATTCATGGACCTTGTCGTGCAGCAGCTGGTCCAGGTCTCTCTGCAGTCTGTTCACTGAACTTTCAGCTTCGGTCAGCTTCAGCTTCACCGCGCCGAGCTCGTCCTCCAGACGACGGTTCTCCTGAACACACACACACACACGCACACACACACACTAATGTTGGTGAACCTGCTGTGACAGGTGGGACAGGTGAGTGATGGGTACACACCTGTGTGGCGCTGCAGAGCTCCTCCTGTAGCTCCACCTCCTGCGCCCTCAGCAGGAGTAGCTCGCCGCGCAGCTCGCCGCGCTCTCTCTCCGCCTGCTGCAGCAGCGCCTCGCTCTCCTGCTCCGACTGACTGCGCAGAGCCGTCAGCCTATCACGGAAGTCCTGCTCCAGGTCCCTGCCAATTACAGAGCGGCTGGTCAATGCCACCGTCTGCAAGCCCCGCCCTTTTCTCTCTGTGCTCCAATCACAGGTGAGCAAGCTAACACTGCAGTATAAACCGGTCTGACCTCAGCCTGCTCTGGTTCAGGGTCTCCATGCTGGCGTGCCGGTCGTCCACTTCTCGGACCAGCTGCAGGTTCCTCTGATCGGCCTGGTCCAGGTCCACCTTCACCTTATCCCGCTCTCTGCAGGCCTGCTCGGCCACCACCCTGAACACACACACACACACACAGGTTGGATGTGACCTTTGACCTGTGTGCCTGAATCACGGCAGCCTGACGGAGAACCTACAGCAGGTGTTGGATCTCATTCTTGTAGGAGATGAGCGCCGCCTGGTGGATGCCGCTCCCGCTGACCAGCAGCTCGTTGTCCAGAGCCAGAGTGAGGTCGGCCAGACTGAGACGCTCCTCCAGAGGGAAGTCCAGAGTCTGCAGGGGATGACATGTTAGAACATCATCAACACTGACCTAAGTCCCGGTCCCGGTCCGTACTGACCTGCAGGATGTCCCGGCTGTTCCTGATGCCCTCCTCGGTCCAGAGGGCGATGACCCGCTCGGGGCTCGTACATCCTGAGCCGTCGTCCAGCCGGCTGAGGACTCTCTGACCCACTGTGGCCGTCAGCAGGGAGGGCGAGGTGGACAACACCGCCGGAGACTGCATGGACCACAAGACACCAGAGCCCACGTCAGTCCACAAACCAGAGCCCACGTCAGTCCACCAAACCAGAGCCCACGTCAGTCCACAAACCAGAGCCCACGTCAGTCCACCAAACCAGAGTCTACGTCAGTCCACCAAACCAGAGTCTACGTCAGTCCACGTCAGTCCACCAAACCAGACCCACGTCAGTCCATGTCAGTCCCCGTCAGTCCCCGTCCAGACGCTCAGACCTTGCCCTGGTCTGTGCAGTCAGCTGAGTGAAGGACTGTTGTGGAACATTTAATCTGGATTAGTGTTTTCACTCAGAGCCACGTGGACCTGGAGCCAACCCACAAACACCATCAGACTCCATCAGGAACGTTTCAGGAACATTTCAGGAGAAATGTTCCTGAAACGTTCCTGAAACGTTCCTGAAATGTTCCTGATGGGTTTAAGGCCGTGCGGAGCTCGATGTTTGCATGCCGCTGATCTCGTGCAGACAGTCCATAATAAAAACTTTGATCCAAACATGATGAAATGTTTTAAGAAATAAAGCCAATAAGAACCAGAACCAAAACCAGAACCAAAACCAGAACCAAAACCAGAACCAAATCCAGAACCAAAACCAGAACCAAATCCAGAACCAGAACCAGAGAGCAGACAGTAAACATTAGCTCTTGATCCACAGTAGGTGTTACAGTCCATGAAGTGAACCAACATCAGATCAAACTCTAATCTGTTCACAGACCAGGCTCTCCAGGCTCTCCAGGCTCTCCAGGCTCTCCAGGTAGACTTGAAGGCTCTCCTGGGCAGGTGTGAGTGTATCAGCTCACCTGTGTGTAGCAGGTGGAGGCGCTGTAGGCGTCCGTCCTGTCCTTCTTCACCCACGTTAACAGCCCACAGCCTGAGATCAGACCTGACGTGCAGTACATGATGACCTCTGCCTGTCTGTCTACCTGTCTGTCTACCTGTCTGTCTCAACCACCTGATACCTGTCCTCCTGCTGCACCTGGCTCAGCCCCTCCCACCTGATTGGACTGATGACTGACAGCTGCAGCAGAGCTGCACTGCGTTCAGGAGCTCCTCGTAAACTCAGAAACTGTCTTTGCTGTGTGTGTGTGTGTTTGTGTGTGTGTGTGTCTGACCCGGTGCGGCGCCCTCTGCAGGTCAGCTGATCGTGCAGGTGTGGAGCAGGAGATGGGGGTGGAGCCACAGAGGACCTTCTGGAACTCCTTGACGCTAACTCTGCCTTCCAGCTCGTCCACTTCCTGTTTGAATGACGACAGCTGTAACCAAATCAAATTTAACTTCCTGCTTCCTGTTTCCTGGAGGCTGTGGGTGGAGTCTCACCTCTGTGTTCACCTGCTGCAGACCCAGGTGATCACACAGGACACCTCCACCTCCGCCTCCACCAACAACGACCCCCAGCTCCACCTCCTCCTGCTGAGGCCCTGCAAAACACACGATGGTGCTAACGTCAAGGCTAGCTTCTTTAGCAGGCTAACGTGACGTGAAACTACAATGTTCAGAAGATGGACTACAAAAACCTCCATCTTTACAGAGGAAACCAGATGAAAACCCGCCAAAATAAAATCATAGATAAACATAATGATGTAACACAAAGATCAGGACTGTGTGTGTGTGTGTGCGTGTTCACAGTGAGACTAAAATACCTTTAGACTGAAAGTCTGGCTGTATATTCTCCTTCGGACTTCCTCCCTCCTCATCAGACTTCAGGCTCTGCAGAGAAAACATGGAGGTCAATGACATCACACTGTGTGTGTGTGTGTGTGTGTGTGTGTGTCCGTCCAGTAATTCCAACAAACCAAACAGTGATCAGAAGAAAATTCCTGAGCGTCATTACATCTGCTACACTGAACATATTGTGTGTGTGTGTGTGTGTGTGTGTGTGTGTGTGTGTGTGTGTGTGTGTGTGTGTCACTGTGTGTTCAGTGTATAGACGGTTGTCACGCAAAAGAGCTTAGCATGTAAACCCTCTGTCAGGACACGTGTGTGAACCTGAACCTGTGACTCTCATCTGAGATTTTACTGCAGTAAAAGTAAAAATACTACACTGTGAAAGTACTCTGGTACAGTAAAAGTACAAATACTGCACTGTGAAAGTACTTTGGTACAGTAAAAGTAAAAATACTACACTGTGAAAGTACTCTGGTACAGTAAAAGTAAAAATACTACACTGTGAAAGTACTTTGGTACAGTAAAAGTACAAATACTGCACTGTGAAAGTACTTCGGTACAGTAAAAGTATGTAGTAATACTACAAACCATACTGCCTGAAAGAGCAGGAAAATTTAACATGGACGTTAATGGACGGAATATTCCAGTTAGCTTCACCAACAGGCTAACCATCAATGTTAGCTTCACCAACAGGCTAACCATCAATGTTAGCTTCACTTACAGGCTAACCATCAATGTTAGCTTCACCAACAGGCTAACCATCAATGTTAGCTTCACTTACAGGCTAACCATCAATGTTAGCTTCACCAACAGGCTAACCATCAATGTTAGCTTCACCAACAGGCTAACCATCAATGTTAGCTTCACCAACAGGCTAACCATCAATGTTAGCTTCACTTACAGGCTAACCATCAATGTTAGCTTCACTTACAGGCTAACCATCAATGTTAGCTTCACCAACAGGCTAACCATCAATGTTAGCTTCACCAACAGGCTAACCATCAATGTTAGCTTCACCAAAAGGCTAACCAGGTTAGAAGGTTAACCATCGAAGCTAGTTTGTGTTTGTTTGTGTTGTGTGTAGTCAGTGTGTGTAGTCACTTTGTGGGTCACTGCCGTAAGAGACGGAGGTTAAAGCCGCTGTGAAAGATTCAGCAGCAGGTCATTACTAACCAATCAGTGCTGTCGAATTTAGCCTCAGCAGCTTCCAGCTCAGCTAGCTGACATCTGTCACACCGTGCTGGACCAATCAAACACTGTGAAGGGGTTAACATGGACTTCATAAAGCTAATACAGCTAACACTGAGGATCCAGTTGGTTTGGATTTAGTGCTAATGTAGCTAACTGCTAACAAAGGTTAATGTTACGGACCTCGCTAGTTTTGGGAAAAGGCTAACATAGGCTAACATGTTGTAGATTTAGCTTTTGTGGGCTGCTAACATTAGCTAAAGTTATGACAACTTATTGCTAAGACTAGCTTACTTGGAGATAAACATGAACGCTAATTAGCTACCTTGAAGCTAGCTAATGTAATTCTGACATTATGAATCCAGCTCACTGCTAACATTAGCTCACTGCTAACATTAGCTACCATTACTTGATATAAACATTGATAAGTAGTGAAGCGCTAACTGTGGTTAGCTCGGTCAGCCGTGTAGCTAACTGAACTGACTCAGCCCGAGATGCCAGGAGCCAAACCCGGCAAGAAAACCACCTCGGTAGGCTGCTGTGTTCACTGTTAGACTGGACACTGCTGGTTCAGAGGTTCTGTTCTGGTTCTGGTCCGGCCGTGTTCACTGGAAGGTAAACAACATCCAGGACAGTGATGTGGAGGTTAAAGGCCTCAGATCAGGATCAGTGTTTGTTGTGAACACTCATGAAGAAGAGGAGCTGCAGTCAAACTTCTTTTCTCTGAAACAAACTGATCCACGTCTGATCTGTAGCCAGAACCAGAACGCAGTCTGCCAGCAGAACATTCCTCACAATCCCACTTCCTGAAAAACCTCCAACGCCCCCAAAACCACCAAACCTCCCCCAGCCGGCTCCTCCCTGACTCCCCCCTCAGGTATTCAGCCAGTCCACTGCAGAACAACCAGAGAGGCTGATATCTGAGATGGACCTCACCCAGTCCACAGAGACACACACAGAGACACAGAGAGACACACACAGAGACACACACAGAGACACACACAGAGACACACACACAGACACAGAGACACACACAGAGACACACACAGAGACACACACACAGACACAGAGACACACACAGAGACACAGAGAGGCACAGAGACACACACAGAGACACACACACACACACAGAGACACACACAGAGACACACACACAGAGACAGACAGAGAGACACACACAGAGACAGACAGAGAGACACACACACACAGACAGACAGAGAGACACACACAGAGAGACACACACAGAGAGACACACACAGAGACACACACAGAGACACAGAGAGACACACACAGAGACACACAAAGAGATACAGAGACACACACAGAGACACACAGAGACACACAGAGACACTGAGAGACACATGCAGAGAGACACACAGAGGCACACAGACATAGAGAGACACACAAAGAGACACAGAGACACACAGAGACACACGCAGAGAGACACAGAGACACACACACAGAGACACACGCAGAGAGACACACAGAGATACACAAACACAGTGACACACACAAAGAGACACACAGAGAGACACAAAGAGACACACAGACACACAGAGACACACACAAAGAGACACACAGACACACAGAGACACACACAAAGAGACACACAGAGAAACACACACAGAGACACAGAGACACACAGAGACATACACACACAGACACAAAGACACACACACACAGACACACAGAGACACACACACACACAGAGACACACAGAGACATACACACACAGACACAAAGACACACACACAGAGACACACAGAGACACACACACACACAGAGACACACGCAGAGACACACAGAGACACACGCAGAGAGACACACAGAGACACATGCAGAGAGACACAGAGACACAGAGACACACACGCAGAGAGACACACAGAGACACACGCAGAGAGACACACAGAGACACACACACACACAGACACACAAAGAGACACAGAGACACAGAGAATCTCTGTGACGTCCCCACAGACGGTCTAAAACCTGGACGTAATCTCCAAGACTGTCTTTTGAAGAACACAGACTGTCCGTCTCACCTCGACGCTCTCCAGAGACGTTGATCGTCTTAGTTTGGCTCTTCGGACGCCGGGCGGTGACAAGTCCGTAGCTTTGGTTCTGGACGGTGGCGAGTCCTCGGAGTCAGCGGTGTCCGGCTGATTGTCGGGACGGGAGCGACGGCCGTAACGCTTCGTTCCCTTCACGAACTTTGGCTTCACCTCGTCTGGAACAACTGGACAGACAGACAGACAGACTTCATTCTGTGTTTGCTGTAGCTGTGGTGGAGGAGGTGGAGCACCATGTCTGCAGCTCTGCACCACATCCACCGAGACAGACTGCTAAAGACTAGATGAGTCACGGAGACTACGTCCAGGTTTGTGCATGTTGGGAACTATTTTCAGCAGCGGATTAATCTACATTTGGTGCAGTCCTGAGATACTAGGGGGCACCAAAGCATGACGGGGCTCAGTGATGGCGCTTTACGTGTCTCACCTGGCTCCAGGTAGCTGCTGTCATCCTCTGATGTGCTGAAGTCCAGAGAGCGGGACAGGACGGCCACAAAGCCTTCCTTAAACTCCTCAAAGTTCACCTGAAGGCACAGATGAGGCATTATGAACAAGCTGTTAGCTCCCTTGTAGGTGTAGGTGTTTAGGTGTAGGTGTGTTGGTGTAGGTGTGGTACCCTGGCGTAGGTGCGCTCTCCCAGCAGGGTGTCCAGCAGCAGCGGCAGGTGAGCGTCCAAGTGTAGTTTTTGGCAGAGCACCGTCAGCTCGTCTCGGTCCAGGAAGCCGGTGGCCGTCGTGTCGCAGCTGTCAAATTCCGCCTTCAGCTGGGTGACGTAGCGGCTGTGCTCCGCCTTCTCCATCACTCCGCATCACAGTGCAGCACCTGAGGTCAATCACACCTGAGGTCAATCAATCAAATCAGATTTTATTTGTATAGCCCAAAGTCACAAAGGACATTTTCCTCTGAGGGCTTTACAATCTGTACAGGGAGTGACACCCTCTGTCCTTAGACCCTCGGTCCGAGTGAGGAAAAACTTGCCCACAAAAAACCCTTTTAACAGGGAAAAAAGGTGGAAGAAACCTCAGGAAGAGCCACAGAGGAGGGATCCCTCTCCCAGGACGGACAGACGTGCAATAGATGTCACGTGTACAGAACAAATCAACACAAACATATTGTACAATTACAATGAATGATAAAATGACAATGAATTACAATTCAACAACAAGAGAGAGACAGAGGGAGGGGGTCCCCGGCAGTCTAGTCCTATGGCAGCATAACTAGCGATGACCTGAGCCAGCCCTAACTATAAGCTCTATCAAAAGGAAAATCTTAAGTCTACTCTTAAAGGTGTTGACCGTGTCTGCCTCCTGAACCCGGAATGGTAGTTTGTTCCACAGAAGAGGAGCCTGATAGCTGAAAGCTCTGGCTCCCAATCTACTTTTGGAGACTATAGGAACCACAAGGAACCCAGCATCCTGAGAGCGCAGTGTTCTAGAGGGGTAGTAAGGTACTATGAGCTCTTTTAGATATGATGGTGCCTGACCATGAAGAGCTTTGTAAGTAAGGAGAAGAATTTTAAATTCTGTTCTAGATTTAACAGGTAGCCAGTGCAAGGAAGCCAAAATGGGAGAGATGTGATCTCTGATCTTGGTTCCTGTCAGAACACGTGCAGCAGCATTCTGAATTAACTGCAAAGTCCTCAGAGACTTATTGGAGCAGCCTGATAACAAAGAGTTACAATAGTCCAGCCTAGAAGTAACAAATGCGTGGACTAGTTTTTCTGCATCCACTTGAGACACGATGCATCTGATTTTGGCGATGTTACGTAAGTGGAAGAATGCAGTCCTCGAAATTTGTTTTATGTGGACGTTAAAGGACAAATCCTGATCAAAAACAACTCCAAGATTCTTTACGGTGGAGCTGGAGGCCAGGGTGATCCCGTCTAGAGTAACTAAGTCTCAGACTGACCTCAGGTTTAATAGTCTTTCCACAGAATCCTCTTCTGTCTGACCATTTTTTAATAACCTTTGAGTTCATACTACTGGACTATAAGCCTTTTGGCAGAAACTCTTGCAGCAGATGTTTATCTGATAAATTTAAGGAAGTGATTCCTTCAGCATTGAATTCAATGCCATGTCTCAATGAAGCAGATTCTATTGCATCTCTGAAAAAGAAGATAATTAAACAAAGGAGGTTAGCACCATGGTATAGCCAGCAGACTCATAACTTAAAGCAAGAGACGCGTAAATCTGAACGCAAATGGCGTGCCACTAAACTGGAAGAATCTCGTTTAGTCTGGCAAGATAATCTTAAAACATACAGGAAGGCTCTCTGTAATGCCAGAGCAGCCTATTACTCTTCATTAATAGAGGAGAATAAGAACAACCCCAGGTTTCTCTTCAGCACTGTAGCCAGGGTAACAGAGAATCACAGCTCTATTGAACCATCTATTCCTTTAGGTCTAAGTAGTAATGACTTCATGAGCTTCTTTAATGATAAAATTATAACTATTAGAGATAAAATCCATCACCTCTTGCCCTCAACAGGCACTGATCTGCATTCTGATACAGCAAGTTTGGAAACAGCTGTAAAACCTGATATATATTTAGACTGTTTTTCTCCCATCGACCTTCATCAAATAACTTCAATAATTTCTTCATCTAAGCCGTCAACCTGTCTCCTAGACCCCATCCCAACCAGGCTGCTCAAGGATGTTTTACCTCTAGTTAGCCCTTCTTTATTGGATATGATTAATCTGTCTTTATTATCAGGTTATGTACCACAGTCCTTTAAAGTAGCTGTAATTAAACCTCTTCTTAAAAAGCCCTCTCTAGACCCAGAGGTTTTAGCCAACTACAGACCGATATCAAACCTTCCCTTTTTCTCTAAGATACTTGAGAAAGCTGTAGCCAATCAGCTGTGTGACTTTCTCCATAAGAACAGTTTATTTGAGGATTTTCAGTCAGGATTTAGAGTGCATCATAGCACAGAGACCGCACTAGTCAAAGTTAGAAATGACCTCCTAATGGCATCAGACAAAGGACTCATCTCTGTACTTGTCCTGTTAGATCTTAGTGCCGCATTTGACACCATTGACCATCAAATTCTCTTACAGAAACTGGAACATCAAACTGGCATCAAAGGAACCGCCCTAAGCTGGTTTAAGTCGTATTTCTTAGATCGATCTCAGTTTGTTCACGTCAATGATGAATCTTCCATGCATACCAAAGTTTGTCATGGAGTCCCACAAGGTTCTGTACTAGGACCACTTCTATTCAGTTTATATATGCTTCCTTTAGGGAACATTATTAGGAATCACTCCATTAATTTTCATTGTTATGCTGACGACACCCAATTATATTTATCGATCAAGCCTGATGAAACCAATCAGTTAACTAAACTCCAAGCATGCCTTAAGGATATAAAAGTTGGATGACCTACAATTTTCTGATGTTAAATTCAGACAAAACTGAAGTTCTTGTAATTGGACCCAAACACCTCAGAAACTCTCTTTCTAGAGACTTAGTTACTCTAGACGGGATCAGCCTGGCCTCCAGCTCCACCGTAAAGAATCTTGGAGTTGTTTTTGATCAGGACTTGTCCTTGAACGTTTAGTTATGCTGCCATAGGGCTGGACTGCTCATGGTGAAGTTGCTCTCTGTAGTGACACAGCGTACGGTCCGACCTGATCACTGAAGGTGTGATCTGGAGCTGTAGAAATGAACTGAACTGAATCACACCTGAACACACTTTGTGTCAGTGTTGGACAGACACTGGAGGACAGAGGACAGAGGACAGAGGGACTCTTGTACTTGTACTTTTAGTACTTTAAGTATACTTTAATAACACAGTGGTAGTACTACTTTAAATACTTTTGCCACTGCAGTATAAACAATATGTGAACGCAGTTTAAGTTCAAGTACCTCTAAAATACCTCAGTAAAAGTACTTTAAAGTTCCGTTAAAGTACTCATAACGTTTCCGGTGTGTCTCGCGAGCTGATGACGCTTCACCATGGGAACGGAGCCGCGCGAGCCGCGGGAACAAAGGAGCCGACAACAAACACGAAGAAGAAAAAGTCATAAAAGATAAAACAACGTTTCATCTGCCGCCATTACACCGTCAGTCTGCCCGGTAACGGCACGGTAACGGTAACTGATGCTGACGGTAAAGTTGTGATTAAGTTTCCTACCGCGGGAAAAGTCCTCCGGTCCTCTCCGGTCCTCTCCGGTCAAACTTCACGGTTCCTCCATGAACACGTCCCCGCAGCTCCGCTCAGTCCGCCGTTAAACCACCGACATCAACCGAGAATAACGGAGCGGCAGGCTGGGACCGACCGACCGACAACCGCCGCGTGAAGCTCCCGGTAACATGTAGGAGAGAGACTTCCGGTCAAACCTTTCACAATAAAAGGGGCTAACTACTTAGCTAGCCGGTACTTCCGGTCATACAGTAAGTATTTCACGAAGTACTTTTACTGCGTTTACTGCGTGATGACGCGGCACACCTGAGGCAAGCTGAACGAAATGACACACCTGTACACCTGACACCCACCTGTCAATTACTCTACCTGAAGGCAGAGTAATAGATTACTTTACCTGAAGGCAGGGTAATAGAATACTTTACCTGAAGGCAGAGTAATAGATTACTCTACCTGAAGGCAGGGTAATAGATTACTTTACCTGATGGCAGAGTAATAGATTACTTTACCTGATGGCAGAGTAATAGATTACTTTACCTGATGGCAGAGTAATAGATTACTCTACCTGAAGGCAGGGTAATATATTACTTTACTTGAAGGCAGAGTAATAGATTACTTTAGCCTTGATTCAGGCTAACGTTCATGTTCAGTAACATTCCCTGAATGGACTACATTACCCATAACACACCTGTGATGTCACACTGTGGCTTGCATGTTGCGTTCATGTCGTGACAGATTTATCGTAATTTTCAGTTTCACACTTGGAAGCCCATTTCTGCCAGTAAAAAAAAGATGAAAACAGCCTTGATAAAAATAAAAAAAAATCACGTATTAAGTCAAAAGTATGAGACTTAAAGTCATAATTATGAGATACTAAGTGCGCATGCGCTTCAATGGTGCCATCTTCACCTCACTGGAATTTTCCACACAGCATGAAGTAAACATGCTCCTGACATATTTAACAATATTTCAACAGTTGACTTATTACATTGTAATGTACTGATACTTGATTCAACATCCAGCCAAACATGTTTTATTATAAACCGCTGTCACCCAGATACTAGATAATCAAATAATTTGTGATAATATCAGAGGACAGCTTTTCTAAATCAGAAAACAGAGTTTCAGATATTAACAGAAAAATAACGTTTTCTAAAATAAAGGAGATCTTGGAACATAGTAGGTCTAAACATGAACAAACAGATAGATTCTGTAAAATCACCTAAATATATATAGTGTTTTTTAAATTTCACATTTAAATTCTTATTTTACTCAACCGAGGTTTTTGAACTGTAACAAGATGGAGGAGCTAAGTGACTACTTAAGGTCACGGCGTGTGCCTGAGGAAAACACACAGCGAATGGAACAGGAATATAATAAGTTAATATAGGAAATCCTTCATTTTTACAAAGCAAAGTTTGGAAGAGCGTCGTAGTTAATATCTGGAGCTGTGTATGCAGGTTCGAATGCACTTGACTGGAGGGTTCATGAAACATTCATGTGGTATACACCTTATGACAGATGACCAGCTGAGAGAGCGTCCCCATCCTACGGTGATGACTAGCTGTGTTTGGAGACTGCAGACAGAAGGAAGAACATGCAGTTTTGTATGCTGTTAATGTTTTAAATGTTTGTTGAGTCTTGTTTGTTCTTACATCGACTGATTTGGCCTGACTGCTGAAATAAAGGGACTGCAGCTTGCTCTGGTGAGATGAACTCAAGTTATGCAGAGCCATCAGTGCTTCAAGTCCTTTTTATGATGGCAGTGTCAACAGTTTTAATGAAATAAAACAAAGCTAATACATGTGTGGAATTTCCTTCTTTACTCGGCTCTTAGAAATAGTAAATGCAGGGGTAACAAAGTACTTTGTTTGTTTGTGTACTGTGTGTTTTGTTAGAAAGACATTAACATATTTGGTACATCTTTGATTTGTCTGAAATAGCTACATGTATTCGTATCATCACAGGTTAAAACAGAATTTTGACAATCGTAATACGTGTAGGTTTAAATTTGTACTGCAGTGAAACATTTGAGATATAAAATGTGACACAGGACCAGGTAAGTTAATGATCTAGATCTAGTTCATTGTTTATCAGGTGTCTGAGTTCGATATACAGGTGAACTGTTTCAAACACATCGTTAATTTCAGATCATACTCTGACATTAAGTCCACACAGATATGAACACATCTTCATCACATGGAAAGTCCTTGAACACGCACTCTTCAAGGCAGACTTGAACCTTCTCCAGGTCCACATGGTGCAAACAATCTGTGCCTCCGTATAGATGACGGACTGCATGCAATATGGAGGGACGTCCATCAGGTGATCGTGAGTTGTCGACCTGACGTACTCTGTGGTAGTTCCAGGTCCATACAACCTCATATGATAGTCAGACAGAGCATATCAAAATATTGGCTATATATATATTTGAGATTCGTTCTGGTCGTAATAAGGTGGGTTGACACTATTATTAATACCAGCAAAATGTTTTTCTGTGCAGTGTAACTACTGTTGCAAATATATTCACAGCTATCAAATGTGATGGAAGCCCAAAAATGAAAAAGAGGCTCAGATCATTATGTCATGTGATTCATTACACAGGAAACTCTTAAACGATGCCTTCTTATTTGATGCAGAGTTACTTTGAATACCTCAACCCACAAAAATGTGTCTACTGAATGGGTAATCATTTATTTCATTATGTGTCAATTATGTTTGAAGAAAGCAAAACTGGATCAGGGACTTGTCCAAGAAGTTGTCTGAGAAGAAGCCATCTTCTCTCAGTTTGTCAAATAGGTCTATCCAAAACTGGACACACTGACTTTGCAAGATCAGCCACCATTGGTCAATCTGCTGGTTTCCAGTGCTTGGACCAAAGGTTACACCTTCTGTTTCATGTGACAACATGAAGGACTTTACAAGATCAGATATTTTTACTTTTATTCAACAAAAAGAATTCAAAGTATAAAAAATAATTCAACATTACAGAGACAGTCACAAACTGTGAAAAAGTTTTGAACTGATGAAGTCAAACTGTTCCTGAAGCTCAAAGCTGAAATTTGGAACGACGTCATGAAGTTATTTTTGAATCAAAGCTTTGGTACGATCAGTGTTCAGATAATTAACAGTGATTAATTGTTTCCACATGAAGCTTTTTAGTTTATTTTCATCATTTTCAACCTGATAATTAAGATTAATCTTTGTTAATTTGTTACAGGAAGAGTTCAAAGTATGAACTTAAGCTGTTTCTCCATCCTGTGAATTTATATTTTATATTATTTTATCTTCCTGTGATGAATGAATAACTTTTATACATAAAAATAATATGTGAGGACTAAATGTTGGTGTAAATATCTGACTTTTTTGGGTGAGTTCTGATTCCCGACCCGGCTTGTCAGTCACGGGACTCGAGTGGCGGCTCGTTGGGCGGCGGGATCTTCACGTCGGACGGTTCGACTCCCCAGATGTCGCGGGCGTACTGCAAGATGGTCCGATCGCTGGAGAACTTTCCCGAGGCGGCGATGTTACGGATCACGGTCCTGGTCCACTCTTTCGGGTTCTGACAGGAAACAGGAAGTAAATAATTATCTACTGCGACTACAAGTCCCAGGGTGCATTTCACAGACAGAACATCCAATCACAGAGGTGATGTACCTGTCAGGACAGGTGTGTTTTGTTACCTTGTACAGCTCGCTGACTCTCTCCTGACACCTGACGTACGCCTCAAAATCAGCAAACACCTTAAACCTGAAGAGAGACAGCGACAGAGCGGCTATCACTTTCCCTCCACTTTCAGTTATTGTGCTAAGCTAGGCTAACCTCTTAGGTGTTTTTACCTGTCGTGGTTCATCAGCATGTGGATCAGGTCTTTGAAGAGTTTGGGCTCGGTCGGGCTGAAGAAGCCACTCTGGATCTGATCCACGGCCAGCTTCAGCTCCGGCAGACGCTCGTAGAACTCCGAGGCATTGTAGCTGCGGGTGAGACAGCACAGGTAAACAGGAAGTGATGTCAGAGCCACACAGTCCCGACAGGACGTGATGTAAACCCTCCACTCACCCCTTCCTGTCCATCTCCTCCACGTCCATCACCCTCATCCCGAAGATGAAGAGGTTCTCCTCGCCGGCCTCCTCGGCCATCTCCACCGTGGCGCCGTCCATGGTGCCGACGGTCAGAGCGCCGTTCAGCATGAACTTCATGTTTCCTGTTCCTGACGCTTCCGTTCCCACCGTGGAGATCTGCTCTGACAGGTCGGCCGCCGGGATCACTAGGTAAAAAAAACAAACTTTATTGATCCACAACAGAGTGACGCTGCGATCAGCTGATCACAGATGCCCCTCCCCCTCACCTCTCTCAGCTAATGACACTCTGTAGTTCTCCAGGTAGATCACCTTCAGCTTGTCTCCCACCGCCGGGTCGTTGTTGATCACCTGACCCACCGAGGTGATGAGTTTGATGATGAGCTTGGCCATGTGGTACCCAGGAGCCGCCTGCAGGGGGAGACACTGAGCTGCATCGCGTTGTGTATCAATAATTATAGATTAGTCATCGATCAGTGATCAAACCTTTCCTCCGAACATCACCGTCCGGGGAACGACCTCTGCGTCCGGCTCCAGTTTGATGCCTGAAGACAGACAGACAGTTCAGAGACCAACCAGCAGAGGGCGCCGTCTGTCATCCACACAAAGAACCACAGAAGAAGAAGGAGAGCACCGTGGCAGCGTCTTACGGTTGTAGAGCGTGATGGCGTGCAGACAGGTGAGCAGCTGCCGCTTGTACTCGTGGATCCGCTTCACCTGGACGTCAAACATGGAGGCCGGGTTCACCTGAACAGGAAGCTGCTGCTGCACGAAGGACGCCAACTTCAACTTACACTCCTGTTCAGAGAGACAGACAGGTCAACTGACAGACAGAGAGACAGGTCAACAGACAGACAGAGAGACAGACAGGTCAACAGACAGACAGAGAGACAGACAGGTCAACAGACAGTCAACAGACAGACGGAGAGAGAGACAGACAGGTCAACAGACAGACGGAGAGACAGGTCAACAGACAGACGGAGAGACAGACAGGCCAACAGACAGACAGACAGGTCAACAGACAGGCAGAGAGGCAGACAGGTCAACAGACAGACAGAGAGACAGACAGGTCAACAGACAGTCAACAGACAGACGGAGAGAGAGACAGACAGGTCAACAGACAGACAGGTCAACAGACAGGTCAACAGACAGACAGGTCAACAGACAGTCAACAGACAGACGGAGAGAGAGACAGACAGGTCAACAGACAGACGGAGAGACAGGTCAACAGACAGACGGAGAGACAGACAGGCCAACAGATAGACAGACAGGTCAACAGACAGGCAGACAGGTCAACAGACAGTCAACAGACAAACGGAGAGAGAGAGACAGGTCAACAGACAGATAGGTTAACAGACAGACAGAGAGACAGGTCAACAGACAGACGGAGAGACAGACAGGCCAACAGACAGACAGACAGGTCAACAGACAGACAGACAGACAGGTCAACAGACAGACAGAGAGGCAGACAGGTCAACAGACAGACAGAGAGGCAGACAGGTCAACAGACAGACAGACAGGCAGACAGGTCAACAGACAGACAGACAGGCAGACAGGGCAACAGACAGACAGACAGTCAGACAGGTCAACAGACAGACAGACAGACAGAGAGAGAGAGAGAAATGTCAACATACAGTCAGACAGGTCAACAGACAGACAGACAGGTCAACAGACAGTCAGACAGGTCAACAGACAGACAGACAGACAGGTCAACAGACAGACAAGCAGAGAGGTCAACAGACAGACAGAGAGACAGACAGGACAACAGACAGACAGAGAGACAGACAGGTCAACAGACAGTCAACAGACAGACGGAGAGAGAGACAGACAGGTCAACAGACAGACGGAGAGACAGGTCAACAGACAGACGGAGAGACAGACAGGCCAACAGACAGACAAGCAGAGAGGTCAACAGACAGACAGAGAGACAGACAGGACAACAGACAGACCGAGAGACAGACAGACAGGTCAACAGACAGACAGGTCAACAGACAGAGAGACAGACAGGTCAACAGACAGACAGACAGGTAAACAGACAGAGAGGCAGACAGGTCAACAGACAGACAGAGAGACAAACAGACAGACAGGTCAAAAGACAGACAGACAGACCGGTCAACAGACAGACAGACAGGTCAACAGACAGACAGACAGACCTGTTTGACTTTGGACACCTCTCTGATAAAAGCTTCATCGTCGACATATTGGAGGATTTTCTTCAGCTCGTTCAGGTCGGTCAGGAAGTCGTCTCCAATCCTCTGAAGAAGAACAGCTGATCAACTCAAGCTAACCGCTCATTAACTATTACTAATGACCCTTCATAAGCCCCAACCCCTTTTAATCTGTGCTCCAATCACAGTTGAGCAATCCGCGGTCAACTTCCTGTTTAGCCCTCTAATGCTAATGATTTCATCAGCAGGTCAAATTCTGAACGGAATCGAGTCACGTCGGGTTGTGACACTCAGGATGTAAAGATGTAAAGATCTGTTGGACCGCCGTGCATCACTACACGGTCTGGACACTGGCTAACTTAAGATGTGACTATGTGTCTCAGGTGAGCCTCAGGTGAGCCTCAGGTGTATTTGTACCTCAGCGATGATGTCAGCCAGCCCGGGGTTACACAGCAGCAGCCAGCGGCGAGGAGTGATGCCGTTTGTTTTATTTTGAAACTTCTCTGGATCGACTTCATGGAAATCTTTGAACCTGCAGCCGAAACAATGACATCATCGTTCAACACGTGACCTCACTTCCTGTTCTTGTTGCTGCTCATTACCAACAAACAATCATCACATGACATGACAGTCTGCGTTCTGATTGGTCGTCTGGACTCACACAGTGTTCTTGATGATGTCCGAGTGAATCTGAGCGACTCCGTTGACGGCGTGCGATCCGACCACACACAGGTGAGCCATGTTGATCCGTTTGGGGTCTCCCTCCTCGATCAGGGACATCCGACGAAGACGGTCTGTGTCACCGGGAAACATGCACGCCATCCTCTGAGAGACACAGAACAGACCGTGAGACACTGTGAGACACTGTGAAACGCTCTGAGACACACAGTCCAGTAGAGTCCAGTAGAGTCTTACGTCCAGGTGTCTCTGGTTGATGTCGTAGATGATCAGCAGGTGTCGTGGCAGCAGCTTTTCAAACAGAAACACCGGCCAACGCTCCAACGCCTCCGGAAGGACCGTGTGATTGGTGTACGCACAAGTACGACAGGTGATGTCCCACGCCTGGACGGGTGGACAGAGACACACAGAGACAGACAGACACATTTGTACTTAGTTACTTTCCAACAGCTCTCCCAGCTGAGCGCACCTGACTCCATTTTAAAAAGCCGTCTGTGCTCAGACCTTGTCCCAGTCCAGCTTCTCCACGTCCACCAGGATCCTCATCAGTTCAGGGATGGCCAGAGCCGGGTGAGTGTCGTTCAGCTGGATCGCCACCTGACAGGACAGGAAGCAGTCACCACCACAGAAGAAGAAGAAGAGCAAACATTCAAGTTAAGAGGACACACCAGGTCCCGGAGGAGACCGCAGGTTTCTTACCTTATCGGGAAAGGTGTCGAACGACGTCCTGACCGGGTCTCTGCAGCCGAACTTGGAAGACTGGAACCTGCGGATGATGTCCTGCAGCGTGGCCGCGACCACAAAGTACTCCTGCTTCAGACGCAGTTCTTTCCCCTCAAAGAACTACAGACAAACAGTCTGTTAATCACACTGTCCTCTGACCTGTCGAACGTCCTCAGAGTACCTGGACGCTGCACTCACGTTGTCGTTGGGGTAGAGGACTCTGGAGATGTTTTCAGCCAAGTTTCTGTCCAGAACAGCTTCGATATAATCTCCAACATTAACTGTGAGACAGACACAGAGTCGGGTCAGGTCTGGACCTCCAGGATCAGAATCAGAACCGTACAGCTGATGCGTTTTCACAGACACATAAGAAATCAAACTGCATGGACTTGTTGTGTTTGTTGTGGTTTCTCACAGCTGCCACCAGGAGGCACTAAACATCTAAATGTGTGTGAGGTCAGTTACATCTGAAGAAGACGACGACGTACAGTTCTGCAGTTTGAAGTCGTTCGGCGCTTTAGCCGACCACAGTCTGAGCGTGTTCACCGTGTTGTTATGATAACCAGGAACTGGAGTGTCAAAGGGCAGCCACACCTACACACACACACACACACACACACACACACACACACACACACACACACACACACACACACGTGGTTTACATACATGTAACATGTGGCTGTCACATGGTGTGGTGCTAACTCACCTGTGTGTTGACCCACTTCACTCCACTCTCTGTTTTCTCCACCCGGCCATAGAAATGAACCGGCAGCATGTACTCCGGTCTTGCCTTCTCCCAGGGGTTCCCGTACCTCAGCCAATCATCTGCCTCCTCCACCTGGGCGGGGCGGAGCAACACGTCAACCAATCACACGTCTCCTGAACACCTGCTGAGCGTGTGAGAACAGCAGTGTGTACCTGCCATCCGCCTCTGATCTTCTGGTTGAAGATACCGAACTCGTAGCGAATACCGTAACCGTACGCCGCCAGACCAAGAGTCGCCATGGAGTCCAGGAAACATGCTGCCGGGACAAAGAGGCGACGGTTAGTGGACAACAAAGACATGAAGGGAGGACACTCAAACAACGACGTGAGGACGTTCACACGACGTGAGGACGTTCAAACGACGTGAGGACGTTCAACGACGTGAGGACGTTCAAACGACGTGAGGACGTTCACACGACGTGAGGACGTTCACACGACGTGAGGACGTTCACACGACGTGAGGACGTTCAAACGACGTGAGGACGTAGAAGTTTAAAGGTCAGAATGCCATATTAGTAAATAAATTATATTATTCAATAAATTATGTTAATTCTTGTCCTCATTATTACCTGCTAGTCGTCCTAGTCCTCCATTGCCCAGACCAGCGTCCTCTTCAATCTCCTCTAACTCCTCCATGTCCAGACCCAACTACACACACACACACACACACAGTGTTAACTATGAGGAAGTTCAAACGATCAGCAAAACAGAAAAAACAGCATTAGCAGTAGCATTAGCACTGTTGTATGTATGAAGTTTTTCGCAGATTTGAAAAAAAAACAAACATCATTTTGATTTTCAAACTGTGTGTGTCAGCTGTTGCAGTGCATTGTGGGATTTGTAGTATGAGTGGTGGGAGTGCGATTTACCAGCAGGCCATTAATAATAGACAATGAAATTATCCAGCCATGTAAAAAATATCGATATTTATCGAGGATCGCCATTCAGCTAAAAAATATCGAGATATGACCTTTGGTCCATATCGCCCAGCCCTACTCTGAATGTCTCTGTCATAGCTATACTGCATCCTGATTGGCTGCCGTAAATGTGACCAGGACAGAAGAACACACAGACAGACAGGTTAACAGACAGACAGGTGTGTTGTTACCTGGTAGATGGCCTCGTCACAGGCGTTCTGCAGGCCGAGGTTGATCATGGTGTTCTGCAGCGTTCTGCCCATGTAGAACTCCAGAGACAGATAATAAATCCTCTGAGGACAAAGACAAGAGGCAAAGACAGACGACATGATGCATGTTGATGAATACAATACTACTAATACTAAGAAATACACTCATCACATGCAGACACTAGACATTAGTTCTTGGTTAGTTGTTGGTTATTTTTTGGTTGGTTGTTGGTTATTTTTTGGTTGGTTGTTGGTTGATTGTTGGATGGTTGTTGGTTGGTTGTTGGTTAGTTGTTGGTTGGTTGTTGGTTAGTTGTTGGTTGGTTGTTGGTTATTTTTTGGTTGGTTGTTGGTTGATTGTTGGATGGTTGTTGGTTGGTTGTTGGTTGGTTGTTGGATGGTTGTTGGTTGGTTGTTGGTTAGTTGTTGGATGGTTGTTGGTTGGTTGTTGGTTAGTTGTTGGTTGGTTGGTTGTTGGTTAGTTGGTTAGTTGTTGGTTATTTTTTGGTTAGTTGTTGGTTGGTTGTTGGTTAGTTGTTGGTTATTTTTTGGTTATTTTTTGGTTAGTTGTTGGTTAGTTGTTGGTTATTTTTTGGTTAGTTGTTGGTTAGTTGTTGGTTGGTTGTTGGTTGGTTGTTGGTTAGTTGTTGGTTATTTTTTGGTTAGTTGTTGGTTGGTTGCTGGTTGGTTGTTGGTTGGTTGTTGGTTAGTTGTTGGTTGGTTGTTGGTTATTTTTTGGTTGGTTGTTGGTTAGTTGTTGGTTGGTTGTTGGTTAGTTGTTGGTTGGTTGCTGGTTGGTTGTTGGTTAGTTGTTGGTTAGTTGTTGGTTGGTTGTTGGTTAGTTGTTGGTTGGTTGTTGGTTAGTTGCTGGTTAGTTGTTGGTTATTTTTTGGTTGGTTGTTGGTTAGTTGTTGGTTGGTTGTTGGTTAGTTGTTGGTTGGTTGCTGGTTGGTTGTTGGTTAGTTGTTGGTTAGTTGTTGGTTGGTTGCTGGTTGGTTGTTGGTTAGTTGTTGGTCAGTTGTTGGTTAGTTGCTGGTTGGCTGGCGTCTCTTTCAGGACTGGTTGACAGACAAACAATTTGATCAGGAAACAAACTAAACATCACTTCCTCCTCTCGATGGTCAACATGTTCTTTCCTACATTTCCCAGACTCCTCTCTGTCGTATCAAAGCACACTGACACATCTGTAGCTTCTGTATGGTGACAGTCCATCAGTCTGATTCTGGATGTTTCCGGACCTGCTGTGCTGGTCCGTTAACATCCAGAATCAGACAACAATTTAAACTGGATGAATTTAGAAACATCTGGAGGTTAATTTGGCGCCGAATTGATGTCCGGTACCGACCCATGTGACATCAAACCGTTCGTATGTTTCTGGTTCTGTTTGTCTGCAGAAAATCAAAGAAACCTTAAACCGGCTCTTTTCTCAGCGGAGCTCCGTACACTCTCTCCCCGGCAGACAGCACGCTGCCCGGGCTGCTGCTCCTACCTTGGGGTCCTTCTCGTAGTAGTACTGCTGGGTGCGAATCCAGCGGCCCACCAGGTGGTCCCGGACGGTGTGCGCCAGGGCGAAGTAGTAGTCCCGGGGAGTCGCCACGTTCCGGTCCTTCACCAGAGTGAAGTGAAGGTGTCGGCTGAAGCTCCGCTTGATCTCCGCAACATCTCCGAGCCCCGCAATGCCCCGCACGCTGATCTGCTTCCGCTTCTCCTGGTCGGTCAGAGGCACCGCCATGTTTCCACACAAATCACCGGGAGGAGGAGCACGGAGACCGGGCTGAGCGGCGAGGGCGAGCCCGCGGAGAGGGAACACACCTGTCTGCAGGTAGAGCCGGAAGACAGCCCGCGGCCACGCCCACTGAAAACAGCTGGGAAGTTTCTGAGGGGGCTGGATGGGCAGGGGCGGGGTCAGCGGTGGAATGTCGAACAGAGCTTAAAGCGCGGGAAGAGGTCTCACTCTGACCAATCACCAGAGGGCGGGACTCGAGGATGGCTGTTGATTGGTGTTTAGAGCAGCCAATAGCGAACGTTCGTCTGAACAAAAACCTTCAGAGTGACTCATCTTCATCACAAACCATCTTTGACCGTCTGCGTCATGACGTCAGCGTCAGAGCGTCAGCTGCTTCGCTCGTATTTCCGGGTTTCAGAATAAAACGCCTCTCGTGAGATAAAAAAAGACAAACTTTAGTTCGCGGGTTCCTCGTGAGGTCGGAAGTTCTCTGAGCTCAGGTGAGTCACAGGTGACGTTCACGAGCTGTTTCAGCTGTTTCTGGGCGGTAAAATCTGCCGTTTGAGTCCCGGACCTCACAGCTGTTTGTCTGATCCTGCAGCACGTGAAGCCGGTCCAGAACCAGCAGAACCAGAACCAGCAGAACCAGAACCAGCAGAACCAGAACCAGCAGGTAAAGAACCTCTGTGACCCGCTTTGATTCAGACCAGCAGAATCCGGATCAGCTGGTCTCACTGGTTCTACTGGTCTGAGATCAGCTGAGTCAGGCCAAAGTAACTAAGTACGTTTAAGGTACTTTTACTTTGTACTACCTGTCAGAGGAAGTACTCCATTACTTTTGTTTGACAGCTTTAGTTACTTTACTCTTCTTAATACTTTAACTACATCTTAAAGGTAATACTCTCATATTGTTACTTCAGTTACTTTTAAATTAAGTACTCTAACTTTAATTTTAAACTTTTCGTCAAAAATTTAATGAACTGATAAAAAAGTATATATTTTATTTTGAAAGGATTCATTGTTAATTAACTTTATTTTCTACTTTGAAGCAGAAAAAAATTTCATCGTTTTAAAATTCAGAAATTAGAATAAAAATAAATGAACTAATGTGATGTCAAAGTTTCACTCTGAGGTTAGAAACGTGTTTTAAATCTTATTTTCTCAATAGATTCTGTAAAAACCTTTAAATGATCATTAACTGTGTAAACGGGTCCAGTCTGGCCCGGTTTGTTGTCATGTGACTCTGGTTCTGGTTCCATCAGAATGTCAACCACGTCTCAGAAGCACCGAGACTTCGTCGGGGAGCCGATGGGAGACAAACCGGTGACGGCGCTGTCGGGCATCGGAGAGATTCTGGGGAAGAAGCTGGAACAGCAAGGCTTCGACAAGGTGGAGAGAACGTAGAGAGAACGCACAGAGAACGTAGAGAGAACGTACAGAGAACGTACAGAGAACGTACAGAGAACGTACAGAGAACACACAGAGAACGTAGAGAGAACGTACAGAGAACGCACAGAGAACGTACAGAGAACGTACAGAGAACACACAGAGAACGTACAGAGAACGTACAGAGAACGCACAGAGAACGCACAGAGAACGCACAGAGAACGTACAGAGAACGTACAGAGAACGCACAGAACATTTTATAAAGTGAAACGGTGAAATGTACGTTTTGTTTTCACGTGTTCTTCACATGTTGTTTTTATGTTCTTCACATGTTCTCCAGGCGTACGTGGTCCTCGGTCAGTTCCTGTTGTTGAGGAAAGACGCTGAGATGTTCACCGAGTGGCTGAAAGACGCCAGCGGCGCAAACTCCCGTCAGGCCGGCTCATGTGCTCAGTGTTTGAGGGAGTGGTGCGACGCCTTCCTCTGAGACCCCGCCTCTTTACCTGAGACCCCGCCTCTTTACCTGAGACCCCGCCTCTTTACCCGAGACCCCGCCTCTTTACACGAGACCCCGCCGGTTGTGATGTCACAGTGTCCCGACAGGTCTTAATTTACCTGTTTTCATCAGCTCGGTTCATTGGACGATGTTTACGTAAATAAAAGCTTTTGTGTCTGAACGATTTGTCGGTTTCACTTCTTTCAGTTCAAACACACCAAACCAGACACGTTAGCTCCGTGTTAGCTCCATGTTAGCCGCCATGTTAGCTCCGTGTTAGCTCCATGTTAGCCGCCATGTTAGCTCCGTGTTAGCTCCGTGTTTCTGCATATTTAAATATATTAAACAAAATATTTGTATTAATTTCAGCAGAAATATTAATAAAGACAAACTACAAAGTGTGAACATGAAAATAAAGTTTATTTTTGTCAAAAGTCTTTATTCCTCCTGTAGTAATTTGAATATTTAGAGTTTATTAATTAATATTAAAGTTGATATTTAAATTTGGCTCTTCAGCGTTTCAAACATTCGTTTATTGCAGAAAAAAGTTTAAAAAGTTCCTTCAGAGTAGAAAAACAATCAGAGCCGCTGTCGATAGAAAAGTTCAACACGAGGTTGGTTCAGACGCTCGTCAGTCTGATGTTCTTGAACGTACCTCTGCAGCTGAATACATTAAATATGACATCATCAGCACCTTTCATGGCGAATCAGAAGATCTGACGGGTTGAAGGTACCGAGGAGGATCAGAACCACGACGGGCTGAAGTCTGGACCTGTCCGAGCTGAGCCCGGTCAGACTCAACAGAACCGATCAGAAACATTGTCGATGATTTTTGGCACAAACAGTTTGAAACATTCAACATCAACTTAAAAAATAAACAACCTTTAGACCCTGATAACTAAACAGTCCACCTTAAGAACCATTTGATAACTAAACACTCCACCTTAAGAACCATTTGATAACTAAACAGTCCACCTTAAGAACCCGTCCACCTTTAATAAAAACACAGAAGAAGAAATGAGTTCTCTGAACGTTTGTCGTTGGTTTGTTGTTGGTTCTCTGAGCGTTCTCTGAGCGTTTCCATGAGGTCACTATGAAGCAAAGTGCAGTTTGTGAGGAACCAACAGAGCGTCTGATTGGACGCTCAGATGAAACCTGACACCTGCTGACGAGCGTCTGCTATTGGCTGGTTTACAGTACCTTTAATGTTCAGTGATGTCAGAGGAGCAGAGACTGAGCAGCACGTTAGCTGAATGTTAGCTGAATGTTAGCAGTATGTTAGTAGCATGATAGCTACACGTTAACTACACATTAGCAGCACATTAGCCTAAATGCTCAGACGATGTGTTCAGGTCCACTGTGACATCACTTGGGACCAGCCAATAGGAGCCACGGCTCAGAAGCTGCTCGTCACCAGGAGGTGTCAGGCTCCACTGAGGTCTGGTCTGGGTCCAGGTGAGGTCTGGTCTGGTCTGGTCTGGGTCCAGGTGAGGTCTGAACATTCAGGATGTGTGTGTTGAGGTTTTTCACAATAAAAGCATCAGTGTCTCTTCAGGGACTCGATGTAATGAAATGTGGCTCCCAGAGCCCAGCTTGTCTCCACGTTGTGGATCGTCCTTGCCAGCTGTAACACAAACAGGACTGGATCAGAACCGGGTCACACGGACCTGGAGGTCTAAAGACTCTGGTCCAGGTCCAGACTCTGTTCCTGGTCCAGACTCACCTTGAACTGTTTGTCTGGGGGGAAGCCGAGCTCCTGTAGCAGGACTGAGATGTAGACCAGGTCCAGACAGAGGAACGGATTCTGAGGAGGACTGACGGACAGACTGCTACAGACTGCAACCAGACCACAGACAGAACCAGGTTTACGGATCAGAACCCCTCTCTTAGACTGCCTATATTTTAAAGGTGTAGTTCCAGGTGTTGTCCACCAGGTGGAGTCCTCTCACCTCGTTTAGCTGCCTCCATGTAATGAGACATCCGGATGGTTCCTCCACTCTTCTCCTCTGAAACCAGAGCAGAACCCAGATCAGAACCAACAGTATGACACCTGACAGCTTCAGGGTCCAGGTCCTGGTCCAGGTCCTGGTTCAGGTCCAGGGCCAGGTCCTGGACTCACATGAACTCTGAATCTGGTCTTGCTTCACATAAAAGAACTTTTACTGAGCAACGACAGTTAGCAACGACAGTTAGCAACGACAGTTAGCAACGACAGTTAGCAATGACAGTTAGCAACAACAGTTAGAAACGACAGTTAGCAATGACAGTTAGCAACGACAGTTAGAAACGACAGTTAGCAATGACAGTTAGCAACGACAGTTAGCAACGACAGTTAGCAATGACAGTTAGCAATGACAGTTAGAAACGACAGTTAGCAGCGACAGTTAGCAGGACATCATGTTTTCACGTTAGCATTAGCATTAGCTTTAGCTCTAGCATTAGCCTGGTACCAATAGCTCCCAGGTCCACGGCTCGGTCGTAGTAGTAGGAGAAGGCGTAGAACTCCATGTTAGCAGCCTCGGACGCCTTCACCACCTTCTTGTACAGAATCTTCTCCACTTTGCTGCAACACGCCTCGTAAACCGGCTCCCCTGAAACACACACACGGCTCAAAGGTTCCTACCTGCTCCTGCTGCATCATGGGTAAAAAACACACTGGGTATGGTCGAATAGTCAAAAAAATACCTCCTAAGTCCTTTCCTAACCACTTTTCCTAACCACTTTTCCTTGACCTCGATGAAAAACGTCACAAGGTCATGAGGAAAGATGTGAAGGAGAGGTTACACTAGACTACGCCATGAAGCGACGGTGAATGTTATTGACGTGATCTGTGGTAAAACTACAAAGTCCAGAAGATGGACTACAAAACGCTCATCTGAGATCCTTCCTAGATACTCCCGCGCTCTGACCGTGTTGTTTCATGCAGGAAATATAAACGTGGACAACCCGGTGAAAAATGTGACGTCATCATCAACGCCAGAGTTCAAATAATAATGAATATTGTCCACCTGTCACAGAAGGCAGATGAAGTGTTTGTTAGCTGGTATGGGCGCCACCCTCCTGTCCACTCATAGAGAAACATATTAGCAAGTTATGGCAAAGATATATGATGAATCAGCAACGGGAACTTCATGATGATCTGCAGGACGCTGGATGGCACAGTTCCAAACAGTTTGTACTCTGTGTGTGAACGCAGCTCCACAGTCAACAACAGAACACACACAATGATCAGAGTGTGACATCACGTCAACACGTATGTTCATATTCACACGCTCTCTCTGCAGGCTGATCACACGGTTTAAACACACCGATGGTTTAATGACTGAACGGTGCGCCGATTTTAAGGAACCTCCTTTCCTTTCCTAAAGGATGCTCCGTGTATCCTATGCTAAAGGAGATAATAAAGGAAGCATTGAAGCTCCTTTCCTTCACAGTTAGAGGATTCAAACAGCTCTTATCATGGCGGACACGTTAACACTTCAGTGAGGAACAAACAGTGACCTGGAGCTCACCTGCTTTCTGCCCCCTCACAGTGTAAACAACGTCAGCATGCTCCCACCTGCCCGAGTACTCTGGAGCCAGGCACGGACTGACCAGCTCAGTGCTGCCCCCTACTGAACACACACACACACACACACAGACAGACAGACAGACAGACACACACACACACACACACACACACACACAGGTTCTTACAGCAGCAGAATTAATCAGCAGTTATTAAAAGATAATGACTTATTTATCTGGGAGGAGTGGGTGATAACAGGAAGAGGAGGAGCTGAGAACAGGAAGTAGACACAGTGACAGTACGTACGTGGTGAAGCATCGACGCCTCCTAACACGGCGAGTCGAGCCGACATCAGACCCAGACCAAGATAACTGTAAACAGGAATTTAGACAGGAAGTCAGACAGGAGTCAGCTTATCAATCAATGAGACAATCAGGTGGTGTGTGTGTACCTGTGAGTGTACACCGTGTGTGTGTTGTTAAACATCTGGAAGGACCTGATGAAGTCGATAGGCGACGTCTGGATGGTTTTCTACAGAGAGACAGTTAGCATCGACAGTTAGCATCAGTTAGCAGTTAGTTAGCTGAATTAATGTGGCTGTGGTCTGAAAATAAAACAATACTGTAACAAACACTTCAACAAATACTGTTATATACTTTATATATATATATAAGTAAGGACTGTGATACACATGAGAAGATGTGAACAGCTGATTAATGTTAGCTTTAGCATACTGCCCCCATCAGGTGATGACGGAGAAACACCGTTTGTGAGCGTTAGTTAGCGCTAGTGAATGTTAGTGAGCGTTTGTGCACGTTAGTGAAAGTTTGTAAATGTTGGGGAACGTTAGTGAACGTTAGTAAACGTTTGTGAACGTTAGTGAACGTTAGTGAGCATTAGTGAATGTTCGTGAACGTTTGTGAACGTTTGTGAGCATTAGTGAACGTTTGTGAGCATTAGTGAATGTTCGTGAACGTTTGTGAACGTTAGTGAGCATTAGTGAACGTTTGTGAGCATTAGTGAATGTTCATGAACGTTTGTGAACATTTGTGAGTGTTAGTTAATGTTAGTGAGCGTCTGTAAACGTTAGTGAGCATTTGTAAATGTTGGGGAACGTGAGTGAACGTTTGTGAACGTTAACTCTGTAGAATGAAAACTAACTGATGACGTCATCAAAACGAAACTTAACAGTGCGCTGTAAACACAGGAAAACTAACGACTGCTTATATGGGCTTTCTAACAAGAAGACGTCTCTGATTGGTGGATTCTTCAATCCTTCATGTTCAGTCTGACCTACATAAACAATAACCACTTCCTCTCTCCTCCTCTCCTCTCCTCCTCCTTCTCTCCTCTCGTCTCCTCCTCTCTCTCCTCCTCTCCTCTCTTCTCCTCCTCTCGTCTCCTCTCCCCTCCTCCTCCTCCTCATGTGTTTGGATTAACGTGTACAGATTAAATCTTGTGATGGAGCCACTAACAGAGAGAGAGAGTGTCAGTGTGTTGTGTATGTGGCTCGCCCTCACCTCGTCTTGAGGGCTGAAAGTGATCTGAGTCGAGCCTCCGCCCAAATCCAACATGCCGACTGTGTCAGCGCTGTGGAGGTCACCTGACACAGAGAGAGAGGTCAGACGGACGGTTTGATCCAATCACAGCTCATCACAGTCCTCAGGTGAAACATTAAACTCACCTATGAGGAAGTTCACTGTGATCCACGCAGAGATACCTGCACCACAAACAGGAAGTTATTCAGTGGACGCCATGTCGGCCATGAGGCATCACACGTTAACGTTAGCTTCATGCTCACTAACGTTAACTTCATCCTCGATAACCTTATCACTATGATTTGTTAAATGAGTTCAGTATGTAACCTGATTCATGATGCTAACTTATGTATCACCCAGCTCTGGTTCTGGCACGACACCAGCTCCGCTCCCTGTCATCTGCGCTAACATTAGCTAACAGCAGCTAACAAACTGATCTAACATTAGCTAACAACAGCTAACAAACTGAGCTAACGTTAGCTAACAGTAGCTAACAAGCTAAGAATAGCTAACAGCAGCTAACAAACTGAGCTAACAGCAGCTAATAGCAGCTGACAGATACATGCAGCGTCATGTAGCTTCATGCTCGCTAACGTTATTGCTGCTAACGTATGATGGATGGATGCTTCAGCTGTGACCTCACTCAGGATGGACTCTTGATGACATCACAGCTGGATGCATTAGAGCCTTTTAGCGGTGACCTCTGACCTCGCGGTGATTAACGGGCTCCTCGGTATCAAACAAAACAAACACGTCCGGAGAGACTCGGCTCCACTCAGAGAGCTGCATTAACAATAAGTCGCTCCATCAGGACGGGTGGAGGGCCGCCTCCATAACGAGGCCGATGGAGGAATGTGTCCATTAGAAGAGATAAGAAGTTAATTCAGTAATCATCCAAAGACATTTATGGACGAGTAACGAGCTGATCCGCTCACAGCAAGGAGAAAAAATCTGAGAGGCGAGGGGGAGGTAATCGGCCTCAAGATTAACGGGACATTATCCCACATGGACATAACTGCACGTATATACGACTTTAAAAGGATTAGCATGACGGGAGGCCTCTAAACAGACCAGAGGTATATAACCACAGAAGAAGAACGTTCACTAAGCTATATAACTACAGAAGAAGAACGTTCACAGAGGTATATAACCACAGAAGAAGAACGTTCACAGAGGTATATAACTACAGAAGAAGAACGTTCACAGAGGTATATAACCACAGAAGAAGAACATTCACAGAGGTATATAACTACAGAAGAAGAACGTTCACAGAGGTATATAACTACAGAAGAAGAACGTTCACAGAGGTATATAACTACAGAAGAAGCTCACAGAGGTATATAACTACAGAAGAAGAACGTTCACAGAGGTATATAACCACAGAAGAAGAACATTCACTGAGGTATATAACCACAGAAGAAGAACGTTCACTGAGGTATATAACTACAGAAGAAGAACGTCCACTGAGGTATACAACCACAGAAGAACATTCACTGAGGTATATAACTACAGAAGAACGTTCACTGAGGTATACAACCACAGAAGAACGTTCACTGAGGTATACAACCACAGAAGAACGTTCACTGAGGTATACAACCACAGAAGAGCGTTCACTGAGGTATATAACTACAGAGGAAGAACGTTCACTGAGGTATACAACCACAGAAGAGCGTTCACTGAGGTATATAACTACAGAGGAAGAACGTTCACTGAGGTATATAACTACAGAGGAAGAACGTTCACTGAGGTATACAATCACAGTAGAGCATTGACTGAGGTATATAACTACAGAAGAACGTTCACTGAGGTATACAACTACAGAAGAAGAACGTTCACTGAGGTATATAACCACAGAAAAAGAACGTTCACTGAGGTATACCACAGAAGAAGAATGTTCACTGAGGTATACCACAGAAGAAGAATGTTCACTGAGGTATATAACCACAGAAGAACGTTCTGAGGTATATTGGTGATGTCAGCAGACTCGGAGAGCGGAGAGGACGTCCTACCTTCATCAGTGCCGTCCATGATGGACACGCTGTCGTCTCTGGACAAAAACGGGGACTCCAGAAAAAGCGCCCTCACCTGGACACAAAGGAAAGGGTTAGAACTGACCCAGACTCGACCCCTTCAGGATCAGGTCTTCGTGCTGTCTCACCTTGTCCAGTAAGTGTTTGGCTTTCTCTCCGGGCAGCAGGCGGAGGCCAGCTGTGGCCTTCAGGACCACGGGGGTGGCGTTCCACATGGACGTGGGCACGCTGGACTTAGCCACCTCCAGGAGCTCCACGATCCCCACTGAACACTGAACACACCACGGGAGGAGATGGGAGAGGGTTAGCTGATATATGCTAACATGCTAGCACCAACACAGATACCTGTTTGTAGTCAGAGAGCGTCCATTAGCTGTTATCAGAGATGATGACATCCACAGGAACGTGATGTCACACTGAACCATATCAACATGTGTAATTTTCTGACGATGGACTCATTGATTAGTTTCAGACTTAAAGGTTCAGTGTTTTGGGGATTTAGTGGCCTCTAGTGATGTAGTGTGGATTGCAACCCCCGTGCCTCACCCTCAACAGAGGAAGTACAGTGAAAACACAAAAGCTTCAACACAGCGGACGCCTTATTTTCAGCTAATTAAACACACAGTTAAAAATATTAATGTGACACACAGGACCTTTAAAGAGTCAAAAAACAGAAGAAGAGCTGGTCATTGATGTCACACTGTACTGCCGTACCTTCTCTGGGTCATCAGCAAGACAGTCCAGGTTTGATGGCTTTGAACCTCTCGTGGGCCAGTTTGGGAGCTTCTGCAGGAAACAAACATAAATATAACACATATATAACACATATATAACATAAATATAACACACACATATATATATGTGTGTGTGTGTGTTAGTGTGTATGTGTATATATATATACACACATATACATACACACATACATACATACATATACACATACACACACACACATATATATATAAATAATGGTGACAGAGAGCTCTGGTAACAGGAGCCAATCAGAGCAGCAGCTGGTTCAGTGCTGTTTTAATTGGACCTGCTGTGTCTCGGCTGACTCTGGACCAGTGCCGACATTAATCTGTCATTAAGCTCTTAACGACCTCACAGCCTGTTTAACTAACAGGTGCTGCCATTAGTCCGGTTAGCCGCCATGCTAACAAAAGGAGCCAAAACAGCACTCAGCCTGTGTGATTTAGCTTAGCGGCTAAATGCGATAATGAAGGCATTTGGCCGAGCACTGCAGGAAACTTCCTGCAAGTCCAAAACCTCTGATACACTCTGATGAGTTAGTCTGTTTAAAGACTGACAGCTGAAAGCTAATTAATGTTTGGAGCCAACACATCATCAACATGAAGCCATTTAGCATCGATTAGCAAGCGCTAATGTCCAAATATCCTGAGCCAACAACAGATCTGAGCACAGCAGAAACCTCATCATCTGTCAGCTCCGGCTAACTGCTAACTGCTAGCGAGATTTTCATGTTTCCCTCTGACTGCTCAGCTTCAGCTCTCTGTGATTTACACACTTTATGATGGACACAGCTTTAGACTAACCACTCGCTAAAGTAGCTAACTGCTAAATAACTGTTGCTAACTGAATCTGCTGTTAGCAGCAACAGAACCGGGCTCAGCAGTCGAACCGGGTTGGAGCACAGCCTCTGAGACCAACAGGGAATAACGTGACAGTACCGAGGTGACTTACAGACTTTGTAGGAGCCCTTTGTGTGTGTGTTTGGTTTTGTGTCACTGACGGCAGATGGGCACCAGGTGTGTATATATAGATCATTTTAGGTTAGTTTTAGGTAGTAGGTGAAGGGAGCGCACAATTTCTACTGCTAAGCCATTGTTAAAGCATCGTTTATCCACAAGAAACACAGAAATATCACCATATACCTCAACGTCCTAAAATGTAAGTACATTCATGTGCAACTTTCAATAAACGACAACAAAGAAACCTAAAACTCTCATTTCTGTTCGATGGAAACGCTTCAAGAATCCGCCTCTCACCAACCAAATGACTGAACAGGACAGTCACTGCAGACTTCATAATGGAAACATTGATAAGCAGTGAAGCGCTAACTGTGGTTAGCTCGGTCAGCTGTGTAGCTAACTGAACTGACTCAGCCCGGGATGCCAGGAGCCAAACCCGGCAAGAAAACCACCTCGGTAGGCTGCTGTGTTCACTGTTAGACTGGACACTGCTGGTTCAGAGGTTCTGTTGCTGTGTTCACTGTTAGACTGGACACTGCTGGTTCAGAGGTTCTGTTGCTGTGTTCACTGTTAGACGACACTGCTGTTCACTGGTTCTGTAGCCCGCCCGTGTTCACTGGAAGGTAGACACTGATGCTAGCTCACAGCTAGCTGCAGTGTATAGGGGTGGAGCTAAATGATGCCTGGTCACTGAAACCTGACACCTGTGTGCAAAGCGTGTTTCAGGCGTGACACGCCCTGACTGAACCGGTCTGATGACTCTTTGTTCAGATGTGTCATGCTGCTGTGATGCTGTGTGACCTGCTCAGGGTCAAAGGTCAGAGGTCAGAGGTCGACATTAAAGTGTACCTCTGTCCTCGGTCTGGAACTTGAAGACGTGGACTCTGGTCCCTGTGCTGCCAGCGTCGAACATGATGCCGTACTGGAAGCTCTGCACGGCGGCAGGTGGAGGTGATGGCGGTGGGTGGGGTGGAGGTAGTTTGAAGGTTTGAGGCTTGGTGGTGTTGAAGTGACGCTTGACAAACATCAGGTAGGCGAGCAGACAGCTCACGAAGAGGAAGACTCCAACCAGCTTTGGTCTCTTCATCACCTCTCATTCTGTGTGCAGCTACGACCTGACGGAGGAAACAGGAAGGAGTCGAGTCAGACCTGACGGAGGAAACAGGAAGGAGTCGAGTAGGACAAACATGGATTAAAGTTCTCTGTCATTCAGACTTCACAGAGGTCAGGTGATGATCGGAGGAGGAAAAAAAGTCTGGGCTGATTTTTATTGGCAGACTGGCAGATCTACAGCCAGTGGTATCGTTTACAGCGGGTGCGCTCTGACCAATAACAGTACAGTGACCCACACAGCGCTGTGATGTCACAGAGCTGTGATGTCACAGCGCTGTGATGTCACAGCTCTGTGAATAAGAAGTTTTTAATTAGTCTGACTGCACAAATCATGAATGTGAGTCTTGTTTTCTAACATGTGGAGCAGATGTGAAGCCTCAGAGCTTCTCTCATCACACTGCCTGTTTGTGTGATGGACTGTGTTCAGTGATCAGAGGCTCACTGGAAACAATATGAATAATGAACAGTTCGGATTATTCCACAGATTAAAAACACAAAGTGTGAACAGATCAGCTGTTCAGCATCACAGAACATGTTTATGAGTGAGGCTGAAATCTGACGCATTATGTTTTTAGCAGCATGCTAACAGTTAGCTCAACTTAAACCTGTAATTCAGGTTAGCCGGTTAGCATTAGCAGCATGCTAACAGCAGCTTTTCTTACAGAACAAACCGGAAACACGTCAGTTTACGTACCGAACTGAACCGAACCCGTGAGCAGCTCCGTTAAAACCAAACGTGAGTCACTCTGTTCTTCATCCTATTCAACCGAACCGAACCGAACCGAACCACAGCTCAACTACTACTACTGTCAACACGGCGCAGCGTGATGACATCAGAGGGGACGGACGTGGTAACGTGGCCGGAAACACGAAACACAAAGACACGACTGTTTAACACACACACACACACACACACACACACACACATATGTGTGTGTGTGTATTTATTTATATAAAGAGTATTTTATATTTATACATATTTTATATTTATACATAAATGTAGTCTGCAGTCTGTAGGGGGCGCTGCAGTCTGTAGGGGTCCTGCAGTCTGTAGGGGGCGCTGCAGTCTGTAGGGGGCGCTGCAGTCAGAGGAGGTTTTCCCGCCTCTAAGTGTGTGAGCAGCTGGTGTGAATTCATTACCTCATTAACCTGCAAAAGCCAATCAGACGCTGCGGTGTGTGTGAGGAGGGAGAGGCAGTGTGAAGGCAACATATGGTTAATGTCACCACAGAGGCACCACGAGGGACCATGAGGACCACGAGGGACCATGAGGGACCATGAGGCACCACGAGGGATCATGAGGGACCACGAGGGATCATGAGGGACCATGAGGACCACAGAGGAACCATGAGGACCATGAGGACCATGAAGGGACCATGAGGACCATGAGAACCATGAGAACCATGAGGGCCATGACCACGAGGGCCATGACCACGAGGGACCACGAGGACCACGAGAGGACCATGAGGGCCATGACCACGAGGGATCATGAGGGACCACGAGGGACCATGAGGGACTATGAGGACCATGAGAACCATGAGGGCCATGAGGACCATGAGGGCCATGAGGACCATGAGAACCATGAGGGCCATGAGGACCATGAGAACTATGAGAACCATGAGGGCCATGAGGACCATGAGAACCATGAGAACCATGAGAACCATGAGGGCCATGACCAAGAGGACCATGAGGACCACGAGGGACCACGAGGGACCATGAGGACTCCACTTGTTGAGTCTCAGATCAGTTTTTAGACTTGTTAATCTTACAGGACGAATTCATCTGACTGCTCCTGGACCAGAGACTGAGACTGTGACCTCTTTTTATTTTTACAGTGTACCTCGTCTTATTTTACAGTTTTATTCAAATATTTGAAATGAGATAAAAACAGAATAAAAAGTGAACGATGTTCATAAAATGTACAAAGACTTTCAAACAGAGTCAGTTTTCATTCAATTTTTTTAGGAGCTGCAGGTCATGTGACTTCTCTAACTGCTGTGACATCATCAAACGCTTCATTACCTCTATTGTTTATTGACACCCTCCAACAGACCGGACAGCCCACTCCACCCACTCCACCCACTGTGACCGCTGACCTTTCCCTCCTCTCCAGGTCAGTCTGTCTCAGAAAGTGTTCGGACACTTCGGGACATGATCCTCTCATCTTTAGAACTCTTTAGCTGGGGATCAAACCTGTGACCTTTACGTTACACCACCTCCTCCTCCACCTCCTCCTCTACCTCCACCTCCTCCTTGCCCTGAGCCTTCATCATCATCGTTGTGTTCCATATATGTGCTTTAATCTGTAAGCCTCTAATAGCTGTTTATCAGTTAATGGACGTTAATGGCTCTGTAATCTTGGCTCTTTATTTCATCACTCTGATGGTCGACACAACAAAAGCAGAGCTGAGTGAATCCTAATCGTCCTGCAGATTTACAGACCAACCACCAATGACATCCACCACGACCAATGACATCCACCACGATCAATGACATCCACCACGACCAATGACATCCACCACATCACGTGACAATAAATGTGTAAATATATGTCAAAGTTTTTTCCTGTCTGACAACAAAATAATAAAAACTACCTATAAACAAACTGTTCATTAAAGTTATTCATTATTTCATTAAAACATGTAGAAAGTATGAGCCAGTGTCATAAAAATACATCATAGTAAAATTACAGTATTTTAATGTAGTGCAAAGTGTGTACATTTACAGGAATTTACTGTTTAAAATTACAAGTAATTACTGTGATTCGGGTCCATACTGTGATTTAACAACAAAATAATGTAGTTTTATAGTAATGTTGTGTTTATGTTACTGTAAAAACACAGGACATTACTGTAATGACTATATTATATTCTCATTTCACATTAAAATACCGTATTTATACTGTAACTTCAAATATTAAAATATATAGTTTTACAGTAATAATGTGTAATAATGTATAGATTTTCATCTATATTACTGCAAAATATATTTTAAATATATTTTAGTGAATTTACTGCAATTATTAGACAGTAATTTACTGTAAAAGTACAGTCAAACTAAAGTTAATCAATGAAGAAAGAAAAATTAATCACACAGTCTCAATATTGTTTGAAAGAAAAGTTTAATTAGTGAATTAAATGTAACATGTAAACAGACTTTTACATTTTAAATCCGCCTGTGTGATTCTTCTTTTATTTTGGTGACTGACAGTTTTATACTTTTATTAAACTGATGAAATAAACAACATGATGCATGTGGAGGAATAATAAAGAAATGAAATAAACAAAAAAAAAATACAGTTAAACGACTGTAAATGATGTTAAAGCTGAAACACAGATGGATAAATTAGAAAGTTCGTCTTAATAAAGTTAAACTTTCATTTGATGAACAAGCGTGTGTTGATGAAAACATGACAGAAGATGTGAGCAGGAAACTCGCGGTCATGTGACGGCGCTGATGTATCTGCTCTATCTGGGTCATGTGATCCCATCGGGGGGATTATTAGGGAATAATTTGAAGGATTTCTGGGGATAATTCAGCATGTTAGGATAATAATTGATAGAAGATTCCACTTTCATCCTGTAAGACGCAGCCTGAGATTAAAGATGCTGCGAGGACATCTGGACTGAGCTGCCTTATTTCAGAGTCTTATTAGGCTGCATCTTATTTATGTCTGATTATCATCTGTGATTATCATCTGCAAGCTGCAGCAGCTGCACAGACGATGATTCAGCTGAAAGACGAAGACAAAAACACGCCTGACATCCTGAAAAATCGACTTTAACAGTAAAAACAAACATTTAAAATCAGTTTGACACTGCAGCTCAAATCTACAGAAGATCGACTCTGACACAATACAAAAATAAATTCTCTTTGTTCAGGTTCCACTTCTGAAATGTAAAACTATATTTCTATTTATATATTTGAACATATATTTTAGAAGAATGTATTTATGTCTGTTATTATTTATATTTAACGAGTGTTGGAGGTGATGGGAAGATGTTTTTTTATATAAATGTTTCAAGGTTTAACATTTTTAAAATGAGCAAAAGACAAAATTAATAAAACATGTTTTCTGATCTCATAATATGAAGAAATGTTTTATTGTCTTTGTTATCAATGTATCTGCAGACAGTAAATCTTGATTCAGTCATTTAACCTGTTCAATCAGAACAAATCAGACGATATGATCTTTATTTAATATGTCATCATATTTAATGTATTTTTATTTAAAACATTTTGGTCTTGATGGTTGGTCAAAATCCTATTTCATAATCTTAAATCAATAAATTGAAAATTTGACTTCATATCTCATAATGTTGATGCAAAACTTTAAAAAAAAATTAAAGTCACACTGTATTAATAAAAAAGTCAAAAAATTAAAATTAAAATTAACCTTAATCGGGGCGGTGTTGTTTAGCTCAGCTGGTAGAGCAGCCGCCCCGTGTGTGAAGGCTCAGTCCTCGCTGTGGAAGCCGAGAGTTCGAATCCGACCTGTGGCTGTTTCCTGCATGTCATTCCCCGTCTCTCTCTCTCTCTCTCTCCACACTCCTGTCACTCTTCAGCTGTCTCTGTCAAATAAAGCTTGAAAAGGTAAAAAAAATAATCTTAAAAAAAAAAAAACCTTAATTAAACTTAATGTTGATTTAGATTTATTAAATCATTATTATCGTGATTCTTCGTTAACATACAAATAAACTTGAAACAGATTTTAAAAATTATGGGTTTTTTTTATAAATGTAATAAATGTTTACTTTACAGCAGTTTTCTTCTTCACTTCTTTTTGCTGATAATAAATTATTTGATTTTCTAATAAATAATAAAAAAATTTAATATTTTTATTTTTGTCATTTTTTTACATTTTGTCTGTCATCAAAGATCTACTGCTGACTTTATGTTTGTATTTGTTGTCACAATCTTTGTAAATTATTTGTTACTGATATTATTTACTCATCATGCACTTTATGTATAAAAGTAATATTTATTGGTCTCTGTCTATATATAACCTATATAATATATATGTTTAACCTCCATATTCAAAGATGGCGTCGTGCTGAGTAATTGGGGTCATGATTACGTTTATTTTATAAATAATATCTAATAAAAACCAATAAAGCAGAGTGAACGTCTCCAATCCGCCGCCGGCCACTCGTCTATTTTTGGGGTTAAAAAAAGAAACGATGATTAATGTTATTGGATTATTTATGTTGAACTCAACATGATTGAGCCACAGAAATGAAATTAAAATGTGTGTCGAGTGGGATTTTCCAGGAAAGTCCTGTAAAAACCACGACGGTAATAAGGAATGACTAATTCTCCCAAAGTCGATTAAACACCAGGAAAACACACTGCGGGCCGGAGGACAAATAAGATCTGGATTAGACGAGCGCGGCTCCATTAAGAGGCAGATTAAAGTGTTTTTATCCATTATTTGGATTTTTATTCAGCCTGCTCTTGTTCCGAGGCTTAACTCTGCTGGTTAAACCACAAAACAAGCCATTAGACACAGAGAGGATCGCATGTGAGGAAAGAAACCTGCAGGACAAACAGTTATCATTCATTCATTAAGATTTCAGTATGATCAGGTGCTGAGCTCACCTCGTTCATTAATGAAGTAATAAATTAACAGTGTTCATAAAGTATCAGAGGAAACATGAAGTGAAACACTGAGGTATTTGTACTCAGTAGACTTCATGTACCGGCTGACCTCAGCTGAGGATTAGCTGTTTGGACTTCTTTCATTTTCAATCTATTTTAAACAAACCTTCAGATTAGCCGTCAGTCGGAGCGCATCAAATAAAGAAAATTGCATTAAATTATCCCATTAATATTATTATATTTGCTGCTGCGCGGCGACATTATATAATGAAACAAAGTGGTTTTACTCGCTCATCCCCCTTCATGATGAAAATTGGATTGTCCTGTTATGACAAAGTGCACAGAGGACGAGGACGAGGCAGGAAATCATGTTTTTATCCTCTGAATCACTTGGAGTTACTCACTGAAGACACAAGTCACATTCAGAAATGGAAGCTCCATGTGAGGTCTGCAGGACTTCTTGATTTTAAGGTTTAAGAAAACTAAAAGAAATATATAGCATGTCTTTAATTTGTGTGCAGAAACACGTTAACATACAGAAACATGTCTTTAACATACAGAAACATGTTAACATACAGAAACACGTTAACATACAGAAACATGTTAACATACAGAAACATGTTAACATACAGAAACGTGTTAACATACAGAAACATGTTGACATACAGAAACGTGTCTTCAACATACAGAAACATGTTAACATACAGAAACATGTCTTTAACATACAGAAACATGTTAACATACAGAAACACGTTAACATACAGAAACATGTCTTTAACATACAGAAACACGTTAACATACAGAAACATGTCTTTAACATACAGAAACATGTTAACATACAGAAACATGTTAACATGCATAAACATGTTAACATACAGAAACATGTCTTTAACATACAGAAACACGTTAACATACAGAAACATGTCTTTAACATACAGAAACATGTTAACATACAGAAACATGTTAACATACATAAACACGTTAACATACAGAAACATGTCTTTAACATACAGAAACATGTTAACATACAGAAACATGTTAACATACAGAAACACATTAACATACAGAAACATGTCTTTAACGTACAGAAACATGTCTTTAACATACAGAAACATGTTAACATACAGAAACATGTTAACATACAGAAACACATTAACATACAGAAACATGTCTTTAACGTACAGAAACACGTTAACATATAGAAACATGTCTTTAACATACAGAAACATGTCTTTAACATACAGAAACACGTTAACATACAGAAACATGTCTTTAACATACAGAAACACGTTAACATATAGAAACATGTCTTTTACATACAGAAACATGTTAACATATAGAAACATGTCTTTAACATACAGAAACACGTTAACATATAGAAACATGTCTTTTACATACAGAAACATGTTAACATATAGAAACATGTCTTTAACATACAGAAACACGTTAACATATAGAAACATGTCTTTAACTTACAGAAACATGTTAACATATAGAAACATGTCTAACATACAGAAACACGTTAACATATAGAAACATGTCTTTAACATACAGAAACATGTTAACATACAGAAACATGTTAACATACAGAAACATGTTAACATATAGAAACATGTCTTTAACATACAGAAACATGTCTTTAACATACAGAAACACGTTAACATATAGAAACATGTCTTTAACATACAGAAACATGTCTTTAACATACAGAAACATGTTAACATACAGAAACACGTTAACATATAGAAACATGTCTTTAACATACAGAAACATGTCTTTAGCATACAGAAACATGTTAACCTACAGAAACACGTTAACATATAGAAACATGTCTTTAACATATAGAAACATGTCTTTAACATACAGAAACATGTTAACATACAGAAACATGTTAACATATAGAAACATGTCTTTAGCATACAGAAACATGTTAACATACAGAAACATGTTAACATATAGAAACATGTCTTTAACATACAGAAACACGTTAACATATAGAAACATGTCTTTAACATACAGAAACATGTTAACATACAGAAACATGTCTTTTACATACAGAAACACATTAACATACAGAAACATGTTAACGTACAGAAACATGTCTTTAACATACAGAAACATGTTAACGTACAGAAACATGTTAACGTACAGAAACATGTCTTTAACATACAGGCCCATGTTAACATACAGAAACATGTTAACATATAGAAACATGTCTTTAACATACAGAAACATGTTAACATACAGAAACATGTCTTTTACATACAGAAACACATTAACATACAGAAACATGTTAACGTACAGAAACATGTCTTTAACATACAGGCCCATGTTAACATACAGACACATGTCTTTAACATACAGAAACATGTCTTTAACATACATAAACACATCTTTAACATGTTATGACACACTGTTAATACATGTGTGTGCGTGAGTTCAGTCCAGATGTTGGCAGCTGCAGTTTGTCCTCAATAAGCTCAGAGACACAAAAGAGTTCACAGAGCAGAGCTAAGCTTCACTTTAACATATAATGGATCCTACATACACACTATATACACACACAAGACAATACACACAAGAAAATACACACAATACACACAAGACAATATACACAATACACACTATATACACACACACACATTAGCTAATATACATCAATAGTTAGTTAGCTATCATTTTGTACTACTAGTTGACATGTTGTTAAATAATATGTTGTTAGAGGACGTGTTCTTAGATTACAGTCATTACATGGTAATACTTTAGGTACTTTGAGTATTTAAAGTACTGGTTTGATTTTGTTGTAATACTACTTTACTTTTACTTCAGTTTGGTTTTTAATGCAGTACTTTTACTCATAGTATTCTCACAGTATTTATATTTATAACTTTGTATTTATACTTTTACTGAAGTAAATGATCAGAATACTTCATACAGAACAGAACTAATGTAACTAATTACTTTTTCTGATGTTGTTTGTATCCTCACACAAACTCTGGCTGCCTTAATTTTGCTGATAACCTGTTAATTTTATTGTTTTTCACTCACATTACATGATTACTGCAGCGACCCGGCGACTCAAATCACTTAATGCACGGTGATTGAGGCCAGGCGGGCCGGCCTCCTTTAGCCAGATGACTGTTGATATTTGCTTTTAATTTAAGCAATCCACGACAAGACTCATTAACATGCGGCTAGATTAACTGCTTCAAGCTGAGGTTATCCGCCTCTTAATGCCTTTCACAGAGATAATCCCTGCTAACTTGGATTGGAGGCTACAATGAGATCAGCACTCACTCTGAAGAGAGAGAGGAGAGGCCGCATCCAGGACCTGAACCAAGACCTGAACCAAGACCTGAACCAGGACCTGGCCCAGGACCGCATCCAGGACCTGAACCCAGACCTGAACCCAGACCGCATCCAGGACCGCATCCAGGACCTGATCCAGGACCTGAACCAAGACCTGAACCAGGACCTGATCATGGACCCTAAAGACATAATATAATAACGGACAATAATACCTGAGACTCCACAGGTTGTATCATACTGCTGTACTTTTATTGCAGTACACGTTGGTTGACATTCTGGTACTGCAGTATTAGTACTCGTAGGACTGCAGTATTAGTACCTATAGTACTGCAGTATTAGTACTAGTAGGACTGCAGTATTAGTACCTATAGTACTGCAGTATTAGTACTAGTAGGACTGCAGTATTAGTACCTATAGTACTGCAGTATTAGTATGTGCAGTACTGCATTATTAGTACCTATAGTATTGCAGTATTAGTACCTATAGTACTGCAGTATTAGTATCTACAGTACTGCATTATTAGTACCTATAGTACTGCAGTATTAGTATCTACAGTACTGCATTATTAGTACCTATAGTACTGCAGTATTAGTACTCATAGTACTGCAGTATTAGTACTCATAGTACTGCAGTATTAGTATCTACAGTACTGCATTATTAGTACCTATAGTATTGCAGTATTAGTACCTATAGTACTGCAGTATTAGTATCTACAGTACTGCATTATTAGTACCTATAGTACTGCAGTATTAGTATCTACAGTACTGCATTATTAGTACTTATAGTACTGCAGTATTAGTACTCATAGTACTGCATTATTAGTACCTATAGTACTGCAGTATTAGTATCTACAGTACTGCATTATTAGTACCTATAGTACTGCAGTATTAGTACTCATAGTACTGCAGTATTAGTACCTATAGTATTGCAGTATTAGTACCTATAGTACTGCAGTATTAGTATCTACAGTACTGCAATTTTAGTACCTATAGTACTGCAGTATTAGTACTCATAGTACTGCAGTATTAGTACCTATAGTACTGCAGTATTAGTATCTACTGTACAGTACTGCAGTATTAGTACTTGTAGTACTGCAGTATTAGTACCTATAGTACTGCAGTATTAGTACTTGTAGTACTGCAGTATTAGTACTTATAGTACTGCAGTATTAGTACCTATAGTACTGCAGTATTAGTATCTACAGTACTGCAGTATTAGTACCTGTAGTACTGCAGTATTAGTACCTATAGTGCTGCAGTATTAGTATCTACAGTACTGCAGTATTAGTACCTGTAGTACTGCAGTATTAGTACCTGTAGTACTGCAGTATTAGTACCTATAGTACTGCAGTATTAGTACCTGTAGTACTGCAGTACACAGTGGCTGGTTGTTCAGAGCACAGATGAGTGAAAGTGATGAAGATGAAGTCAGAGTAATCCGACCTTTTGATTGGAGCAATAAGTCGGACATTAAAAGGCGGCGGTGGATTATTGTGATGAAGATGATGAAGATGATGATGATGATGGTGAAGATGATTGTTATTACAGCTGGAGATAAGTCTGTGAGGTCACAGCTGGTGCATGCTGGGAGATGGACAGTTCATTTAAATCTTCATGTTTGTGGATTATTTCATTTTCTGCTGAAGCGTGTGAGCAGACGACGTTCATCACAAACAAATAACTCCATCACCTCCTCCTCCTCCTACATCACCTCCTCTCCTCCTCCATCACCTCCTCCTTTAAGAAACCTGAAGCATACCTTAAAAGAACCTTAAGGAAACCTGAATCAAACCAAACATCCACGGCCTGTTCAGGCCTTCCTCCTCTGATTGACAGTTTGGACGGAGGAGGATGAAGATGGTGATGAAGTGACAGATCTCAGCTGGCTCCAGAAGTGAGTCAGTCTCCATAAGTCCCCATGTTCAAATGTCCAACTTCACAGCAGAAATAAACATGTTTACAGCCTGGTACAAAAAACAGTTTTGGTCTCTGTAGCTAATTTCCCCGTTCATGACAACTGTACTGAGGGTGAATTTATATACAACTCACCTGTTCAGGTTATATTAAGGCTTAAAGTTATGCAGGATTAAGAGCGTGGACGCTTTGATTGACAGGTGGGTGTCGTCACGGAGACTACGTCCAGGTTTTAGACAGTCTGTGGGGACATCTCAGAGACTACGTCCAGGTCTTAGACAGTCTGCGGGGACATCCAATGTGTGATAACTTTTATTTTGAAATCTGTTCGTCTTTATGTGTTTCTGGTTCCTGACCCGTCAGGTTTTGGACCTGTAGATCTGAATCAGTCACTTCCTGTTTTCAACAGGTTCCTGTTGTTTCTTCAAGATGGCGTCCTCTCTGCGAGCGGCAGCTGAAGCTTCAGGATCGAGGTCAGGGCGAGAGAAGGGGCGGGCGAGGGTCAGCAGGGTCAGGGGTCAAAGGTCAAAGTATCAGCTTGTGAAAGTGTCTTCATCAGTGGCGAGGCGGTGACACTGTGGGCTGATGGGAAAGTCTGCATGGACTCTCTGCAGCTCACTTCTGGAGCGCCACGGCACGCGTTAGCATGGTGCGACGGGTGGCGTGACGCCTGATGGCCCAGTGGCGTTGGCACACGCTCAGTACTGTAGTGTTTTTTAATCATTAGCCATTAGCGCTTGTTGTTTGTCTGGCGGCCTATAAGATTACTCAATGTAAATGAGGGTGGGGCTCCGTTTGCGGGGGGGGTCCGCCTCTATAAGACTACACGGTCCAGACACTAATTTAAAAAGTGTAATCCGGAGCCGGAGCTGTGTACAGCAGCGAATTAGGTTAATCTATTTGCATAAATGTGCATTTATGAATAATTAGTGGGCCACAGTGGGGGGGGACGCGTGGCCAGACTATTGTTGCCGTTGACGGCGGTCAACAATGGAGCAACGAAAACAATGAAGACAACAGAAAGCTCAGGCGGACTCCGCCGTCTGCTCAATTACTGCTATCACTTACAGCCGGCTGCACGCCGCGCTACACCTCGTTAATTTAATTACAGCTGCTGATTTAATTGGTTCATTAAAGGTTTGTTTAACTGTCAGCAGCTGGAAACTGTTAAAACTGTTAAGACTCCAGACCTAAGACTGAACAGGCTAAGACTGAACAGACTAAGACTTGAACAGACTAAGACTGAACAGACTAAGACTTGAACAGACTAAGACTGGACAGACTAAGACTGGACAGACTAAGACTGGACAGACTAAGACTTGAACAGACTAAGACTGGACAGACTAAGACTGGACAGACTAAGACTAAACAGAGTAAGTCTTCAGACCTAAGACTCCAAAAACTAAAGTTTAATGTTTACGACAGCGTAGGTGTGTAGCTGATGACCT